>JAGQAX010000003.1:4737733-5230233 GCA_019142605.1 Cephalopholis sonnerati
TTTCTACAAAACAGGCTACATGTTCAGTTGCAACTGTACAACGGCTAAAGTCCCCTGTTATATAAGCTGCATGTGTTTTCCCACAGCAGGGCAGGTAAAAGAAGTTTACCTGTTGGAGGTGAGCTGTTTGCAGAGGTGCAGTAAGAGCCTGTTGTC
This sequence comes from Cephalopholis sonnerati, assembly GCA_019142605.1. NCBI lineage: Eukaryota > Metazoa > Chordata > Actinopteri > Perciformes > Serranidae > Cephalopholis > Cephalopholis sonnerati. Next base: position 4,737,890 of record JAGQAX010000003.1, read on the forward strand.
TGCAGCTCTTCATCAACATCTCACTGTGGCTGTTTCTGCTTTTACTCGTCCTCCCTTCGGTATTGCTAAACTTTTTATCAAAGAAAAGCTGCTCACAAAGTTCTGCTAATTAGGTAATAAACACATCATTTCCTATTGATTGGTCACAATAAAAGTCCCCTGTTATTTTGTCATATGAAACTTTTATTGTGAAGCAGCAAAATTAGGAAATGTTGAGTTTACAGCAGCAACTTCCACACAACTTCCAATACAGCTGATAGCAAACATGAAACAGTAAAATGAAGCAGGTCTCTGAAGTAAAAATAAGACGCAACACAAAAACTAAACTCCAAACCACAGAGATTCAGTTAGAAGCTACGAAAGTACTGAGAGCTGAACACAAAGAGACTTTTTAAAAACAGTCTCCTGCAGACACAGGTGAGTATAGAATCTCATAACACACAGGGCATGTTTGAGGAGGAGAATGGGGGACTGTCGGCTCTACCCACTTGAGGGCGGGCGACCCAGCTTTTGGACTTGCTCCCGGGGAGAAGGTCCATCTCTGGCACAGTCTGAACTGATAATGGACCATGCAAAGCGGTGCTGCATGGCTTGAGTTAGCGTAGCAAAAGGTGTCAGAGGAAAAGGGCCACAGTATTGTACGTGTGCTACCGTGGTAATTTCATTCATCTCACAGACGGTTGATTGATTTAGCATAGCACGTGCAACATATAGTCTGATGTCGCAGTGTAGACTAGTTAACAGACAGATTAAACAGAGGAACAGCTCTGTGTCTCTTTATATGCTGGAGAGAGTGTGTGAAAGGAAAGATGCACACTGGTATGCGTTATGTAACGTAACTTGACCCTATATCGATATAAACACTATTGTCTTAATTTATATCTTGTTTGAAAATATATTGATCGTACATAGTCGCTATATCGCCCAGCCCTCTTTAAAGTTACATTTTAATACGTAAAGTTGCCAAACAAAGAGGGTAAGAGTTACTCAGAGGGTTAAATACAGAGTTTTCAGCGTGTTTATGGGACCTTTTCAATCCCACTGTTCTTTTCGTCGTTCCTAACAGCAGTTGGCCCACTTTCAGTGGTGGACATGTGGTTGTGATGCAGAAACAAGATTGAGTCCAAACTCTCTGGTGGAATGTTGGCTCTCTTCCTGTGTGTGGTTCCTGCTCCTTCCTGCACAAAGTCCTGTGCAGCGCTACCTGCCACTGCCGGGGCAGCCAGGTAGGCCCTTGCCACAGTGGCCAACAGTGGAAACTGCACTGCCTTCGTTCTCCACCACTGCAGGGGCTCCACTCCCAACGAAGCCCCCTTGTCGGCTCTGAAGACAGACATCTCCATGTCTATAGACTCCTCCACAGAGCTCTGCCTGCTCTTGGGGGTAGAGCAGAACAGGTCTCCCAGGAGGAACTCCATACCTGAGAGTCCCCCCTGAGTGCCTGGATCTGCCACATCACTCTCATCAGCATCCCCTGCATCACTCTCTTCATCATCATCTTCACATTCTATCTCTCTGAAGTTGATTGGGCGGGATTCCTTGAGGCGCTTACTCCTCCGTAGGAACTCACTGTCTGACTCTGGGGACCCAGGTGAGGGGCTTCTCTTGTTCTGGCTTTGCTTCTTAGCTTGGCTTCTCCTTGTGTCCTCCTTCACAATCCTGACGGCCTCTTTCTTCAGCCAATCAAAAGTGGCTGTCTGCTCCTTGAAGAGGATCACAACATAAAGATTTAATTTGTGCTCCACAGTATCCTTTGCTTCACATGTGATCATAACTGAGATTGGGGATACCCGAGAGGATAAGACAAGTTACATAAAAGATTCTGAAAACAGATCAAGAGGGCAGCCTTAAAGTAAATGTTAGTCTGTCCTGGGCAATGATGTTCAACTACATTTGCACCAGAAACTGATGAAAGCAGGAAAAATCATTGATATACATTTCAAAACTAACTGGAAATCCCAATAGAAACTGACAGATATAAAGTAAAACATTGGCTTTCATGACATGTTCAGTAACAGACTTGCATGTGTGTGGCTATGCTTTAAAGCAGTATGTGCTATTCAGAGGACAGGATATCAAACCTCAGTGTTTTGGTGCCCACTGAAATGCGTCCAGCACAGTGTGTTGAAAACTGTAAAGTACTGACAGCTGGATCAAAATGCCTGTTCAGATTCATAGTCTGGCCTACTTCTTCTTTGATAACATAGTTTTAGATTAAAAATGTTGCCAATTTTAGTCCGCATTTTATTTAGGTAAAGTTCTTGTGCGGCTGCTTGTGTTGAGATAACATTTAATGGTGGCCAGCCAGTTCATTTTATTCAAAGAGTAACTAAACCCCAGACTTTTGGCTGAAGTGCTACCTCATTGAAACTTGAAAATGCTTCTCTTCCATGAAGGTCATATTTGTACAGGTGTTTCTGCACAGTAGAACAGTGCACCACCACTCCAGTCTGAGAAATCTTCCAACAGGTCTTTTGCAGTCAAACACAGGCTTTGATTTGCCTTTGACTTTGATTTACCTTGCAATCCTATGAGCAGGAGCAAGTTTTGACCTCCACAGTTCCTGTTAACTGCCATTTCTTAATTGCATTACAAACTGAGGAAACAGCTGCCTTAAAACACTTTGCTATCTTCTTACAGTCTTCTCCTGCTTTGTGGGCATCAGTTATTTTAGTTTTCAGAGTGATAGGCAGCTGTTTAGGGGAGCCCATGGCTGCTGATTGTTGGGACAAGGTCTCAGGTGTCAGAATATTTCTAAAGCTTTGAAATTTGCATGGTTACAATGGTTATGAACAAGCCAGAGCTCTAAAAAGCTAATTATGGTCTGAGACCGAGGTAAAACTTGTCTGAGAGCTCAAATGTCTTGGGGGTGCCCAAACTTTTTCATGGTCCTCCTTTTCTTTTTTTCACTCTAAAATTGTACAAGACAATAATAAATAAATTATTAAATAAATAATAAATAATAAATAATACGCTGATCTTGCTTAAAATGTTGAAAAACATGTTTCATCTTTAACTTCATGCCTTTTGGAGATCAGTTCATCTTCAACTTAACTATTCACTTTTGCATGCCTGTGTTTGTATGTGTGTGTGTGTGTGTGTGTGTGTGTGTGTGTATGTGTATATATATAATATATATTAGTGCTGTCAAAGTTAACGTGGTAATCTCCGTGATTTATGTCGACGCGATTCACGCGTTAAAGAAAATGAACGCAATTAACGCAGGTGCTCCGAAATTATGTTCCATGCATTTTTAGCGATGGTATGGAGGCCAATTTTTAAGCTACAACGATGGCCAGGGTTTCAAAATACACTAGATCATCTAACACACACATTGGTGTCAGTCCTGACATCATAACATGATGGGATGTGATGAAAAAATGCTTCAGAAAGTACTGACATTTTTAGGACAATAAAACTGGTATGATCCTTTTCTCTCTCTCTCTCTCTTACTTGCTCACACATGCTCACTCTCTCTTTGTCCCTCCCCTTTCTTTAAATGAGCACTGTCTCTCTGTCTCTCTCTGTCGTCTTCATATACATGGAATATTTAGGAACTTGTTGCACTTTTTATAGCCTTTAGACTGACAACAAGCAGGCAATGTTCAAGCTTAACATTAATGATCTAAAAGTAACAAAATTACCATCTGGTCCGCTAAAAGTTCCATCCATTTTCAGAGATGGTAGTGATCTAAACAGCATGACGTTGAAATGATGAAAAAAATGCTTCAAACAGGCCTAGTACTAGCGTTTTTTGGACACACATACCTGACATAGTTGCACCATACCACACTGTAAAAACTGCTCAGGAATGGCCCAAGGAACGTGACAAAGAGCTTTAGGCATCGATCTAGCTTTTAAATTCCCCAGATCCCAATCTGATCAAGCATCTGTGGGACAAACTGGTACCCCAGAGGATCATCTCCATGCCTTTACAGGTCAAAGCCAAGTCTGATCTACGGTGGAGCCTCTGACCTGTCGAGGCATGGACACAGGACCTCTGGGGGTGTCCTGTGTTGTCTGGCACCAAGGCATTGTTGTCAGATCCTTCAAGTCCACTGGGTTGTGGGGAAAGGTACCGGCATGCCACGTGGATGTTCTATTGGATTGGGATCTGAGAAATCTGAAGGCCAGGTTGATGCCTTGAGCTCTTAGTCACATACCCCAGGCCATTCCTGAGCAGATTTTGTGGTGTGGCATGGTGCATTGTCCTGCCTGGGGGTGCACTTCCATCAGGGAGTGACGTTGCCATGACGGGGGTTATTGATCTGTAATGGTGTTTGGGAGGGTGGTGCGTGTCAAGTGGCATCTAAATGAATGCCAGGACCAAAGGTGTCCCTACAGAACATTGCATTGTAATGAAATAATCGATGTTATTCACTTTAACTGTCAGTGGTCATAATGTTATGCCTGATATGTGTGTGTGTGTGTATATATATATATATATATATATATATATATATGTATATATATATATATATATATATATATATATATATATATATATATATATATATATATATGTATATATATATATATATATATGTATATATATATATATATATATATATATATATATAGATATATATCTATATATATATACACACACACACACACACACAGACACACACACACACATATATATGTGTATATATATTTATGAGCATTGCCTGACTACATCCCGTTCCTATCTGTCCATAACTGCACAACCTTATAACTGCTGTACACCAGTCTACCACATCACTGTATTTTATTTTATGCCTATACACCTTTATTGACTTTGTCTTATGTTGTAGTTTCTCATTTTATTTGCACGATTTTTTTTAGACATGTTTTATGAGCATTGTTTGAGGGAGCCTGAGAATAAAGACTATTGTCACCAATGACCATGTCATAGTAACTGTTGTGCATATGACAAAAAAGCTCTTGAACATCTAGTCTGCCCTTGTTATTACTGTAAACTGCATATAAGCCGTTCAAAAACAGAAAGCTTAACAGGCGTCACAATAACTAAGAAGCGCAGTGTTTAGTGAAAAGTCAATGCATCTTTACTTGACGACTCACCTTGTCCTCCATGAACCCCAGCCCATGGAACTGGGGATCGAGGGAACATGCCACACTCAGAACCCTGTTGACAACAGGGTTGTCGTAACAGCTCGCTAACTTCCGCCTCATCATTCTCTTCACTTCCTTCATGATGGATGATGAATCTCCTGGTCGTGACATGAGGTGGCGGGAGAGCAGGCCGGTGAGAATGGGTTTGATGAGAGACAGGCGAGGGAATGCCTCCTTGGCAAGAGTTCGACATGCCACGTCCAGAGGTCTGAGGACCAAACACAGCTCCTCCAGAACCTTCCATTCAGATCGCAAAGTTGTAACACTTGTTGAGGATGCACTGGAGGTGGAGTTTGCATGGCAGCTTCCAGATGAACTGGATTCTGAAGTAATGTCTTCTTTAGACAAGCCCTCACCTTTAATCTCTTTTATCAGCTCACAGAAAAGGCTTTTATATTTAATAAGTATGCTTAGTTGAAGGTACAGCTTATTCCATGTTGGCCAGCTGTGAGCCCATGACTTCAGTTCTGCCTGTTCTTGTTTCGTCAGGGTCTGCAACAGACTGTGGGCATGGTGCTGATATGAGGCTTTGTTTTGAGCAGGTGGCAGGAACAGGGTTGTGAGAATACCCTGAAATTGGCTGAGGGTCTTGAAGATGACAGAGTGTAACATCACTTCCTCAATGCAGCCTTGCACAGCACTGAAGAAACATGGCACAGATGGTGGTCCTTCGCTAGTATGGCCGTGCTCCAAGCCATGTGTTTCCTCTGGAGACACACAGTCCTCCCTCTCAAGAAATGTTGTTGAGTTTGGGTGAGGGACGCTTCCTGCTGTCTCTCCACCTTTCTCGCTCCTTACTGGCCCCAGCCTCATCTTGTTCCTTCCCTCTCCTCCCAGCAAGACCAGATTAGGCTGGGAGATTCCCCACTCCTGGGCCATCACTTTCACTTGAGCCTCCATTGCTCGCAGGCTATAGTCTTTCACCCCACTCTCCATCAGTCTTTGGGTTGCCAAAGCCACATTCTGAAATCTAAAATTACAGTCTATGTAATGTGCCCAGAGGGTGAGGTACCTCTCAGTGTTGCCCTGCCAGTTGTGGAACCATACATCCACACTTAAAGTGACAAAGTGAGGAACCTCCCTCAGATAGCTGGGAGGTCGTCCACGTCTCCTTGGCTCAAACTCAAGGGGAGCAGTGTGGTCAGATATCTCCTCATTCTCACTGCTTCCCACTTTCCTCCTCAGCAGCTGTGCAAGGCTCATCTTTCCTCTGGTGTGATGTTCTTTCAGGAGGTTCTCTAGCTGACTGGGTGAAGGCAGCTCCTTGTGGGATGGCAGGAGGGTTTGGATCAGCTGTTTGAAGCCACGCCCTTCTACCAGAGCCGGGGGCTGGAGATCCATGATGAGAAAGTTGGTGATGGCATCGGTCACATGTGAGGACAGTATCATGGGGAATGTACTGATCAGACCACTGTTAACCATCACTGGCTGTGAGCGTTGTTGACCTTTTGTGAAAAAGAACAAATCTTCAATTAGCAAATAAGGTTCAATAGTTTGACAACACATTTTTACAAAGCCTGTTCAAGCAGCAGATCAATCTTGAAATACACCAGATCCAAATGTACAGGTTATGGCCCTGATCAGATGGAGTGCTTTTCCTTTTTTTAAAAAAGTAAACTCCTAAAAAAATTCAAGTGGCATAGAGCTGAAAAATACAAGGCACTCAGCTACACAAATACAACAAGCAAAACGCGTCAAACAAAACGTTTGAAAACAATTACAAAAAGTCACTCCGGGGTGCTAAAACTGGCTTTGTCTGACCAGGGCCTGAACCTGTGATAGATGATAGGCCTTCATATTGTTTGTAAGTTACTTTTTGACCAGACATAATAACAGCAAAAGAGCTTTAGGTTGGTTTTAAGGAAAATTCTCATTTCTGAACCTGAGTCTTACTTTTAGCCATACTAGCGACATGGCTTATTAGCATTCTCTACAGCAGCACTGGTCAGTTAGTTGGTTGGTCCACCACTTTGGTCCAGACTGAAAAATCTCAACATCTATTGAATGAATCACTAGAACATTTGTTAAGAACATTCATGCTCCCCAGACGATGAGCCTTACTGGCTTTGGTGATTTCTTAGCTTTGCTCTAGTGCCACCAGTATTATCTGATGAAATATTTTTGCATCTGTATGATGGATTGACATTGACATTTAAGGTTATTGTATCCCAATGACTTTGGTAATCCTCTGACTTTTTCCTGTAGTATCACCAAAAGGTTGAAAAGACATGTCACTAAAAACCATAAATCTCAATTTATGATGGATTGTCAGGAAATTTGACATACACATTCATGGTTCCAAGGTGATGTACCCTATTGCTATTGGTAATCTTTGACTTTTCCTCTAGTGCCACAATGAGGTTGACATTGGTGGTTTTTAATAAAATGTCTCAACAACTATCTGATGGATGGACATGACATTTGGTTATCACATTCATGTCTCTCTCAGTAAGAATCCTTTTAACTTTGGTGATCCTCTGACTTAACATGAAGTCCCATTGTTACACCAAAAGGCCAAATACTTTAGATACAAATGACATTCCCATCAGCCTTATACATATATAGCCATGTACTTTTTGTGTTGACAGGAGGGGTGTCACGATTCTTCAGATCCACAATTTGATTTGATTTTAGGGTCATGATTTAGGGCTGGGACAATATGCTTATCTCCCAATTTGAGATTATCATGATACTTGGGTGTTTTGCAGTTCAAAAAGTACTGCGATTGGATACTACGATTCAGTGTGATTTGTATTTACCTTTTTTAACACTAGACCAAAGGAAACAGTTGCATCATACACTTTTAGAAACTCTCTCTATATACATATATATTTAGCCTTCCCTGCTAATAAAGTGAGTGCAGTGTTTCCTATACATTGATTTGGTTTTGGCAGCTGCCTCATGGGTAAAATCTTATTTAATTGTAGGGCTGCATGCAGCAAATTTATCAGCTCAGCAAAAGAAAACTCAGCAGACCACATCTCAGAAAAGAATCAGCTGGCTAACTTTAGCACATCCCTTGGTCCCTCTTTCTTACTCCATGTTGCTAGGAGACTATTTGCCGGGAGGAGAGCGGGCAGAAACTCCTTCTGTAGCTGCTGTAGCAACTTGAATTTGGTAAGCAAAAACCCCTCACTGGGGTTTGCAATGGGCTGGGTCTAGGCCTGTGTAGCAGTAGCAACAGAAGGTTTCCATGATCCAGCCAGGAGTTCGCGCTAAGCTGGCTGAATTCGAATTGCTATTCAAGCAGCTAAAGGCCCGTGTCCTTGGCCTATCCACCGTTCATTGCTTTCTCTCTTTGGCTTTGTTTTTCTTGAAAACGGATATGACATCACGTTACACCTAGGTAACTTTACACCTCCGCATTGATTTATATCACTTTGAGCATTTCATAAACACTGTTAAAAAAAAAAGTGATACTTAGGAGAATCTTTTTTTTCCACCACCCCAACAAGTTTTGACTTATACATTTTTTTTCAGCACTGACGGCTATGTCATTGTTGTCCCCATATTGACTGTTATCAAGTCTTGATTTGTAAAGATTAACCTATCATTGGTTTTATGCCCTGACAACTGTAATTTACATCATCAAATTCTTCCTTAAAAAGAAAAGCTACACGTTACCAAGTGTGATATAACCATACTTTTTTTGTACCACACCAAGGTCATATGGTCAAATTTAAATCGCTGATTTAAACTGTAATATCAAGATCTTATAGTTAAACACACATACAAAAAGAAAACAGAGAGCCTCTAGATGCCAGAAGGATACTTTAAAACAACAGCTTGACTTTCCTCACCTGCAAAAGGCCACCAGATCCCGGTGTCTGTCGGTCTTTTCCCAGTCAAATCTATTTGTTTATGATGCCTGCGAATATGTCCCGCCATATTCGTCGTGTTGCCTGAGGTGGCGTATGGTATCTGCGTGTGGCATAGCCTACAAACTGTAGTTTTTCTGTCAACGACGCGTTTGTTGTTTACATAACTCACGGGGAAGGCAAAATATTCCCACACAGGTGACCTCAGGGAAGCAGGAGGATTTTCCAGTTCTGTTGTTTCTCCATCATCTCCGACCAGGGACGGATCTAGAGAAATATTAATGGGGTGGCAAGAGGGTTGCATGGACACTTTAAGGGGTGGCAGAAATATATATATGCTGATTTAATCGCACACAATCATATACTTCAACATTTGTTTGGAAAAGCCCCTAAATGGACTCAAATTTGAACTCAAAAACATTCCTCATTGTGGCAAATGAATAGGAATAGGAATTGAAATAGAAATACCAAAGGTGGCATAAGAAATTAACCATTTGTTTTATTTCCAAAAAATTTTTTTCTTCATATTTTTGTATCAAAATCCAATTATATCTTCTTCTTATAAAACAAAATCTGACGTGTGCTTATGTAAGCTAGTACCAACCAATTTTAACTTAAATATACATATACATAAGTATATTAGTGCTGTCAAAGTTAACGCATTAATCTCCGCGATTAATGTCAACGCGATTAACACATTAAAGAAAATGAATGCAATTAACGTGGGTGCTCCGAAATTGTGTTCCATGCATTTTTAGCGATGGTATGGAGGTCAATTTTTAAGCCACAACGATGGCCATGGTATCAAAATAAACTTGAACATCTAACATACACGTTGGTGTCAGTCCTGACATCATAACATGACGGGAATGTGACGAAAAAATGCTTCAGAAAGTACTGGCATTTTTAGGACAACAAAACTGGTATGATGCTTTTCTCTCTCTCTCACTTACTTACACACGCTCACTCTCCCTTTGTCCCTCCCCTGTCTTTAAATGAGCACTGTCTTAAGTTTGCTAGTTAGCAACAGCATGCTATGTCAGCGTGACTTCGTTTCCCCAAAATACGGTTACAGGCCATGGGCTAGAATTAATTCACTATTACAAATTTTCCACCAAATTAGCTCTGGTTCTTCAACCAGTTCTGTTCAGGATTCTTGGGACCTTTGTGCTGTCTAACTACCCAGCCCACATTTCCACCAGTTTTCATACAGCTGTTGTAATCAAGAGCCTATTTTACACCACCTGTTCAAGGTGGGAATATCGTGCCATTATGCTGCCCCGCTGTTTTGTATAAAAGGTACAATCGCGGAATGGGGGACAGAGTTATCTCATCTCTGAGCCATGAACGGAGGTAGAAAAAGCACTGAAACAATGCCTGTATAAAGGGGACAGACGGCAGGACAGGATCATGGGCAGCAGGGGTGTGACATTTTGACAACGTGTTACGTGTGACCCACCGCAGGAGATTTAAAGGCTGCTGGCAGCAGTTAGCAGCTCACTCAAAGAAGAACCAGAGCCTCTAAGCCAGCACTCTGCTGTAGCTCCGCTGAACAGTCTCACTGAATGCAAAGGATTTAATTTAAATCCCTACTGCAACTGTACCCTGATCAAATATTACCTTTTGCTGGGAAATATGTCACAGTAAAGATGTTAAAGACACTCTAACTTCTGTTCACTGAGACTCTAATAATTTAGCCCTGGTGCATTTGATACTGGGTTTCGGTACCCATGCCTACAGTCCAGTATGAACTTCACAAACTACTTGACAACTAACCATGAGGAGACCACTTGACTCTGCACCAATGTCTTATCAGCTGATACACTCTGCTAACGTTATATGCTAGCGGCAAAGTGCTGAGAGCATTGTAAACAATGGAGTCAGAGCGCTTTTTGCTGCACAAACTACGCAATTACACCATTAACAATTCACCCCAAGCTTTGTTTTCTTCATTGTATGTTCTACCAAAAAATGTTTTAATATCGGTATATAGTGTAAAACATGTGCATCAATACCGTTATATCTGTGATAGGCCCCCATATATTAATAGTATCAGCCAGCCAATAAATCAGTCAGGCTCCAGTGAGTGCACTCACAAACAAAGCAAGTGCTCTCCTTTGTAGGGCAGTACAAACAAGCTGTTAATACATACTACTGCTCAGTATCATTTTTTAACGGTAGAAAGAGACTGTGTTACTTGTTCCCATGGACTGCTTGCATCTTTCTGCTTTGATCGCCAGTTACATGTTTGGCCACTGCACTGTGACGTCGGGGTGTGTTGTGTTTCATAAGTTATACGATGCGGTCAGAGAATATGCAATATGTTGTTGTGAGCTCTAAATGGGGGGGGAGCTGTTTGGTATAGGCAAAGTTTTTATTTATTTATTTTTTTAAATCATGATTATTTGATTATTGGTTAATTGTTTGTTAATGTTACCAATGACTGATTGAGCATAGTGCTTATAATTTGTAAGCCCTAATGGCTATAATATGTAATACCACAGTTTGCTCACATTTAGGATGCTTTCAGGTTTTATTATTGAGAAGGGTTTACCAACGTCAATGACACAAGATAAGCGCTAGGAAATTGCCCTCTCCTGGCTTTTGTCTTGGCTTCATGTCTCTTTGGCTTTAAAAGGCATCAGTATGGAACACGATAGAGACACACAGTAGGGTTCAGCAGTTTGACTTCAGCATGGGGAGTTTTGGTTATTTTTTATATTGCTAGACAATAAATTATATTTTCATAAATGAAGATGGATAATATTTTTATGTATTTCTGTCAAGACCAAAATGAATGTCCCAGCAAACCTTTCCTATTGTAATGTTTCAAAAGACACCAACAAAAAAATTGATTGCAAGGCGAATTAAGATATTAATTTCCTGGTTAGTAGTGAGGCAAATCTAGAAGAAGGAAAGGTCATGACATCAGTGACAGCATTTGAGGAGCCAGACCTTGGAATGTCAGTTCTATTGGAGTTAATGTGGTGGGCATGGCAAATCACACTATAACCCGTCATATCTTTGTTGTTTTACCTTTTACTGAAAAATCTTTCCTCCAGATTAAAAAATACACATTACGTGATGCTCGCTGATGATTTTTTTTTATATATGTGCACATCTGTTTTTCTTGTTTTTGGTCCCCAAACAGATCATGCTTCTGTCCATCAGCTGCATCTCAGCCCCTGTTTGATCCAAGACAGTTAACACAACATGCTGTTAGTAAGTGCATGTATTTGGTTTTCAATAACTAACCAAACTTTAAACTGCTCATGATATTTAACATTATTTAGGAGAGTTAATGTTAAATAATGTTTCCTATAATTGATAGGTGGTGGTGCTAGTCACCAGATTACTATAAATCTGGACTTTTATCACTTACCGGTACTTGTTACTTTGTTTATCAATGAATTAAGTTAGCATTTGTACTTTGTTTAGTTAATTATAGCAGCTAAATCTCAGTTGAGTAGACCTACATTAATCTGGACCATAAATGTCAGTAAGCGATAATCAGTGTTGGGGTAACATGTTACAAAAGCACCACCTCCTGACAATTATTAAAATTTTTTATCTAATGTTAGGCCCCCCCTGCATATTCTTAAATATCAGTAACAGTTAAAAGTTTGGTTAGTCATTGATAATCAAATACATGTGCCGCTAATAACATGTTGTGTTAGCTATCTTGGCCCACACAGGGCCTTGAGATGCAGCTGACGGACAGAGCTATGATCTGTTACAAAAATAATGCGTTACAGTAATATATTACTGTTTAGCCATAGCAAAGTAATATAAAGCGTTACCAACGAGATTTTGAGAACGAAACTCGGTGTTACTAGGGCTGGTAAAATAATATTAGAAGGTCGAATTACTGTCAAATATGGGGAAAAAATTGACATTGAGTCTTGAAATTTAATATTCGGTTAGTGGGCATGGCTGTAGCTCAGAGCAAGGGGTGCGCTGCTGACTCTCTTCCGGTGTGTGTGTGTGTCCTTTATTGGCCTACGTAGTTGAGCGCTTGCGGTCACATGTCATAACAAACCACCCACATAACACACAGTAAGCAATAAGGAGGAGAACACATTAACATGGCCGAAAAACAACCAAGCGAGCCCGAAAAAGAACCTGGGAACTCCGGGGAAGCCAACGACTCCACGCCGGACAGAGTTATTACTAAACCGGATAATATGAAAAGTGATGTGTGGCGATTTTTTTAATTCTGGTCAGTAGGAGGGAAAGTTGTGAGCAAAGCCAAAGCAGTTTGCACAAACAGAGATTAATACATATGAAAGAGAGCCACTGTTGCCAGCCGACGCAGATCCACTCCTATGGTGGAAAGCGACAGGCAGTGCAAGGTATCCCTGTGTCGCGCAGGTTGCAAAATAATATCTTACTGTACCCGGTACTTCTGTTAGATCAGAGCGTGTGTTTTCCTCAGCAGGCAACAGTGTTAACAATAAACGTTCAGCGCTTGCTGCTGATCAAGTGAACTGTCAACTGTATTTTAACAATACATGCAGTTATTTTCTATGAAAATAAATAAATAAATAAATAAAAATGATTATAAAATAATATTCGAATATCATCGACATTCGGCCGTTTTTTAAAGCCCAACATTCGAATTTAATTTCTGAGCTCAGTTGACAGCCCTAGTTGCTACCTGAAAACTGTTCATTGTATTAATTTTTCAATCATTCACTCTGATCCACACCGCACCACTTCTACCAGTGCGCCACCAGAAAAAATATCCCCCTAAGGCATTTGTGTCTTAACATGTCACAACAGACTAAATTCCCCTACAACTGCAGAGCAACACCGGCACACCCTCCTCTTCTTATGCACAACTCTCTCTGGTGCTGCTGTAGCTGACCGGCACACTGGGAACCAGCAGGTGGGTTCTCCAGCTCTGATGTATTAATATGCACTTGTCATAGTGACTGACTCGCACACCATTCTATGTTTTGCTAACCTCAATATTTATTGTATTTCATACCATAGGCCCACAAATATCGATCCATATCTCATAATTATTGATCTTCTGCCTGACCCTCCCTTTTTCCAAGGCTATTCGTTTGTTTTAAAAGGTTTAGGCTAATTAATGGTTCTTTATCATTTTTTTGTCATTTCAATATAAAGTGGTAGCCACTGTCTGTGAATGCATGAATGGGTCAGACATGCTCAGAACTGGATTTGAAATAAATTGTAATAAACTGGAGCTTCTGTGCTTTGATCATCTGCTGTGAAACAACATGACCCTCATCCATTTAAAATCAACATTAATTCTTCTGAGGTCACTTTGGTGAAAGCAATGCAAAGTAGTGTAATAAGGAACTTGTTACTATACACAGAGAATAATATTGTAAAGTAACTTATTACTTTCAAAGGTAACTAGTAATATGTAATATTACGTTTTGAGAGTAACTTGCCCAACACTGGCAAGGATCCTGGTGATGGTGTAAAGAAACGGGAAGATGCGATGTCGGTGAGTGACACCAAATGTTACAGCCTCTCTAGCTTAATCATTGTCATGTCATATATATGCTAGCTAATTAACATTAAATGACTAAAATTAGTATAAATGTAAATTACTAAGGCAAACTATGAAGCATTATGGCATACAGTCAAGTCCTAGTTTGGCAGATATATACCTAATTGACAGGCCGTATCATTAAGTTCAGCCAGAACAATAATAAGAGCCATTAAAAACTGATGTGGTTATAAGTGTATTCTGCTCAGCAACAACAAGTCAGACCTGCCCCGTTTGTTTATGCGTCATGATGTAACATTAGCTAACTTGGATCAAACAGGAGCTGAGATACGGTTGACGGACAGAGCCATCTGTTTGGAGACCAAAAACACGATCAAAGGTGAAACAACAAAGATATGATGGGTTGCAGTGTGACTTGCCATTGACTCCAATAGATCTGACACCAAGTCTGGCTCCTCAAACACTGTCACTGACGTCATGACCTTTACGTCTTTTATATTTTCCTCAGTTAGTTGACAATGGGTCCTCAGAGTCCACGCCTACAGCACATCTGTCTCACGCACATGTACATATAACAAGTTAATGCAAACCACTAGTTAATCTTATACATGCGTAAGCTACGCTGCGTCCACTTTGATATGTTGTTTTTTCCCTTCGGACACGTGCAAGTAGGTGTGGGTGGAGGGAAAAAAAATACTTGCAGTCAATGCTGCTTTTGAATGATGTAATCAAAAGCAGCATCGATTTTTTATTTAGAATAGAAATCGTGACACCCCTAATAGGCAGTAATAGTTACCTATTGTCAGAAGACTCCGATCCTTGTTACCATCACGGATTCTGATGTGGTGCTTGTTGGTCAGGTGGTTTTGGAGATCTGCTGCTCCTCCTCCACAGCTCACATGTTCGCCACACAGCTTACACACCAGAGTGCTCCGGTCCAGAGGCCGACCAGTCGGGTCTGGCTCGAAACCAAAAAAGTACCACGGGCTGTTCTGTGTGGCGTTTGGGTGACTCAGCAGTTTCTCAGTTCCAGGCATAAAATCATATTTTTCCATTGGATGGGAGCTGGGGGACGGAAAGGAGATCAGGGAGGAGGAGGAGGGGAAGGTAGAGCCAGAAATCAACCCTGAATCACTAGCTGCATCTGGGTTTGACACTGTTGTCACGTCACTGATGACTGGCATGGGGCTCTGTGATTGGCTGTGGTCTGACCAAAGGGAGGAGCTGCTGGGCTCTGGAAGGGTGACCAACTGGATGTCTTGCAGAAGGCGCAGGACTGTCTCTTTGTCTCCTAATTCACATTTAACATTGTCACCTATATCAAACGCACAGAATGTTGGGCCATGTTAGCGAGCTACATTTACAGTTTTGAGACTTTCAGAATAATAATAGGTACTATTAAAGTCTGCTGTCAGCTGAAAATTAATGCGATAAACCAATACAGATGTGCAAGTCTGCTTCTACCACATTCCATGCTCCGGTAAGTGAACTCACCCATCCCGAGGCCCAGCAAGGTGGCATAATCCCTGCCAATCCAGACCCTGAGCTCTGCTCCCTCTGGGATGGGCTGGGAAACCCTGTAGTAGATGTGGCGGTAAAACTGGAAGATGACCAGGTTGTGTTCCTCCTCACTGCTGGTATATGTTACATACCTGAAACATAGAGAAAGCATGTAACATGACTGTGGCCGGTTAAGTTAGAGCCAATATCTGTCAGACAGTCATTCTGACTCAGTACATTTACAAGCACAGTTAAGTGGGGTTACAGTTATAGCTCCACTAGGCCATTTATTTGGGACTACTGTCCTTGTCCCAGTTTACAAGCATGAGAGGGAAATCGATTTATTGACTGAAGAATGTTCATTTCTGCTACTATAGATGGCAATTTGACCCCTTTCAGCTTGTTAGTATTGGACCTTTTTCCAGTTGATCTGTTATCACAGACCAAACAATTGCTATTCCGTTTTTTCCACCTTTCTATGTATTTTGAAATATTTAACTCCTTCAGCTGACACAGCATAAACTGTGTCTTGTTGTCCATCCTCTGAATATAGATTTCACCATGTTGTTACCAGCTTCTTCTTCTGTTACACATTTAATGCTATTCGATTTCTGGGTCAAAGCCCGGGGAAAAAACTGTGGAGCATGCTCAGAGTGCCTAGGCCAGTTTGGGTCTGATTGACTGTATACATGCAGGAGTAATTTGACTCCCAGTCACATTATCTGGGTATGTTAGTCTGACTTTGAACTTGGACTTAGAATGATTTCAGTCAGACTAACATGATTAGGTGTATTTTAAAAGTCCGTTTTTTGTCAGACTAACACAAAAAAATAATTTTCTCTAATGTCATGTAAACGTACTGAGTGATTGCATTGTGAAAAAATATCAAATTGAAGGGAAAAAGGAAACTGCTTTTAGAAAGACATATGACTTGAATCAGTAAGAAGTGCCCACCTCATCCAGTTAGATTTGTTTTCATCAGAAGCATCGACGTAGACAAAAGCAGCATCATCCCTGATCTGGAGGTGGGAGCAATGTGTATGTCAACTATTTTTAGTATCAAGTGTATATGGAATTTCTGCTGGTTATCAACAAAAGGCACAAATTACATCCTGGATTATAAGAGGATTTTTAAAGTAAGAGAAGCACAAAAAGCATGATCTTGATTTTAAACCCTCTCTTTACATCGATTCAAACCTGTCTACTTACAGCCCAGGAGTATTTGAGGTTGGTCGGCATTTGTCCTCTGCACACTTCACCTAAAAATGGCCCGAACATAACACCTTTTTGAAGCTGACACTTAGCATACACTTTCATCTGCTCTTCACCAGAAGATCCATGACCAGAAATCCCAGACCCAATGTCTGCGCACAGGCACAGGCAGGAGGGAAGGGACAACACTGCCCGGGAGGGGCCGCCATGGAGCCATGGCTCTCCAGGTGGCAGCACAGCGTCTGGGACATAGTTTTGGTTTGATGCTGTCTGGAGAAATGGAAAATCCTCAAAGAATTCTTCATGATTTAAATCCAACCCTGCAAAGGCAAAAAATAATTAGTCAAATATGGAATTATGGTGAGATTACTGATAATCCAGAGGAGGACTTTACTTTCATGGGGCACGTTTACAGTTCTGTTGTTGTTTTGAGTAAAAAATAGTGATAATGAAATTAAGCAACACAGGAAACAGAGACAAAACCTTTAAAGGATGTTCCAGCATTAGAATGTGACTGTTACTATACTACATTAGACAGATTACATCATATTAAGCAAACAACATTTGACACTTCATTTATAACAAAGGCAGAAGCTTTGAGTTTGTTCGGATTCATTTTATTTTGTTCCTGCACCAAGCAAAAATGTTTCTGTAATGTCTTGTATCCAACATCATGTTCAATCATTCAGACTTCCTGAAGACATTTATCCAAACTTTTCACTCCGACTGTAATTACTAAGATTAATGAATCCATAGCAGCAGTGGCGCAGCATGTGTGTGCTTGAGTGAACTTCTGTTAGGGGTGTCCACTTGTATGGTGGCAGACCTGCTGGGCCAGCTGAATCATTCTCTGGCAATATATCGCTCCGCGGCTTCCGGCTCCCAAGAGAAGGCGTCTGGTGACTTTGGAGGGAGCTTTCAGACCTGTTATAAAAATGATATTTAAATCATTTCAGCAAGTGTAATGGGATAAATGTAAATTAAAGGGATAGATGGATTTTTTTAAGTGAGGTTGAATATGGTACTTATCCATAGACAGTTTATATCATACAGTAGGTGTCAGTCAATGCATCCCCAGTTTGGAGAACAAGGCTGGAGTCCAACATGGAAGCTAAGTAATGTCCTGCTGTGGAGGGGTCAACAACAAAACCTACTTTATCTGGAAAAAAAAAAACCCATCCCACCTTAAAAAAAAAAAAACAGTATCAGCTTAAGTGTATGCTATATTGAGAGCAGTTTCAACATTTTACATTCCCATCAGACAGCCCATTCTTGCAGGGAAGCTGTTGGCAGGTACAGTTCCCCATCTTATGACACTTATTGACACTTACTCCTGGGGCTCTTGGTCTATTGTTCTTTTATCTGTAACTGTGGGTTAAAATGTTATATTATCAGCTGCTTTGATATTTTCTGTCTGCGTCCTCTTTGTTTTGATATTGTTTGTCTATGTCTTGTTTTGTAACTGTCTATTGTATAATTTATAGTTGTGAGGTCTTAAAGTCTTCTGCGCCGTTGTTATGTATTTTACCTGCCTGAGCAATGTTTTTATGTAATGGGACTACGGATGGAAATGAGCATTTTTGCTACAATCCGGCATGTTTACATATTTGTATGTTCATTAATGTGCACTGTCCCATTCAAATAAACAAATAAATACAAATACAAATCTATGCTCTCATCAAAGTCACCAGACTCCATTAACAAAGAAAGAAATTTTAGTTTGCTGAACAGCTGCTGGTCTACTGCTGCTTCATTCAGTTAGTTAGTGTGTTAGTTGTGTTATTGTGTGACTTTGGTGAATCTAAACTAACCATTTTAAATGCCAAAGTCACACAGTAAAACAAACAAACTAACTGATCGAAGCAGTGGTAGACCAGCAGCTGTGTTCAGCAATGTTGTTTTCTCAACGGAGTCTGGCTTTGAAGAGAGCGATATAACAGCTTCATTTTCCTGTCAGAAGTCATTGTCTAACATTATGGTAAAGCAGTGAAAATATTCTTTATACAATGTACACTTAAACTTATGTTGATTTTTTTTTTTTAATTTTTTTTAGGTGGGACTTCTTTTAGGTGGCTAAAATACATTTTGTTGCTGACCCCTCCACAGCAGTACACTGGTTAGGTTCCACGTTGGATTCCAGCCTGCTTCTCTAAACTGGGGGTGTGCTGACTGGCATATACTGTAGGTAATACACTGACTATGGATAAGTGTCTCATACAAACCCATTTGAAAAAATAATAAACTATCCCTTTAAGACAGTAACATGAGAATAAACTCCTACCTGTGCACGCTAACAGGAAAAACTTCTCGTCCCTCTAGTCCTGCATCACACAGTTGGTGAAATGGTGTGCTTCTGATGCAGTGATTGGTATAGATGACTGATGTGCGGGCTTCTTTACACATGCGAGACAGCATTGATCCCAGATAATTGACTCCTAGGGGGACGTGGCTGTACCACATTTCATCTGTAAGATCCTTCTTAGGCTGCAAGTAAAGGGCGGTTGCATTGGATGGGAGCTTGCGCAGATACTTTAAAAGAGAAGTAATGGGACAGAATTCACTGCCTGGCTTCTCAAGCATAGAGCATCGCTCCTTCTCATCGCCAAATGATAAAGTGCAATATCTCAGTCCTCTCTCGTTTTTCCTGATTACAAATGAATCTGGTTTTAGATTCCTGTTGGCCTGCTTCCCTCTGCGGCCGAAATATACCTGAATATCAAACCAGACTTTGTTCAGAAGCCCCCTCGGAGTGCTGGTGTCCATCGCACGAGAGTGTCTGAGGATGCGGATATCATCAGGTGACAACGCCGGATGGTGTGATGTTATGTCTCGACCAGACTTCCTAATTTTCTTAAGCACTCCCAAGAAGACCTTGTTGGCTGAGGTGAACTCAACATCTCTCATTAGGCAAACAGGACGGCAGACAGGAGGCTCTTTGAAGAAACGGTTAAGTCCTGCTCTCAGTGCAATGTAACTAGCAATCCCATACAGCTCTCCTTTGCTGTTTCGTACTGATCCATAAAAGTGTCTCAGCACTCCGTTCAGCTCAGCCTTCTCCACTGTAGTCAAGTCCACCTGAAGCCTTTGGGCCTCCAACCAGCCAATGAAGCAATTAACAGCCCATGTGGTCTGCTTCTTTGTAACCTTACTTATTCCACTCCTGCTGTCTTCAAGTTCATCCAGCTCCAAGTCTGATACCATTGCATGTCTAGAAATGTCAGTGGCATTTCCATCTTCTTGGGACTCATCCTCTTCTTTCAGAATGATCTCCTCTTTAGTTTTCACATCAGGTTCAAACAAATCCTGTTTCTCACGAGAATCCTTTAGCTCTGCGTTCATAATGTTAGCTGCTAGCTCTGTCACCTGTCAGTGGGGTATTAAATGTAAAATGAGGCGAGCACAGGCGTTAGGATTTGGCCTTGTAAACAAAGCGGAGTGATACCGCTCAAGTAGTCAGGTTCCGGTGCTATACGGCGATTATACCACAGTCATTATCATCCTGTATTGAAGAGATGGGGTCAGTCGATTTAGAAAAAAGGATTTTAAACGCTAAAGATGGCGGCTCCGACTGTCCAATCATTTCAGCAACCGCACAACTGTTATTTATTACAAAAATCATAACAGCGGGACAACAGTAACATATTCCCTGCCAAATTATAATTCAAGTGACAGAATATTCCTAAATGTTATCAGCGGTGGAATAAGCTCCTTATAATGAGCTACATGAAATACTGTTTAGGTAGTACCATGGCAACAACAACGGTATGAGACTGCCGTAAAACACACTTGCAGCCCCTGCAGCGCGCGTGTCGTATTACTTACGCGCATGCGTAAAAGCATATTCGATGGTCTGAAGATTTTGTAACAGCACTGTTTCAGTGCAAAAAATAACAGTGGTTTCCTAAATGTGATATGGAGATATTGTTACGTAAAAAAAGGAGCTGACTTTGGAGAACCCCCTGCTTAGAAAAAGACACAGTTTCACTGAAAAACTTGCTGGTCGGTGTTACTTCAGTGAAATTGATTATCTTGATTATATACACTCTTTGATACTGTCGTAATGCCTGTCTGATATTAAATGTTGCATTCAAAGACGTGACACACTAAATACACCCACATTGATCTGTCTGAAAATTCTGTTATCATTGAGCATAACAACTTATACCATACCATGAGCAGCCACTGTGCTCCCACGTGGGTTACAGATTGGCAAAGAATGCGCACGAATGAACAAGAACACCACGAGGGGCAGGGACTATTTTTTCACCTGTAACTGCTCCAATTTAAATGCAACTTTGTCAAACCCATAACAGTTCCCCTCTACGAGTGTAATTGGTCCGTGTTAAGGTGATGGGTGAATGTTGTTGTGGCAAAAGCAGCCAATGCAACAAGACTTTGATGCACTCATAACATTCACATTTCTTGCAGTGAAAGCGCTGAATTAGGCGGTTTATTACCTTGAGCCTCGGCTGAAGCACCAAAGGTCGTGGAAGAAGTGGTCTCGAAAAAATCCGCACGATGCCGACGTCTCAGATGACTTCTTAAATTTGTGGTATTTCCACCCTTAGCAAGTACTATTTTTCGACATAAACGACAAACGGCCTCGCCAGAGTTCAAAGGTTGTCCCTTTTCATCCGCTTTCAAGCCGAAATACATCCACACGATTGATTTGCTTCTGGGTTTACTGATAAGATCCATGTTTCTCTGGTGCCTTTCTGCCTTTTCTGCAAGCTGTCCGCTGGTTGCAGCACTGCTGGAAGAGCTAGGCTGGATAGAAAGGACATCGCGTGGAAAACCACGCTAATTATTTTTATGCACGATTTTGAATGTAGTGTGAATGTCTGTTTATGATGATGAGAACTTTCTGTGTGGAAAAAAACACACACGAGGCTCAAATTCACATCACCAAGACCAGAGCATGGTTGTGAACATCATTAAATAAAACTGTGCAATTACAACAGAAAAATATTTCTTCCTCGTGTCATATTTTGTGAGATGCACCAATACTAACCCTGTAACAGAAAGTGCTAATATTTTAAAGTGCTTTTATAAAACAATAGTAAAAAAAACAACACAGGATAACGGCTATTCAATTGGTGGTGCATCTTCTACCCACTATATTTCTATGCTTTTACGTCTTTATTTGTGGACCAACGTAAATGTCCCGCGACGGGTCAGGGTTGCCAGGTCTTGCCGTAATATACCTGCATAAAGTTAAAGTCCAACCCCCATTAGTGTTTTGGCACTGTATTTAATTGCACACTAGTTTGGGAATATGGTCCTTAAAATGTAAATTAAATTAAAGACCTCAAGATCGCTCCTGCATTTTTATCTTATCTTCAGGCACTGTCTTGCAAAGGGGCCCTGTGTTAAAGTTTAGTTTGAATATCTTTATTATTTTAGTTGATAAAGTCCCCACATGCTAGTTTCTGAATATATTTATGTTTAATTAAATTCCCACAAACAGCAAACGTGGGACACATTAAGCTATAATTCAAAATACTGGTCTGTCATGTGCCTGGGACTCTGACCAAAATATAATGAGAAGCCACGTGTATACACATCAGTCTGCTTTGCACACTGTACTTGATGGTTACCTAAAGACAACACTGTACTCACAAACAGCAAAGACAGTCAAAATAGACAACCAGAGGAGGGGAGGAACAAAAACTTTATCAAAACAGGGGAGGAACAAAAACTTTATCAAAACTTCTCCTGAAGAAGATAAGAAGATTGCCAGAATACTTTATCTCACTCTCTCAAGTAAAACTTTTAGTTGAGCTCTCACAATTTGCCAATATAAAAATACACATTACATCTGCTAACTTAGTAAACTATTGTGACAGCAAATCTCACACTAGCTAGTGATGGGCGAAATGAACGAACAAATCTTTTTGAATCACTCTTTTTTAGTGTCAGGATACGTACCAGGTCAGCCTATTGAACGTCCGAGTGCTCATGAATCCCTGGCTGTAATTTAGTGCAGCAAAAGCACTGAATGGACGAGCCAAGACTGATTAAATCAAACTTGGGTCCAGACTTCCACCAGCCAAGGCCAATGAAACATTCACATGCTCCTCCGATAGATGCTACCAAAAAAAGGAAACACATCTCATGAGCCATGAATTATGCTTAGAAACTCATTTCAAAGATTATTCCTACATCATAATAGGATGATAATTGGGACATCTGCTACAACAGATTATTTGTCAGTGACAGTTCTGTAACAACATATTTACATAGCCTACCTCAGGTCTACTTAACTTGCTTTGCCTGGAGAGGGCGCCTTTGCAAAATAGCAGAAGGTCAGGGGAGCAGTTAATAAACAAGAATAAAAACAATAATTTTTATCAGATTAAAGAACATTTTAAAAAAAAGATTAAGGCAACGTTATTCGCCCATTTTTTAATCGAATTTCATTGAAAGGTTGCTTTCCTCACTTACTTTTGGCAACAGGCAATCCAGTCGCAGCAGCCCTGCACAGGTCAGGCGTACACAGGGGCATTTCTAGGGTTTGAAGACATTCAGGGCTTAGACCACGCTCACTCACTCACAATACATTCTGGCATCTCATTTACAATCAAAGTACACCTCCTCTGGCCCATAACACTGCCAGATTTGGCCAAGGGGCCATAAATTGAATAGCACTGGCCTGCCTACATAGAGCCTACAAGTGGGATGTTGAGTCAGTGCATTAAAATGAATATTATATTTTTAATGATGTAAACTTATACATGATGATTAATAATGCACTGAGGACACGTTTTGTGGGGTGGGCAGCACTAGCTACTTGTATGTACTATAACGGACACTCAGGAAGAAACTCCATATGTTGCAAAACTCGAAAGGTTCAATGTATTTACATATATCAACTAGAATGAACTGATAGTGAAAATAATCTGTCCACCCACCACCGATACACGCGCTCACTTTTTTAAAATTTACTTACTTACGTGAAATCTTCCGATCTGGCAACGCGGGGGTTCGTGTTTTTTGCTGCTGCCCCTACGGAAAGGCGTTAGCCATCATACCGGGTGAGCCTGACTTTTTTCCCAGCTCGTACACACGTCCTTGGAAGCCGAGGTTGTTTTAAATGTCTGCGCGGGGGTTGGTCCATATTTGAGGTAAGCACTAAACCTGAGCTGATGAGAACCACCATAATATCGCAGTATTTTATAGGACAGAGGTCGCAATGGGCTGTCTCTTAGGACCACACATCTTTCATCCTTCAGTATGCAGCCCACACGACTTGTCTGTTTTATCAAAGTTTCATGCGGTGAGCTACAACTGTAGTGACGACAGTTGCTGGGGTTTCACGTCCTGACTATTAGCTTATGGATAGCCACTGCTAAAAACATTATGACCTCGCGGACTTGCCGTAGCATGCTCTCTTCTTTCCGGTGGGGCAGCTGTTGCCATGGCGACCCCCTGTACAAGTTATCGGTAGTAGCAGCCGAGCTTCAAACTACAGACACACCTTGGAGCATAAGACCAACATAGACTAAAAATAAAAACACACGGAAAAAAATGGCGTCTTGCCTGGTCCCCGACTTCCCGGCCGTTATGGTGGCCCTCGAGCATTTAAAGGAGCTGGACAAGCAGCTCAAAGAGGAAGGGATACCATTCTCACCTGAAGCCAGCCCCCACCTGACGGAGATAACATCAGCTATCACTAAACTGGAGACGGACCGGCGTGCTGCTCATGAACATTTAGAAGTGGAAACCATAGAAAACAGCAAGCTAAGACACCAAATTAACAATATAAGAGACAGAATGAGCCAGAATATCATGGCTGATGTCGCAGCAGCTCGGGCAACTAAAGCTGAGGAGATAGAGCAGCTGCACAAAACCCTCAACACAGTTTCTCACCTTCAAGAAGCCACTGTGAAGAGGCAGGATGCCCTCCTGAGCCAGAACAAAGTACTGTACCCAGAGCGAGAACAGGTGAAGGCTGAACATGAAGAGATCATTGCTGGTCAGAATGAGCAAATCACCTTTAAGTATGGCTTACAGATGCAGCTGGATCAGACACGGCATCGGACAGAGGACCTAAGGTCCTGCATTGCTGCTGTTGACCAGGATAAATTAACACTGCAGCAAGAGATGGTGTTGGAGAGAGAGGCTTTCACTGTGAAAAAAGACAACCTGTCTAGAGAGGTGGACCAGACCAAGGAGAAAATTACGCAGCAGAAGCAAGCGATCAGGAGGAGCAGAAAAGAGTTTGACAGACTCAATGACAAGAAAAGAGAAACCAATGACCATCTGGGTGAGCTCATGATTGTCATGACTAAGTTGGAGAGCAATATACAAAAACTGGCAGCATCTCGGTGCCAGTATGAGAAACAGCTGCAGGGGGAGAATCAACAGAGAGAAACGCTGAAGAAGCAGTTGTGTGAATTAGGGGAAGCCCTGAGTGTTGCCATCCAGCATCTTAAAGAGGAAATTGCAACACTGGAGGGTAAAATAGAGGAGGGTCGAACATCAAGATTGGTCTGTCTACACTCCGTGGCTCAGATTTATGAGATATTCAAGCATCAGCAAGATGAAGAGGATGAAGTTAGGGCAGAGTATTCCCACATCTCACAGCAGCTGGAGCGATCCAAGTTGCAGCTGACGGAGTGTGTTGCCTCCATAGTCAAACACAGCAAGGAGATCAAAGAGATGGACAAGCAGAATAAAGAACTCCTGGAAGTCGACACAATCACAAAACGTTTGTTCCAGAGGGATCAGGAAGAGCTGTGCGATAATGTGGATACAGAGAAGAAAAACATTATCAATTTTGAGGAGGAGAAGAGGCGGCTAACAAGGCTTTTGGAGGAGGAGAAGAAGAAGCAGGAGGAGCACGTGACGAATATGACCTCTGAGATCAGCATCACCTGGAGGCAATTTGAGAAACTTCGACAAGAGGAAGCCACACTGCAAAAGCGTCAGCCCAAGAGCACAAGTGCTGACTTGCTGATGAGCCATATGACCCAGTGTGAGGTGGAGTACAGACAAAGAGAGACTAAACACCATGAGGAAATGGAGCAGTGCATTGCAGAGACTCAGAGCATCATGAGGAGCTACAAGGTGAAGCAGAAGGAGGTGGAGGACAAAGAGGAGATGCTGAAGGAAGTGGAAGCAGAGTGGAATGAAGAGCAATCTAGGCACCAGAGACTGACAACACTGACCTACAAGCTGAGGACGACAAGGGCCGATCTGGAGCTGTGGATTCAGGGGCTAAAGGAGAAAACAGGCTCTCTGCTTCAGCCCATAGAGGAAATGAAGGCTGAGCTGGAGGACATGCGAGGACATTTCATTGACTTGCTAGACAAACAGGCCTCAGAGCTCAGAGCTGTAGAGATGAGCATCTATGACAATAGCATGAAACCGGAGCAGGTCAGCATGGAGAACAGCAGACTGCATCTCTGTATCACACAGATGACAGAGGATGTTAGCAAAGCCAGGAAGAACAAAGACAGATACTGGCAGGAGGTTCACCAGCTCAGGAAGGACATAAAGGTCTTATTTGAGAGCTTACAGGAAGCATGGAAAGAGGATTTAGTTGTAACTCAGGACTGTAAGAGCAGAGATGGTGTTCTGTTGGTGCCGTTTAGTGCCATGATGAACCACCTGCAGACCAGGAGACTACAGTTAGGGAATGTAGGCACACTCCTACTCCAACAAATGTTAAACTTCAGCAAACGACTGGAAGATAAAAAACAACTATAGAACAGCAGAGTTGAGTTGAGCTGTAGTGTCTATGGGAATGTAATGCATGGAATACTTAGTTTATATGAATTTGTAATAACTAAAAAGTTATAAAGTTCACAGCAACATATAAAGTCATGGTATAAAGTCATGTCTATTAAAGAATTAGTGCAGTGATACTCAGCTTACAGCCTGTAGGCCAAATCTGGCCCAAAATATGATGCCAGGTGGCTTGCTGACCATTTTCTTATTCACAGTGAAAGTTTTTTGTACTTTTAATGTAAATTACCAGTGGGCATGTTCCGTAGTTAAAGCGTTCTAAGTTTATTTTTAATGCAGGTTCATAGAAATGCAATACCGTTCTGGGTAGACTTCAGTAAAAGGTATCCAAATTGGGACATAATCATTTTTTAAATTTCTGTTCCTGTTGACGTGATTTGAGTAATGGTGTCATGGACAGTTAAGTAGATTTAGTAGGCATTTTTTCCACTTATACTTTTAATTGATTTGTCCACAGAATAAAGTACATTCTCACATAGAAACAGATCCCATCTAGTCCAACATAACGTTTCCAAATGTTTTTGTCCAGCCACACCTGCTGTATTTCCTCTCTAGAGTCCTCAGTCAACGAATATTGAAACTAAAACTCCAGTAGCATGTCTCAAGTAAAGGTAAAAACTGGTCAGGTCTGAATTCCCAAACAACCCACCAAACCACTTTTCCTCTCCCCCAGGATGTCACAATCCATGGTAAATAGAAAACAAGCGCAATTTTCAATAATTAAAACAAATAAATTGTCCTGGTTGTGGTTTACCTTATCCTATGGTTTGTATTTTCTTTCTTCCCTTTACTTCATTGTTTTTTGAAGTTGTTTCTGGGGAATACCTCAAGTAGGTGGGAAATCTAAAGGATTTTCAGCATAAAATGCTTGGCCATATACATAAAAAACAAATCAAACAGATGAGCAGGGCCTGTGGGAGTAAACTAGTCTAAGCTCTACCCAGACAGCGTTATTATCTAAATCATCTTGTTTTATGGTTTAACCATTTTCCCAGTCTTTTTCAAATTGTCCTTTATTCATCCATACCCTGTATGTAAGATTCTCCATCTTCTATATATCATCTATGATGGTCAGCCATTGATTGTGATTTGGAGCGTCTGTCTTCAGGCAGTTCTTTGTAATTGCCTCCTTTCCAGTGGCAAGAAGGATCTTGACCAAATATTGATCTCTGTTGTACACCGTTCACTTCATATGTCCCAAGCACAATACAAGACATGTTTGTGGGATTTTATAACCCAAGACCTTACAAAGAACATACCATCCCAGAAAGGTTGTATTTTCATGCAACTCCAAAAAAATGTGTGTGCTTTGGTTCCACGTGCTTACATAATCTCCAGCATGGATGTTGAATCTTTGTTTGTTTACTTTTAATTTTAGGTGTGATAAAATGCAGAATCTGTGTCTTCCAAATAAACTATCCACCCCTGTGATT
Organism: Cephalopholis sonnerati; assembly: GCA_019142605.1. Taxonomy (NCBI): domain Eukaryota; kingdom Metazoa; phylum Chordata; class Actinopteri; order Perciformes; family Serranidae; genus Cephalopholis; species Cephalopholis sonnerati. The sequence continues at coordinate 4,766,203 of JAGQAX010000003.1, forward strand.
GTGTCGTGTTCAGGTGAAATTTCCACATGTCATACGACATCCGTTTTTGGGATTTCCTCACCCACTTCTTTTTCCTGTGTGGTTTTTACATAGAATGTCGTGTCATGTTTAGAGTCATCAGACAACAGTACAGGACTGACACTGTTTTGGGGCTACCCTTACTATATGCTTGTACTAACATTCAATGATTGGTGAATTTCCTCCTCTCCTTTCTTGTTTTTTTGTTGTAATAATCCCTCATCTGTAAGTATCGAAATAAGACCTCATTTACTAATTGATAGGTGTTTTTATAATTCTTAAAAGCTTATCATTTCACACTTTCTAATTACTTTGCATATGGCTGTTACGCCCCTTTCTGCCCATTGCTTAAATCTGGTGTCAGTTCTTCCTGGTTAAAATTTATCATCAAATGCAATCCATCTTAACAGACCAAGTTCATTTCCCAGTTTTAGTTTGCCAGTAGAGTACCAAGTTTTGAGAGTAAATGTCTGGTTTAGGCTTGTAATTATTCTTCATGGATGAGGATCATTTTTCACCTATTGATGTTTGAATCGGGTATTTATTTGTGGACATTTCAGTATCTTTCCACTGGGCTACATAATCGACACTGCACCAGTGAATAAGTGGACGATTCTGTCGCATGATAATATTCCTTCAAGTCCTTCAAGAGCCCTTCCTCCTTTATCTTTAGATAACTGTAGAGTGGAATAACATATACTAGGTCTTTTTACCTTCCCAAATAAATCTTGAGATGAGCTTATCCCATTTCTATCCCTATTCTCTTTCTGCATAAAAGAAATAGTCAGTTCTGGAATAAACAGGGTATGTTGCTGAAAAATGACTGTAGTCCCATCAAAGAAGCCCATTTCCTCCCATGTATTTTTTTAACTAATTTTATAATAGATTTTTTATTACTCTTTAAGCTGGTAGTATCTAAATTCAGAGTCCATTTTCATGTTAATGTCTCCTCCACATATACACATTCTCTCTGTTTCAACAGCAATATCTAAATGGGATTTAAGGAATTTTTTTCTGCTCTCAAGTGGGGCACATATGTTCGCCAAAGTAATAATTGTTTGATCAATTATCTCCTTCACCATTATGTATTGATCCTCTTTATCTTTTATTTCTTTTTGGCATTCAGATTTAGTCCCATTAGATGTTAGAATTGCTGCTCCTCCTATTAGTGTGGAAGCTGTAGAAGGTGTCCAAATCCAAATTGCTTCAGTTCCTCATGTTTTGTTTGTGATGGGTGTATTTCTTGTAGGAAGCTGATCTTTGCTTTTTCTTTTTTAATTTTTGCCATCACTTAAGCTCTTTTGACTGGGTTTCCTTGTCCGTTAACATTCAAAGACATAAACTTTATCTCCTCTTCCTTAGTATCCATAGATAGATAGGTCTATGCAGTTTGTGATAACTCTCCCACAAGCTACAGTAACACAGTCATAAGACATCAGTTTTAGAAACAACAGGCCAGAACATTGAACCTTAACTTTGTATATAGGTGACCTCCAAAAAGAGGCGTCAACAGCCTTCATTACATGTTGACTCTCTTTTTGTTTTGAGGGGGAAAGCCTTGGTTGTAGGAAGGGTCCCGACCAGCTGTGAGTTTCAACCCAAAAATCTACTCACACTAGCTAGTACTGTTGTAGGCAGCTATGTTTTTAGCCATCTTAGGCCAACTTGTCAATTCTCAGAAACCCTCTAAGGCTAACTTTCCTACACATTCAAACCTGATATTTTCCTTATCTTCTTTTCATAGTTATTTCAAGTCTGATGTTCAGGTCGGCTCAGATTTTATCTTCCGTTGATGTCCTTGCGTTGAAATTCTTGCAGCCATCCTCTTGCACATTTACCCGTCTCCAGACATCAGTCGCTTCTGATGTGTTTCCATGTCGCGGTCCCGGTGTCCTGTAGCCTCTCGAGGAGGGGGGTGTCCCCAGTGTCTCCTCCAGCATCCTGCACCACATACCCTCTCCTTCACATGTCGCTGGCTGCCTCCTCTGCACTGTTGTAAGTTTTCACTCCACTTTCTCAGTGTATGCGAGTCTTGTTGAAGGGTGTCTGGAGGGGTATGTTTTCTCCCTCAAAGATCTTCTTGATGTGTGTGTATGCTTTACGCTGCCGCAGCGTCCTTGCTGTGTAATCATGGTTAAAGTAAATCCTGTCGGCCCCCACTTTGACTGTTCTCTTCTCCCATGCTTTTTTTCAATACCAACTCCTTCATGGTGTACTGCTGAATGTTTAGGACGATTGATCTGGGAGGTTGATCTGCTTTAGGTTTCGGTGCCAAGGCTTTGTGGGTGCGTTGTATCTGGAAATCTGCATTTATTAAGAGTTCCTCACAGAGCCATTTATTCATGAACTGTGCCATCGAGTCACACTTTGACACTATATATCCATAGGTTGTTCCTTCTGGACCTTGCTTCCAGTCATTTATGTCGATCAATTCCTGCAGTGCACAGATAGCTTCAGAGCTCCATGCTTCAACTTCCTCAGTGCAAGTTAAAGCAGCACCCACCTATTCTCTCTGCTCTCCTATCTCTGTAGTTGTTTTAGCAAATTTGTGGTCAATGTCATCTTTGGGCTCTCACAGTACATTTCTCATTCTGGTTGTAGTTTCGTCTTTGACCAATATCAGGTCTGATTTCAGTTTGTTTTGCATGGTCTGAATCTGTTTGCTAATGCCATCCAGGCTGGTCTGAGATACTGCCATGGTGTCATTAGCTTCAGGGGTTATACTCTTTTCATTGGTCGGGTGGCTTATTTCTTTACCTTGGTTTTCCAGGATTTTCTTGGTGTTTGTTTTAGTTGTACCTCTAGTCATTCTCAGGGCGTTTTTAAGGCCCTTCTGCCTTTGTTTGTCAAGTTTTGGCAGTAAATTGTGTTGGCGTGAGGGAGCTCTCAACTCAGCCGTGCATGCTGCTCTACTGTAGTCCCAGTATAGACATTTTTAATGTCTTTTTGACTTGTCAAACACAGGGGTCACTAATAACATGATTAATTTCTGCATTGCCTTAATTGCTGAAACTGAGCCATTGTTAATGCTTTTAATTCCTCTTGTGCTTTTCCTGCATTGACAAGTCAGAATGTCTGCTGAGGAACCACTAATATAACCTGTGCAAATTTAGAGCTCAAAAATGCTATGTTAAGAACATATATATTTGAAATGTGGTATTTAAATAAAGCTGCCTTGCCTAAAAAAGGTAATGTGTTTTTTTTTTTTTAAATGGACTTTATACAGGATTTCCAACACATTGATTTATTATTAGCGTCCCGCCACGATTTAAATATCTGTTGCCACGTTGTGATTTTCTATTTGGAGCTGAACTATTCATTAGGTTCACTATTGGAATATATATAAACTGTACAGTTATTCTTTGCTTCACATTACTGCAGCCCAGAGCATACTCAGTGCGTACAGTCGGAGCACCAGAATGACAGGCACAGTGAAAGTGAAACGTAACCATTCACTGCACTGAGTCTTAAAGTTTGCTTTTACTTACAAACAGCGGCTCCTCTCAGCCATCAACTTGATCTGATTAGCATGAACTAAATGTACATTCCATGACCATAAGCTGTCTCCAATGTCGTTTCTGTGAATTTGGCAGTACATCAAACTAGCCACACAATCGCAGACCATGTGTAACCATACCAGCTCAGGACCTCCACATCCATTGTCTTCACCTGCAAGATCATTTAGGACCAATCACCCAAACAGCTGATGCAACAGTTGGTTTGCACAGTCAAAAAATTTCTGCAGGAAATTCAACAGGGTCTTGACCTGACAGCGGTTTATCATAGTAACCAAATTGTGCAGTTGTGAGGACAGTTAGACTTACTGCCAAATTCAGGGAATTGACACCGGAGACGTCATATGGTAGTGAACTGAGCTTTCAGATCACAGGCATCAGCTCCAGTGGACATTCCTGCGGTCAGCATGCTAATGGCATGCTCCCTCAAAACTTGCGACATCTGTGTCATTGTGTTGTGTGATCAAACTGCACATTTTAGAGTGTCCTTTTATTGTGGTCATCACAAGACTCACCTGTGTAGTAATAATGCTGTTTAATCAACACCTTTATATACCACACCTGTCAGGTGGATGGATTATCTTGGAAAAGCAGAAGTGCTCACTAACAGATTTTTTAACACATTTGTGACCAAAATGTGAGAGAAATGTTTCTGCTGATTGCAGAAAAAAAGTCCTGTTCCAGTTCTGTGAATGGGAGAAAAAACAAAAGTGTTGTCTTTAAGTTTTCAGTGTATTTTCCGGCTTTGTTAACATTTCTAATTTTCCTGATCAGAAGGCCCTTTTCACAGAGGACATTTTGAGATATCCCAGTAGGAAAAGCACAGGCGTAAATAATTAAATGAATGATGGCTGGATTCCCTTTGGCTGCTTCAGATTCAGGGTTCTGGTCTTGTGCTGGCTTGGAAAACTGAACAGAACACATCCACTGCTAATGTTAGTAATACATCTGTGCATTTCCCAGTCAAAATCTCTGCTGTAAAAATTGCCTGTGTGATCATTTACTAATTAATCGCTCAGTCTGTGCTCAGTTAGTTTTGTAATTGTGACACAGAAATTCAACTACAGTAAATCACAATTTGGAATGCAGTTAATGAGCTGAATAGCAATTAGCAGTATATGCCAGCATTGAATAATTTGACAGTAATAAGGCAGCTGACAGAGACAAAACAACCTGAGTCACTTCCTAAATTGAGGCCTTGTGTGGACTATGTGTGCTGTGGTTCCAGTGGTGGTGTATGATGTATGTAGGATAAGCATAGAATTTTGTTATAGACTGCTACTGACTATTTTAATTGGAAAATATGGAGATGGGTTTGACTTTTTTTCATTTCACTGTGTTTTGTTCTTGCTTTTTCCTATAGCGAATATATTTGTTTGATAAGGGCTTTATTTTTTAGTGTATCAACTCAATGATCATTTCAAAATAAAATGGTGATTTTTTTTTTTTTAAACCAATCAATCAATCAATCAGTCAATCAATTTTTATTTATAAAGCCCAATATCACAAATCACAATTTGCCTCAGGGCTTTACAGCATACAACATCCCTCTGTCCTTTGGACCCTCACAGCGGATAAGGAAAAACTCCCCAAAAAAAACCCTTTAACGGGGAGAAAAAAATGGTAGAAACCTCAGGAAGAGCAACTGAGGAGGGATCCCTCTTCCAGGACGGACAGACGAGCAATAGATGTTGTACAGAACAGATCAATATAATGAATTAACAGTAATCCATATGACACAATGAGACATAAGGAGAAACAGATATTATATTAATAATATGATTATATATGTATGTGACAATAATGATATGTGTATAATAGTACATGTATGACTAATAGTAACAGCAGCAGTGGGAGTCATCAGGCAGGACCATGGCAGCAGCACAACCACAACACACCATCCAGGCACAGCTGCGGTACAAGTTAAATTGTATCTTTATTTGGAAAGACAGGATTATAACATGACAGTAGCTGCATCTTCATTTACAATGCAGATCTTCCCAGGTTTTAGTATATAAAATTAGAAACATAATCACACAAGCAACTATTTACATGGAACAGTGGGTGATAATGTTGCCAGCCAGGTCAGATAATAAAGTGAAAAGAAGTAATAAAACACAATAAAATAAAGTAAAGTCTAACGGACCATAGGCTCAGATAAAGTGAGCTCTGATAGGGTTATATATGCAATCCATTTGTTCCAAATTAGATAGAATTGCTGTTTTTTGGTTCTGAAACAATATGTTATTTTTTTCCATTTTGAATATTTCTAAAACTATTCCAAGCCAATCATCTATTATTGGTGGTGCTGGATTTAGCCATCTCCTAGTGATAGATTTTTTAGTTGCCATTAAGAGAATTTGTAATAATCTTATATCCTTCCTTTGGTCCAAAAAGGAAACGCGGCCCAAATACAAAGTTTCAAAGTCCAGAGGAACCTGTGTGCCAAAAATTATACCTAGAGAGTCATGAACACCCTTCCAAAACAATTTCAGTTTGGGGCAATCCCAAAATATATGATAATGGTTTGCCAGCCGTGAACTGCACTGCCTCCAGCATAGCATATTAGTATCTCTATATTTCTATTGGTTGGGTGTCTTAAAGTACCTAATTATGTTTTTCCAACAATGTTCTCTCCAGTCCATGGAGTTAGTTGAGGACCACTGAAATTGCCAAATATCCCCCCAGGCCTCTTCTGACAATCTAATCCCCGCCTCCCGTTCCCACTTCTCTTTAACATAATTAGTGTTGTGGTTCTTAGCATGAGATAGAGCAGTGTATAATCTTGAAATAGCTTTTTTAGGGGTAGACAATGTGGCTGATTGTAATATTAATATAGAGTCGTACCTGGACGTATCTATAAAAATCATTCTGTTCCAAGCCGTGCTTGTCCTGCAAGAATTCAAAACAGCGAACTGAGTCCTTATGTATAAATGTCATATAGTTAGTTAACCCCCTCTCTGTCCACCGCTTAAATTCACCATCACCTCTGTTGGGAAGGAAATCTGTGTTGTAAGCACACCATCTAAATAGTTTCAACATTTTTTGAATACCACATGATTTGATCACCATTTGCCATATTTTCAAAGTATGATTAGTCCATGGGTTTCCTGTTTTCTCCATTCGTTCCATCAGTCCCTTTTCCGCCATTACAGACGGTAGAGGAAACCCCTCCACAAGTCTGGATTCCAGGTCCTTCCAGTTTGCCCTGTAATCATCGTTGCACCAATAGAGTAGAGTTGTTAACTGTGCAGCATAATAGTAGTTCTTTAAGCATTGGAGGGACATTCCCCCATCTTCTTTTGCCAGTTGTAGTGTTGCTAATCTGATCCTTGGTGTCTTCCCTTGCCAACAGAACCTTGAACTCCATTTGTCCCATTCCTTAAATTGACTATCGGCTACCTCTATCGGCAGGTTTCTGAAGAGATAGAGTAGGCGGGGAAGGATGTTCATTTTAACAGCACTAACTCTTGAGCTAAGACTTAGGAAGGGAATGAGGCTCCATCTGTGCAAGTCAGATTTTATCTTGGTTGATATTTGTCCATAATTAGCCTGGTAGAGCCTAGAGAGGTCCCCCGTGAGCGTTATACCCAGGTCTTTTATTTCCTCATTGTCCCTATTTAAATTGCATGTGTCCCTTAAATTCTTTGAGGCCTTAAAATTTAGGGTCATTACCTGCGTCTTAGAAATGTTTACTTCGTATCCGGATAATTGACCAAATTCACGTAGTGCCGACATCAGCTCAGTAAATGATCTCTCAGGCTCCCCCAGGCTGATCAACACGTCATCAGCGAACATTGCTACCTTGTGTTCTCCTCCGGCTATTACAATTCCTGTGATATTATCAGTTGACCTAGAGGTTCGATAAATAAGTCAAATAGGAGAGGCGAAATTGGGCAGCCCTGTCTCGTGCCACATTTCAGGAGAAATGGGTCAAAAAGACCCCCACTGATCTTAACACGGGCTGCAGGTTTATCATACAGGGCTTGGGATACCTTATGAAGCTGTTATTAAAGCCAAACTTCTCCATAACCTTATACAGGAGTCGAAGGCTTTCTCAGCATCCAAACTTACTATCATTGATTCCATATTGTCCTGTTTTATTTGTCTAAAATATGCAAAGTTCTTCTTATATTATCTGTAGTCTGTCTGCGATGAAAAATGGTGAATTTAAAAGAAATGTTTAATTGGCAAGTTTGAAAAAAATATATATTAACATACATAATGTGGACTGTCACTTTTTGCTGCCTGTTACATTCATCAGCTGCCATATTTATTTTCGGTGTGTAAATACAGTAGAGCTCAGGGAATAACTACTATCACTTTTTCTTTCTCCTCAGATGTTATGAGGTTTGACCCCCGCTTCCTGTTTGGCTCCCACCAGCAGATGGCAGAGGGGGCCGGTTTCTCTCTGCTATGACCTTGCCTTGCAGCTAAAGGGTCAAACAACCACCCACTTCCCACTGAACAAAAACAAGTAGACGCATGCATAGAGGTACATTCCCACCGTCTGTGTCACATTTTAGGACCACATAAGAACAGTGGAAAAACAAGGCAGCAGCTGCACAAGTGGAGCTGAAGGGAAATCAACATCTAATTCCACTAAAGAAGGTAAGTTTTTAGATAAAGTAAACTTTGTGTTGTGTGATCTGGCAGCTACAGAATCCAAGCTCTGTGGTATGGTCAGACTGTTTCAAACAATATATTTGACACTGGCTTTTGCTTGTAAGCGACTTTTAATTAGCTCTCTGTCAGGCTGTATCTGTTTGTGTCTGCCCTATAATATTGGTATTATATCTGCGTGGGATAGATGCAATAACACAACTCTTCTGAGGAAATGTTATGCCCAAACACAGTGGTTCATCAGTACCTTTTGCTGTGTCAGCTATCTTGTTACCCTCAGTTGAAGAGCACATGCTGCTGTAAAGCTGAAAAAGCTTTTTGAGTTATGTAATGTTTTATTGTTTGCACACTCATCTGAAAAGTCGACTCGACACAAGCTTTTCACTGGACAGTGACGATATCTGAACCAGTTTTTATATTGACTTAAGTCATATGTAGTTAAGTTCTTTTGTCCTCTGAAGTAAATTTGGAGATGACAGAAAACCTTCTCTTGTCTCTAAAAGATGACTTTACCCATTGCAGTGGTTACATTGGCACCAGTTCTCATGAATTTTTACATTGTCCCAGAGACAGAGACAGATGGAGCCTTCTGTCTGTACTCTGCGTTCTTTTAGTCCAGGGATGTCCAACGTGTCGCTCGTGAGCTCGCAGCCCCTTTCCAAGTAGCTCACCAAAGGGTTAATGAATCATACATACAGTGGTGTGAAAAAGTGTTTGCCCCCTTCCTGATTTCTTATTTTCTTGCATGTTTGTCACACTTAAATGTTTCAGATCATCAAACAAATTTAAATGTTAGTCAAAGATAACACAAGTAAACACAAAATGCAGTTTTTAAATGAAGGTTTTTATTATTAAGGGAGAAAAAAATCCAAACCGACATGGCCCTGTGTGAAAAAGTGTTTGCCCCCCCTGTTAAAATATAACTGTGGTTTATCACACCTGAGTTCAATTTCTCTAGCCACACCCAGGCCTGATTACTGCCACACCTGTTCTCAATCAAGAAATCACTTAAATAGGACCTGCCTGACAAAGTGAAGTAGACTAAAAGATCCTCAAAAGCTGGACATCATGCCGAGATCCAAAGAAATTCAGGAACAAATGAGAAAGAAAGTAATTGAGATCTATCAGTCTGGAAAAGGTTATAAAGCCATTTCTAAAGTTTTGGGACTCCAGCGAACCACAGTGAGAGCCATTATCCACAAATGGCGAAAACATGGAACAGTGGTGAACCTTCCCAGGAGTGGCTGGCTGACCAAAATTACCCCAAGAGCGCAGCAACAACTCATCCAAGAGGTCACAAAAGACCCCACAACAACATCCAAAGAACTGCAGGCCTCACTTGCCTCAGCTAAGGTCAGTGTTCATGACTCCACCATAAGAAAGAGACTGGGCAAAAATGGCCTGCATGGCATAGTTCCAAGACAAAAACCACTGCTGAGCAAAAAGAACATTAAGGCTAGTCTCATTTTTGCCAGAAAACATCTTGATGATCCCCAATACTTTTGGGAAAATACTCTGTGGAGTGATGAGACAAAAGTTGAACTTTTTGGAAGATGTGTGTCCCAGTAAAATATGGTGGTGGTAGTGTGATGGTCTGGGGCTGTTTTGCTGCTTCAGGACCTGGAAGACTTGCTGTGATAAATGGAACCATGAATTCTGCTGTCTACCAGAAAATCCTAAAGGAGAATGTCCGGCCATCTGTTCGTGACCTCAAGCTGAAACGAACTTGGGTTCTGCAGCAGGACAATGATGCAAAACACACCAGCAAGTCCACCTCTGAATGGCTGAAGAAAAACAAAATGAGGACTTTGGAGTGGCCTAGTCAAAGTCCTGACCTGAATCTTATTGAGATGCTGTGGCATGACCTTAAAAAGGTGGTTCAACCCTCCAATGTGGCTGAATTACAACAATTCTGCAAAGATGAGTGGGCCAAAATTCCTCCACAGTGCTGTAAAAGACTCATTGCAAGTTATTGCAAACGCTTGATTGCAGCTGTTGCTGCTAAGGGTGGCCCAACCAGTTATTAGGTTTAGGGGGCAATCACTTTTTCACACAGGGCCATGAACTGCATTTTGTGTTTACTTGTGTTATCTTTGACTAATATTTAAATTTGTTTGATGATCTGAAACATTTAAGTGTGACAAACATGCAAAAAAATAAGAAATCAGGAAGGGGGCAAACACTTTTTCACACCACTGTAAATATAAAAACTTGATTGGTCACTCGGGCAACCGCCACCTTATATCCAATCAAACTCACAGGTGTCCCGCCCCCTTCTTACGCAAAGTGATTATTTGCCAATTAGTTGTCAATCAAACGGTTGCGCTGCCGTCAAACTTGATGTGTCAGTGGTGAGATGGGCAGCAGTCGTGGCCACGGGAGGAGCTCATAACAGTAAGAGGCAAAAAACATAATTTCCACGAAGAGTGGGAAACAGAGTTCTGTTTTATTAATGTTAGCGACAAGTGTGTGTGTCTGATCTGCGGTGCTAGCGTGTCGGTCGGTAAAAAGTGTAATGTGGAGCGCCATTTCACCAAAGTCCATAGCAACTTTTCATGGGACCTAACTGCAGGTAGCAGTCTACGAAAACAACGCTTCAAAGACAACAGGATCTGTTCACCAAACTGACGAAGTAGGCCAATGCACCAACAGAGGGTTCGTTTAAAGTGGCGCACATCTTAACGAAGCACAAAAAGCCGTTCACCGATGGCGGGATTGTGAAAGAGGCCATGACTGCAGTGGCTGAAACGTTATTCAAGGACCATAAAAGTAAGACAGAAATTTTGCCTGCTATTGCCGATGTACAGTTTGGCGCCAATACTGTGGCAAGGAGAGTGTCTGCGCTGTCTGCGGATGCGGCAAAACAGCTGGAGTCAGACATGAACAGGAACAATTGGTTTTCAATTCTGTGTGATGAGTCTGTCGACTCCAGTGATACAGCACAGCTAGCTGTTTTCATTTGCATGGTGTTTGATGACTTTTCCACCAAAGAAGAGTTATTGACCTTACTTCCACTTAAAACTACTACCATTGGAGTTGATATTTACAGTGAAGGACTGCTTTGTAGAAAAAAAGATCCCCGTTGAAAAGCTGGTGTCTGTTACAACTGACGGTGCACCCGCAATGACAGGTTGTCACTCAGGATTTATTGCGCACTTCAAAGCGGATCTGTATATCGTATACGATATAGCACTTAGTATTATTTTGCTCAAGGATACTTCGACATGCAGCCTGGAGGAGCTGAGGATCGAACCGCTGATCTTCCTATTGGTGGACGACCCGCTCAACCGCTGAGCCACAGCCATAGACATATAAAGGCAGTCATGTTACAACATTTGAAATGAGCATATCTATTTTTGTACATAAAAGGAGTATAAAGGAGCTAGGGCTGGGCGATAAATCGATTTTATCGATTAATTCTTATTTGTTGTTTAGATCGAATTGTTTCAATGAAAATCGAGTTTCTCTTTAGCATCCGCCACCGTCGCTCCCCGCTGGGCTCCCGTAGTTCAAAGTGGGCTCCCCCCTCCCCCGGCACGCTTGATACACAAACAACATGGCAGCGAGCGTGTCTTCAGTTATTAGGAATTAGTTCGGTTTTGTGGCGTTAGACACAACAAACAGCACCCCGTTGCAAAGTGTGTTTGAAGGCTGTCGCAACCAAAGGTGGCAGAACTACCAAGTTACTGCAGCAGCTCAAACAGAGGCATGCTGCCGAGTGGGAGAGGTGTTGCTCCCTACGAAATGAACAAGACCGCGGCAGCCCCAGCACCGCCGCTATGAAAAAACCTACCTTCTTGGAAACATTTACAAAGTGTATCCCGTATGATAAGAAAGCAGCCCGGTGGAAAGCGATCACGGATGCAGTCACGATGTATAATGCAAGAGATATGGTGCCCAATCAAAACAAGGTCACAGACATTTTATGTTTTGCATTGTGTCACTGTCAGTTTGAAACTAGAAAAGCTTACTGAAAAGTGACATGGTGCTGTCAATTATGCAGTGAATGCAGATGTTTAATTTTGTTTACATGATTCAGGGAATCAAAATAGAGACCAAATAGTTTTTCTATACCACAGGCACCTTTTTATTATGCAAAACATGTTAAGGTAACTGAATGTTTGGACTTTACTTTATCACCCTCAATAGGGGAAATATACTGAATATCAAAACTTGTGTAAATGTTTTGTCAAAAAAGGGTCACATAATTTTATGTTTTACCTTTTTTAAGTTAGTTTGAGGGTGCATTGTGTCACAGTCAGTTTGAAACTAGAGAAAGCTTACTGAAAAGTTACATTTTCACTGCTTACAATGGCAGGCAGGGCCTGCCTCCCTTCTTTTTGACTTTTTTTCTTATTGCACTTTAACCCCAGAGGGGGAAATCAAAACAAAATAAAGCTAAAACTTGTTTTGAACAATTTCTTTGTCATCTGCAAATTGATTTTAAGTAGGGAGGAAAAAAATCGATTTAAATCGTGAATCAGATTTGCTGTGAAAAAATCTGAGATTTTTTTTTTTTAGGCCATATTGCCCAGCCCTGAAAGGAGCTTAAGGATATTTTTACTACTAATGGGGAGCTCTACACAGCCTGAGAAAACAGTTGTATAATCTGAGAAAATAATTCCAGTGATGTCATTGAGTTGGATTGGGCCACAAATGTAAGACAGAAAGCCTGCATCACAAACTGGGGCTTTACAGGACAGGAAGGGTCGAAAAAAGGATGATTTTGAGTTGTATTATATGATTAAATGTTTTCAAAATTTTAGCCATACTAGGGACTTGCTGTGAGGACTACTAATCTCATGTCAGTCTAAAGCTTGGGTGTGTTTGCTTTCAGCATGTAATTTACATACTCATCTCCGATTTGATATCTTCTGCCATTGCCACTGAGTGATGTGTGCCCCTGCATTGTTTTTCCTATTTAAATCCTAGTAGCTTGTAGTTGTTATATCTCAGAGAAATGGGAAGCTGTTGCTCATAGCAGTTTTTTCTGTATTTTTTTTTAAGTGATTCTGAAAATTCTGGAAATTGTTGGGAACAGACAGTATCAGTGTCAACATTACTGTCTGTTGGGAACAGAAAGTAATATTGACACTGATATTTACAGGCCAGACAGGCCAAAGCAGAGCTGAAGGTGTTGCTTGCAGTACTATATGTTCAGGAGTCAGCGGTCAAAGTCATTAAAGACACTTATAATAAGCCTGTAAAATCATAGTAATAATAATCATGCTAATAATAATAATAATAATAATAATAACCTGCATCAGTTTTTCTTTGGCGACTGTAAATAGGGCAGTCTGTGGATATTGAAGCATATCACTTTGGGAGTGATAGCGGGTTCCCATCTTGTGTTTTGGTTTGTGGTTGTAGGGCGATGCTTTTATTTGTATTTGAAACACAGATCGGGTCACGTCTCAAGTCTACAGCTCTGATATCTGGTAATAAGTATACTTCCAATGTAGGAATGCTCTTGACATGTACTTTGCATTATGTGACAAAGGAGTCAGAATGCTTTTAACTAAAATTATGATAAGGGGTTAATATAGCTGTTTTTCAACTAAAACAATCTGAAACTATCTTTTCTAATGCAAAGTGTGTATGTGGTTTGAGGGGCTCTCTCTTTTGTAATATGTGTTCACTCAGCTTTGCAGTGGAGGAGGCTGCCTGTCTAAAGGTCAGAGAGTAAAGGAGCAATTTAATACCACAAACAAGAATACATATATGATGCCAACTTAAGGGTCTGCAAGATATCACAGACATATACTCAGACTTGCATCTGGACATGCGTTAGTGCAAGATTTAAGAAAATATTGAAGTTAAATGTCAATTTTTGGGAACTGTTTTTAATGAAGGTTCTTTACAACTAAAATGGGCTTTAATGAATTTCAAAGTGTACTGTTAATATATGATTCAGGTTATGGTTTCACTCTCAGCCTTGACTTGCAGTGTCGAACAAATGTAAACAGCTTTAAAGTTACAGTTCTCTCTGAAATCAAAAATACACATTTCTCCTCTTACCTGTAGTGCTATTAATTAATCCAGATACTTTTGTTGTAAATCGCCGCATGTTGAGGATATCAGCTGTAGAGATGTCCACCTTCTCTCCAGTATAATGGAACTAGATGGCACTTGGCTTGTGGTGCTCAAAGCACCAATTCAATACATTTGGAAAACTCAGCGGCGATATCTCTTTCCAAAAATTATGACCCAGTTACTCAAGATAATCCACAGACCTTGTTGTGAGCAGTTTCATATAGAAACTTTTTTGGTTTTTACCAGACTACACCCACTAACTGTATCACTGCACAGAAGGAAGCATGCATCTACTGCTAGCACACCTAGCACCACCAAGTTAGCTAACGTAACAGCTCAGCCGAGAACGCCATTAATGTTTACATATCGTGCTGTCACAATCACGAGCCTCTCATCTAGGAATGGATACCGAAATCCGGTATTAAACAGGTACCGCAGCTACATTATATAAGACTACAATATTGATAAGCTCTGATGTCATTGGTTCTTTTATTGGTAGTTGTGATTGATAAAATATTAGCAATATCTGTCCATAAAATCATCCATGAGTATATGCACACTTCCTTCTGAGCTCTTATATGGTTGGTGGGTGTAGTTTGGTGGAAAGAAAATAGTTCCTACTAGGGATGTCCCGATCTGATCTCAACGATCAGTGCAATCAAGGCATTTTTTAACTGATAGTGATCGGCTATATAGAGCCCAACCGATCCTTTGTGTTACGTTTGCTGTCACACAGGTGTTTTTTACTCTTGAAAGCTTTCACGCAAAGCCAGGTGGAGTGCAGTCTTAATCAACTCTCCTTCACTCCACTGAGCTCTTGTGTGTGTAGGAGCAGAGCCTGAGCCCTGCCCGCAGTAAAACACCACATCCCCATAAGCAAAAAAGCTGTAGAAGACTGTTTATTTCCGTTATTTACCAAAGTCATGAGCACTCGTCTCATTTCAGCTGAGTGGGAGAGTCTCTTGTATTTTTCCTAAAACTATGACACATTAAGTTTCACCATCCTGCCCGGAGGAGAGATGCGGTGCACAAATGATCACAACTTACCACTCTCACCACGCCACCGTAAGTGCAGAGAAAGCCAATAAAAGTAATTCATTAATGCAGCCTAATCTGCGCAATGTTCAGATGAAAATTAATTCTCAACTGAATGTTGTTTATTCAAGTAACTCAGACCAGGCTGAACTGAATCAACACTGGAGAATACTCTGTTAAAGGGACATAGTCATTCCCTCGAGACAGTGATGAGGCCAAAAAGATTAAGGGGGGGGGGGTATCATTTTATACTTTGTTATATCATAATACATAAAAAATGAATAGATAAATAATAGGCTGATAAATACATTTTTTAAAAAACAGTAAAGAACGCATTACAAAGTCATTTAATCGTCAAGCATTGGCCATACATTGGATTAAAGTACTTTAAGTGTGCACTGTGCAGCTGTATTATTTAGGGAAATAGAAGTATTGGATCAGGACTCAGTATTGGCACACACTTGTTATTACTAAATTGCAGGAAGCTATAATCATGATCGAGAGTAATATTCAATTGCGCAGTCCTACTATTGGTGCTTTCACAAAATGTTCACACGCTGAGATTTCTGATAAATAATCATTACTAATGTGGATATAATGACTAAGTGGGTAAAGGCAAATAATCAAACAGGTAGAACAGTCTGGTAAATACAGAAAATCACATCACCTTACTGTAATGCAGCCTGTAGAACCAGAGTAAAGACAACACTTAGGAAATTACAATATCCTAAATATGTGACAATATAGAGTCTCATATCACAATATTGATATTGATATATCAATATTTTGCCCAGCCCTATGCACACACGCAGACTAAGCAGCAACCTCTGAGGCCGAAAAATGAAGCCAATGCTGCAGTGCCAAAAACTGCAAATCCAATTCAATTTCAATGTTGGCATGATTGTAGATTAACAATATTGCCAAAGCCATTACAAATTTACAAATAATGTACAATAATAAACGTAAGTACGGAAAGAAGAAAAAATATATATAACAGATAATTTAAACATATAATATACATCAATAAAACTGAAAAGAACAATATTGCCAAAGCCATTACAACAATTGATGATCAACATTTCACATGGGTGGAGTCACAGTTTGATGCAGTGGAGACATATGTTGTTGGATGCTGAAGGAGGTTGAGGACATGAAGTTGCAGAGGGCCGTGTTTTCTTTCTCGGGGATTTGGCCAACAAGGGGCTTTAACTCTGTCAGCTTGGGCACATATACCAGTATAGGTCAGTTATTTTAAGTGTTATCATATAAATATTTTGAGACTGAAATGTAGATAGTTGTTGACCAGAGTGTGAATTTTTTTTTTTAGAGAGAGCAGTGAGTATGATAATTAAACATTCCCCATATAAATGACCTCTTGTGATGAGGTATTAGCGACCACCTAACGATGATCTGGCAATCACCTGAAGCACCCTAAAAACTTAAAAGGCAGCATATTGGCTCAGTGTGGTTAAAACAGACTCGAGTGCTTGTGCTGATCATTTTTTGTCCTACCATTAGTCAGTGTTGATTTCTTTTTTCCTGCCAGATTTCATCAAGTCATCTGTTCTTGTGTAAGAAATCCTCTAATGGCCACTTAAGGCTGGCTCCAAACGGGCCTGTTCCTGCCTGTCCTTATGATAATCATTTTTTAAAGCATTTTCACAGCCAATATCAGCCAAAAATCAAACAAGTGGCCCTCTAAAAATTCTTAACTGGTCCAAAGTTTTCTTTCTTATATAGGTCAGAGTCAGTCAGGAAGATTTAGAAGACAACAGCAAGGTCGATGAGGATAAAACCGGCTTACCTGGTTGTAAGGACACTGATCAACAGAAAGAATACATTACAGATGAGGCAGACTCCCCAGTAGTTTTAGCATCAGATAGAGACCACTGTGCACCCAGCAGCTTCAGCATCAGGTGAGGGAGAGCTCACTATAAAAGATGTTCAAATTGTCCTACTCTGTGCTGCAGGAAAGGGGCCCACTCAGAGTTAGCCTAAGAAATGTAATTTTATTTTCTGCTGCATAAAACCAACCTGTTTTCTGTAGAAATCATGTATGTCAGCCTCAGACAGGTGTTTGTATGACAGGAGACAGCTGTAGTTGTGCCTAACTGCGGCTCTGTATTGCAACACTGGCGCCCAAAAACATAACAACAGTCTCTACTTCCTGCTGGGATGTACCACTCATACACACCACTAGAGGGGGGGCTTAGCCCACCAGTTCCTTCTAACATCCTCCTTTTTTTTTGGTTTCACAGAACTCACAATAGACCAATAACAGTCCATTTGCATAAACATGCAACCCAGGATCATGTCCCTCTTATGAGTCTAGTCTGTTTGGTGCTTTCACCAACCTGCCACTCATTGTGCTATAGCCTTCTGTGGGTGTTGAGCTGCCTGTGGGCTGGGGCAGATCAGGTGGACTGAGCAGCCTGAGTCCTTGGCTGTTTGTGTCGAAGTCCACCGTGTCCCTGTCCTTAGCCTTGTCCATTGTGATTTGGACCGGAGTGCTACGCTGATTGGTATGTTGCTCAGGGTGTTGTCTGCTGGTCTCAAGTCCACCCGATTACACCGGTAGAATGTCCCATCTACATCCACCAGGTAAGATCTGGGTCCCACCTGTTGAAGACACACTCCTCTCCTCCACCTGCCGGTCCTGTCTCCAGGCAGAGGCCTCATTCTGATGTCTTGGCCAATTGACAGCTCTGGCAGGTCTCTGGCCGACTTATCATACCAGAATTTGGCCATTTGGTGTTCAACCCGCAGTCTTTCAGGGACTTCTGTGATTACTCTTGGTTTCAGGAGTGCATCAGAGACTGAGAGAGGAGTCTTAAGTCTCCGAGCCATCAGTCTTTATGCTGGACTGCTATGCATGCCCTCCGTGGGTGTGTTTCTCCAGAAGTTTCTGCAGAATGGCTATCCATGGGTTGTTACCTGCACTGGCTGCTTTCTTGCACGTTTTTCACTATTTTCACAGCCGACTCAGCTTTCCCATTAGACTTTGTGTGTCTAGGTGATGACATTACATGTTCAGAGTTCCATTGCTTTGCTAACTTCCTGAATGTTTCACAATCAAACTGGGGTCCGCAGTCTGTAACCACCCGGTCAAGGCTGCCCGTGCCATGCAAATTGGGCTTTACATTTCAGTACTGTGGTCTCTGCTGACAGATCTGGGAGCAGCTCTATTCCCCAGAAATCTGAATAATGGTCTACCATGAGCAGAAAGTCTTTGCCTGCTTGTCTGAACAGATCCATGCTAAGAATCTGCCATGGCCTTGTGGGGAGTGCATGTGACATCATTGTTTCTCGCTGTTGTTCATGTGAATATTCATTGCATGCTGAACACTGGCTCACATAGTCCTTAATCTCACCTTGCATGTTGGGCCAGTACAGTGTGTCTCTGGCCTGTTTGTAGCATGCTTCACCTCCTACATGACTGGCGTGTATGTGTTTCAGCATTTGTGTGCGCATTGCTTTTGGAATTATAACTCATTGGCTTTTGTAGAGCACTCCATCTTGTGCACTGATCTCGTCCCGGATTGACCAATATTCTCTGGTTGCTAGGGGTGCTTCCTCTCAGTGGTCTGGCCACCCTCATAGCACTACTGCTTTACCTTATCTGGAGGGTCTCGTCACCCTCAGTGTGATTCCTGATCTGGGTCAGGCGCTGACTGGTGACATTCAGGTAGTCAGCTTGATTTATCTGTTTGGTGTCCTCTTGTGCCTTCCGCAGGTTGCAGACTTACATATGCTGTGTCTGTTGTCTTTAAAGGGGCTGTGGCTCTGCTCAGTGTGTCGCTTATGTGCATGTCTGGGCCTGGCTTGTACACTACATTGAGGTTGTAGCTCTGTAGTGTGAGCAGCATTTTCTGGAGCCATTTCGGTGCACTGAGAAGAGGCTTGTTAAAGATTGAGATAAGTGGCTGAATACGAACACAATATTCAGGCACTCATTTTCGATTTGTGCATAATTTTGTTCTGTTTGTGTTAATGCCCGTGATGCAAACCCAACTGGCTGACCTTCCTGTAGTAGACAGCAGCCAAGTCCTTTTTGACTTGCATCACTCTGGATGGTGACTGGCTTGGTCACGTCATAGTATCTCAGGGTCGGGGCTGCTGTGACCAGTCGCTTGATTTCCTCAACTGCTGCTTCGTGCTTTGGTAGCCAGTGCCATGTCACGTCCTTGTCTAGTAGCCTCCGTAGCGGCTCACATACCTCAGAGAGGCGTGGCATGGTCTTTGCGAGGTAGGTTACAAACCCTATGAACCTCTGCACTGCCTTGGCATCTGTGGGGTGGGACATTTCCTGGATTGCTCTGATTTTTTCCGGGTCCGCCCGGAGTCCCTCTGCAGACAGAATGTGCCCATGGAACTTGACCTCTTTGACTCTAAACTGCAGCTTCTTTAGGCTCAGCGTCAGTTTGACCTCTCTGCACCTTTCCATGAGCGCTCTCAGTTTTGTGTCATGATCTTGTATAGCATCTTCGTCTGTTTCCCCACAGCCAACTATCAATATGTTGTCTGTGATGGGCTCCACACCACTGAGCCCTGCCAGTAGTTCATGCTGTTTTCGCTGGTATACTTCCGGTGCTAACCAGTGCTTCCTGCCCCCATGGTGTCCAGAATGTTGTCATGTAGCTGCTCTCCTCATCTAGTGTACATTGCAAGAAGGCCTCATGGGCATCAACCAGGGTGAATATGCGGGCTTTGAGCAGTATATATAACACATCCTCAAGAGTTGGCATTATATAGTGAGACCTCCTCAGAGCTTGATTGAGTGCCTTGGGCTCAATGCAGATCCTCAGTTTTTCTAATCCACTCAGTGGGCTCTGACACAGAAGCTAAGTGACCATCCCTTTCATGTTTGTCTAGCTGGGCCTTGATTTCATTTCTAAGTGCCACTGGAACATTACAAGGAGAAGCCTACACTGGGGCTACTTTACTGTCCAGCTCGAAATGAACTTCCCCTGGGAGTGATTTAACTGGGCCATTGAAAACGTCATCATCGGTGTTGACTAGCTGCTGCTTGGTTAATGGCTCTGTGCTATTATGCTCTACCTTGAGAAGCTCATCAGGGATAGTGAAATGCATTAACCCTGGGTGCTAACTGGTTTCACCTGACAACAGGGGTCTCTGATTGCCTCTCACTATCTCAAAATCCAGTTTGTAGGTTTTGCCCCTTACAACACACTCCGTTCTGACTATCCCAATGGAGCGCATTGTTTGGCCTGAGTACAGTACCAACTTGGTCTGGCTCGGTACTAGCTTCACTTCAGGTGCCAGTCTCTTCTTATCTTTTATGCTCATCACATTACACGTCGCCCCTGAATCTAACTAACATCTCTGAGACCCCCATTCATTTTTATGTTGGCAAACCATTTCCTCCCCTGTCCTCGGACTGCTCCTATGCTCTCAGCTGAGTAGATGTGGGCCTCTGTGTCGATCCTCTCCATGTGCTCTTGGGCCACTCTGTCTGCTGTGTTCAGTTGTCGTGTGAATTGGCTTCTCTTCATGCACATTTTTGCGAAATGATTTGCTGTTCCATGGTGGTGGCAGTTTTTTCCATATGCTGAGCAGAGGTCAGTTATTGCCACAATATCTGCATATGTTACTGTCACTTGCACCGTTCCATCCAACTGTTGCATGCACACTGTCCTGTGACCTGTTCTGTGTCATTGTTTTTATCCTGATATCTGTCATCTCTGCAGCCCGGCATATTTCTATGGCTGATGCCAGTGTGAGTTCTTTCTCTCTGAGTTGGCAATGCCGCACACTCTCGTCACTGTCACCAAGCACTACTCTGTCTCATATCAGTTCCTCTCTTAGTTCATTATACTCACAGGAAGCAGCCTTTGCCCTTACTCTTGTCATGAATGCATCAATGGGCTCACCTTCCTCCTGCTTGCAGTTACCAAAGACGTATCTCTCAAATATGACGTTTCTCGCTGGCTTGAAATCGAGAATGTCTGCTGCATCCTTCCCCTGCTCCTCAGTGAGACCCAAGTTGTGCTTGTGTATATGGCGGCATTCACTGCCCATCACTCTCCGCAGCGTTGCTGCTTGCACCTCAGCTGCTTTCTCCGCCAATCTTGATGCCAGTGAATAGTCCTCAAATTCTGCTCTAAAATTGTCCCAGTTACTTGCAAGATCGCCTGTCATTTTCATCTCTTTTGGTGGCGGGATGCTTGATGCCATGATGACACTGATATTTGCCCAGTTAGCTTGCTGTTAGCATTGTGTTTCTGTCCTGTTGTTTGTCTCTGTATCCGCTTGCTGATGGCTTCACTGATGCTGCACCCGAGCACGGCAATTTTGCACGCATTTATATTTGGGTCCAGTTTCTTCTGACACCATGTTTGTGTAATAATCACACAGGAGACAGTCATAGTTGTGCTTAACTGCGGCTCTTTATTGCAACACTGGCGCCCAAAAACATAACACAACAGTCTCTACTTCCTGTTGGGATGTACCATTTATACACAACACTAGAAGGGGGGCTTAGCCCACCAGTTCCTTCTAACAACCGGCAGCTGTCATGATGTGTTGTGACTTGCGATAAATGGTTAAAGATTACGCACATCTACAGACATGAGTCACCGCTCACAAGTCAACAGAGCTCTTAGTACCTCATCACGGTGCTGTGTGCTGACACAGTGACGTCAAAGCGGTGCAGTGGAGTATGAAAACATTCACTCCTTCACTCCATTGAGTTGGATTAAGGGATCCAGATAGAAAGGGATAATTACAAGCCACGAAAATGTTGTGACCGCTGGTATCCTTTTCACTCTGTGACTTTGTGAGTTTATGTGTGTGTGTGTGTGTGTGTGTGTGTGTGTGTGTGTGTGTGTGTGTCATCATGGCAAAATGTGGTCCTGGGGCCACCTATTGTATTAGGAACTACCACAGAAGCCGTTTTAAGTGTTTTACCAGGTGTTTGTATGTCTGTCTGGACAGAATTTGTTAGTGTGATAATGTTGCAGCCATGCAAGACACAAAACTTTAGAGTTCAAAGATGGCTAGAAGTTTACACCCCTTGCTCATGAATCTTTACAGGAGATCACAATGGACACTAAGTTCAAAGATGGGTGTGGCCCAAGCAAGGGTGCTAGAAGAAGGGGGGTAAAAAGGTAGGGAAGGGGCTTTTGGCCCCCCGCTTTACAGCCCTGGCTTGCGAATCGCTGTATCGTGGCTGAAGTGATCCAGTTATAAGATGGTGTCTACAATGGCTTTGTCTTTTCTCATAAATCATGAGAAGTGCACATGCGCAGCAATTTATGTTGTTAATATTTAAAGATGAACAAATGGATGCTTCACAGCGACCTCTGCAAAATGCTGATTGTTGTGTAAAATTTCATGACAATCCATCCAATATTGTTAGGAAATTTTACTTTGGATCAAAACAGCAGACTGATTGACATTGCCATTGCTTATACCACAGCCACATGGTTGTTTGGGCACATGGATGTTGCTTTTTGTCAAAGGGAGGAAGAGGCCTTCTCCCTTAAAAACACAGTTGCCACAGTTAAACATGGTGGTGGGAGCATAATGCCGTGGGGCTATTTTGCTGCTTCAGGCACAAAGAACCTTGTGTGGGTGCATGGGATCCTGAAGAAAGAAGATTATGTTGACATTTTGAAGGATAATGTAAAGAAATCTGCTGTCAGTCTAGCTTTAGATCACTGCTGGGTCTTCCAACAAGACAATGACCTGAAGCATACATTAAAGTTGGTCTAAAAGTTTTTGAAGGAAACCAAAATCAAGGTCCTGGAGTGGCCCTCTCAGAGCCAAATCTCAGTCCTACTGAGAACCTGTGGTGGGAGCTCAAGGTTAATGTCCATGCTCAAAAACGTGGAACATGCATCATGCTGGAACAATTTGCCATGGAAGAATGGGCCAAGATCCCTCAACAGACATGTGCCAACCTAGTTAGGAACTACCATAAGAGGTTGATGTCAGTTGTGAGTCAGAAAGATAGTTACACTGTTGACTATTGATTGTTAGAGGACTAATAATTTTGGCCTTGTCATTTTTGGGTTTTTTTTCTTGTTTCAACTCAGCACATCAGTAAAATATCTTAATCAGGCTTAGTGAAGATTTTCTCTTTGTTCTGTTGGAAGCAGCTAAACTACAAACACTTTTGGTTATGGCGATTTCCATGGAAAGGTTAAGGGTTTTGTTTGAGTGCATGTTGCCGCATTGTTTTTCAGACTTGCATCATGAAATGAGTTTAATATCAAATGATTGAAAGAATACACTGATAATATAATCTGTTCCATTTTCCCTGAGAGCCAGTGCCAGACTGATATACTGTAAGAGCTTGTATGACTTTGCCCATAGATTGGAGTTTTTAAAGTTAATATGAAAATAACCAACTATTAGAGATTTGAAAAGGTTGCTGATTAATTTTCATATAATAATTAAGATTTGGATTAAAGTATACTATACAGTTTTGTTTATGTTGTACACTGTGAGTGATCTGAGAAACTGTATTATTGGTCCCTAAAAAAGTAATGGAAGAGTTTTTATGAAAATATGTGAGAATCCTGTGAATCTCTCCAGCCACAAACCACAGGTTGGGAACTGCTGCTTCTTACGCTTCTTACTGTAGTTATACTGTCTCAGTGAATAATTTTGATCCAAGCCCAAAATAGAGTTTGGAAAAGTACAGTGTACTACTGTACATGGAAAATAACACTGACATAACATTAGTGACGGTAAATTGTGATCAAACTGACTTGGGTGCTGTTACAACATGCAAACTGAGGAAGTTATTATTGCAAAACACACACAGACCCACACACAGACTCAGCGTTGTGCAGTTGTACAGCAGTTGTAACAGTTAAACTGTAAACCATTCTAATGTACTTATTCTCTGATCTTGTGGTTACTCTAGTGACTCTGGTTTTATGTTTTTGTCATCGTTTGAGGTGAGGGTGTGACAACCTCCACACAAGTCCCTATAATTATGTATCAGAAATATATCTGCCACAGTCAAGCTTGTGTGTGTATGTGACTGTGAGAGAGCAGAGGTTTGGATTGCGCAGTGTATCCCTCTCTCCCTCACCACCACGTGACTTGTAATACTCCATATGGCCCGCTGACGTCTGTACTTCCTAATCTCTGTCTCCCTGTCTCTCTCTACCTCGCTGAGACTTTATAGGCAGCAGTGCTCAGCAATAAGTCAGATTTGTGCCTTTACTTTGACAAAAACACACCTGTCACTGTCTCCTGTTGCACTGAACACACTTTCAGTTCAGCCTGGAAGTTTAAATCAGCTGACAGCAATATACAGTATCTGTTTAAGGGAGGTGTTAAGGACAATTTACTCAAGTGTGAAGTGGACATAGCTGTGGACAGTGATGGACACTATGGGTAAGAGTCAGCTATTCTTGATTTTACTGTAGATGAGGTCATGTTTATAGTATCTACTGTACAGATAGGACTGGTGTCATTTTGAATGTACAGAATTAAAGATCAGAGCGACAGTGATGTTCTGTATCTGATGGTGCTGTGGAGCAGAGAGCGTGGATTTAATCACCATATTCAGTCAGGCTGGTGCTGGTATGTATATAGATAAACATAGACCTGTGTCATCATTAACATTACTGTTTGATGGAGCACAAAGGTCTGTCCGTGTTTATCTGAATGCACCAGGGTGTGTTTTATGAAAAGTGACCCTTGGCACTGTTATCACTCAGTCACACAGAACTAGACAAATCCTAAACATCAATGGTAGGAACAATGTCTGATTTCTCCTTATATAGTCATACATTTCTGGTTGTAGAGGAGCCGGGGAGAAGTTAGTCACCAGAATATGTTTGACAGAGCAGAGGTCAGTCTCATTTATTAATAAGCAGTTTTTTTTCATATTTGCAGAACACAAGTTGTTGAAACAAATTTTTGCATATTGTTACAGGGAAGTGTCCATTACTTTGTTCGAAAAATGACTAAGGTCTATGGGAAAAATTGATTGGGTGAAATATACCTGTTTTTAGAAAATGTAAGCACCAACCTGAATGAGATTACACAAATATATGTTTTTGTTTTGTTGTGTTCTTGCTGACAATGAAAGATGAAAAAACAGCTCAATTATTTTTATATTAATGTTTATTGTTGTCTGCAACAGCTGGGAGTCAACAAGCCTGACGACGAGTCAGTTTGCACTTTGCCTTAATTTGCTGCAGTTCAGAGTTCTCACAAAGAGCACAGAGTTTAATACTCATGCAGCCATAAACTGCATGAACAGATGGTGTGTGTGTGTGTGTGTGTGTGTGTGTGTGTGTGTGTGTGTGTGTGTGTGTGTGTGTGTGTGTGTGTGTAGTAGTAGAAGATGAATTGATTTCTAAAATGGCACAGAGTTAAAGATGACACATTTCTTCAATATTTTAAGCAATATTACTTTTTAATTTTAATCTTTCACAGTTTCAAAATAACAAAAAAGGAATAGGACCTAAAGCACAAGTATCACAGCTTCTAAACACTTTTTGTAAACAGCTAAGTGTCTTGTAGTTCTTGTTTGGGGCCATTCTTCCTTACAAAAGCCTCTAGATCTGTGAGATTCTTGGGCTGTCTTGCGTGCACTGCTCTTTTGAGGTCTATCCACAGATTTTTAATGATGTTTATGTCGTGAGGCTGTGAGGGCCATGGCAAAACCTTCAACTTGCACCTATTGAGATAGTTCATTGCTGATTTTAAGTTGTGTTTAGGATCACTGTCCTGTTATAGAAGCCATTCTTTCTTCATCTTCAGCTTTTCTACAGATAGTGTGGTGTTTGCTTTTCGAATTTGCTGAAATTTAACTGAATCCATTCTTCCCTCTACCTGTGAAATGCTCTCCATGGCACTGGCTGCAACACAAGCCCAAAGCATGATCCATCCACTCCTGTGTTTAACAGTTAAACAGGTCTTCTTTTTATGAAATTGTGCACCCGTTTTACTCCAAACATACCTTTGCTCATTGTGTCCAAAAAGTTCTACTTTAACTTCATAACTCCACAGGACTTGTTTCCAAAAAGCATCAGACTTGTTTTAATGTTCCTTCGCAAACTTTTTGTGGTGAGGACACAGGAAAGGTTTTCTTCTAATGACTCTTCCATGAAGGTCATATTTGTACAGGTGTCACTGCACAGTAGAACAGTGCACCATCACTACAGCGTCTGATAAATCTTCCTGTAGGTCTTTTGTAATCAATGAGGGTTTGCTTTTTTAACAGTCCTCCAAGCAGCTCTCTCTGAAAGTTTTCTTGGTCTTCCAGACCTCAACTTGACCTCCTCAGTTCCTGTTAACTGCCATTTCTTCATTGCATTACATACTGAGGAAACAGCTACCTGAAAAAGACTTTGCTATCTTCTTATAGTCTTCTCCTGCTTTGTGGACATCAGTTATTTTAGTTTTCAGAGTGCTAGGCAGTTGTTTAGGGGAGCCCATGGCTGCTGATTGTTGGGACAAGGCTTCAGGAGTTAGAGTATTTATAAAGCTTTGAAATTTGCATCACCCGGGTCTTTCCCAACGATGATTTTGAACAAGCCAGAGCCCTAACAAGCTAATTATGGTCTGAGACCAAGGTAAAAGTTGTCTGAGAGCTCAAATGTCTTGGGATGCCCAAATTTTTGTACAATGCCCCTTTAATTTTTTTCACTCTAAAATTGTACAAAACAAAAATAATACACTGATCTTGCCCAAAATGTTGAAAACCATGTTTCATCTTAATTGTCATGCCTTTTGGAGATCAGTTCATCTTCTACTCACTTAACTATTCACAGTTAATGAAATTTTGACCAGGGGTGCCCAAACTTTTGTATTCCACTATACATGGTGACAATATGTGCCTTCCCCAAGTTGCCAAAGAATTGTAATAGCAGATGTAAACTGTGTTGCCAGCTGCGGCAAACAATTTATTTTTAGTTCATTATCTTATAATACTCAGTGTCAGTCTGTGGCAGTCATTTGGAAGCATCAGTCTTAATCCCAGGTCACAGTAATGATTTAGTTCACATGTGAGTGGACAGATGATGAAGGGGACAAATAGTGAGCCGAGCTGCACCGACGAAGCAGAAGCAGCCAACATGTGAATTAAAAAGCAGGGATTTGTCACAGTTAGGCTGCTCCACATGACTTGGCCGCTGAGACAAGGTGCTCACTCCCTCATCTCATAATCTGAGCTGAAGGTCAACAAACACAGTAAATAGAAAACAGCACCACCTGCTTACCAATAGTATTCCTGGTCATTCAATTACAGATGTGTCTGAACATTAACTCTCAGCTCAGTTACTGTACCACAGATGTGTCATTAAAGTGACAAATATGCTTAACATTTTATTTTTCTCTATCTTCACACACACGGTCTTTGTTTGGTCTTTTTTTCCAACCAGTGTGTCCGATGGGTGGAGGGGCCACCAGGCTGTACGGTGCCCTGACTCAGACCCTCAGCAGCAGCTCTCCTCTCCCCCTCCCTCCATCGCACCAGCTTGCGGTCACAAACCTGGATCCAGCTTACTGTCAGGTAACCCCCCCCCCATCTGTTCACTTCACCAATTCAAAGAAGCAGCAGATATGTATAGTCATTTACTTCCTGAGGTAAAATAAAGGGTGTCATGTCTGTCTAACAGGAGCAGAAGGTGTCCCCCGTATGTCCCCCCAATCCAGTGGAGCTGCTTCGACAGTGTGAGGAGGCCCTCAGGGACCGACAGCCTCGCTTCCACAGAAAATTTACTCACATCAATAATGGAGACAGCGCCCCAAGCAGCCCCATCAGGGTGATGCAGTGGAACATTCTGGCCCAAGGTAGGCTGCTTCTAGCCCTTCTGCTATCACATCATACTGGATTGTAGGCCCTGATATATCCAATAGCACATTTGCTTCCAAACAGTTACATAAAAAAGTTTATTTGGGATAGTGGCTTTCAAACTGTGTGCTGATCCTTATTCGTGCTGTTTAAACAAATAGTTAAGTTAATATCAGATCTCAAACTTCCCTGCTGTCTTTCATGTTTGAACTAGTCAAAGCTAAACTAATCAAATGAATCAAACCGATCAAATCAATATGTGTAACCTGAAAGGGGCTGCCTGTATTGACAACCACAAATAATTATCAACAGACTCCATCTAGGTATAGCTGCAGCTGGAGCAGCTATGTGACCCGCCCACCATAACCTACACGTCAGCCCACAATCAGCCCCCTTCGCTTTTTGGTCAGGAAGTAGAACCCCTGAAGAAAACACTGAGTTAGTGTTTCGCTAACTGTTAAGTATTAAGACCCAGACACACTAAACTGACTTTGTTGCACATTTGTTGCAGACTTCAGCGACGGTCAGCCAGTACATACGTTCTGCGCCTGTGTGAGAGGAAATAACTCTCCACACCAGCAGGCAGTGGTCATCTGTTATCATCATTCAAAGAGGTAAACAGAAAGACCATGTTGACGCTAGTTAGCCAGTTAGCATATTTACCATGCCCCAGAGAACAATAACACAAACCATCAGAAAACGTTTCTGCTGAAGAGCTCAGTGGATAAAGAAAAATGATCTTACCTTATGGAACAAGTTCGTTTTGGTCTCACTCCCTCTTGACTTTAGCTTTGTTTACTTTCCTCACCTCTGTTTCTCTTCTCGTGCGCTGAGCTGAACTGACAATCAGAGTGATTCCATTCACAGGTTCCGCCATCACAGTTGCTGATACAGCACAGCGAATCAGCCAAAGAAAAAAAAGCTGACAGAGTCACGAGGGGCGACAGTGCGGGACACACCACACCAAATAGGGCAGCAGAAGCTAGCCGACTGCTGACCATGGGTTAATGTTGGGAGTGAGACCGAAACAAACTTGTTACATAAGGTCAGATTATTTTTCTTTAGTCAAGTGAGATCTTTAGCAGAAATATTTCCTGATGGTTTGTATTATTGTGCACTGGCGCACAGTTAATATGCTCTGTTCTTTTTATATTGGATTATGTTGTTAATGTGCTAACTGGCTAACTAGCCTCATGAGGGTCTTCCGGTTTCCCTTTATGAATGACGCATACAGATGACCACTGACTGCTGGTGTGGAGAGTTATTTCCTCTCGCGTGCACAGAACATACATGCTGGTTCGCTGTCCATTGTATTCTTTGCAGTGTGTTTATGTACAACTTTTTGGCTAAGACACAGCTGACATGAGGCGACGCAGCAGGGGGCCGTCCCCACTGCTAGTTCTGTGAAGTTGGTTTGGTGTGTCTGGGCCTTTAGGTTAAAAGAGAGGTGGTTAAGGTTAGGGTAAGGCTAATGTTAAGGGACACATCTCATTTCTTATAAGGTGAATCAGGTCTTCATGCACAATGAATTATAAAGTGGCTTAATGCTAAGATTTGCCCCATTTGTTTATTATGCCATGTTGTAGCAGGGTGCAGATAACCATTGCATTGGTGTGTTTGTGTTGTACTAATGGTGGGCATGGTTTGTAGAAGTGTATAATGTAAGCTACACATGGAATGTGCAGCTATACATGTCTCCCAGACTCAGCAGCTTTAAGGAGCATTTTAGCCTCTCTGTTGAGGTTTTACGGCCCACACTGTAAGTGTTTTTGATTCACAGTGCTGCAGCACAGCAGGCAGTTTATTCAGAGACAAATCTCTCATAAAGCCACTGTACACTACCTGCCCAGCACCAAACTGTAGACATAGTTAGCAATTACTTAAGCTAGCAGGTGGAGATAATTGGAAAAACTAGCAAAATAAAACCCCTATCATGCTAACATAAACTATGGAGCATTGTTCAGTCACTTGAGGTTAACTGTCTCTATTAAAATCAGATGTCCCTCTTTCTCCTGTCCTTCAGCTCTCGGCGAAGGACTTGACAGTTTTGTCCAGTGTCCTCCAGAGGCCCTCAGCTGGTCCCGCAGGAAATACCTTATCTTAGAGGAGATCCTCACCTACCAACCTCATATCCTGTGTCTGCAGGAAGTTGACCACTACTATGACACCCTCCAGCCAGTTCTGGCAGGCCTGGGTTACAGTAGCAACTTTTGCCCCAAACCCTGGTCGCCTTGCCTGGATGTGGAGGGCAACAATGGCCCTGACGGCTGTGCACTGTTCTTCGATCAGTCACGGTACGAGCTCCTGGATAGCGTGAACATACGGCTCTCTGCCATGAGGATTCCAACCAATCAGGTGGGTAGAATCTGTGTAAAGCACATACACAAAAAGCTATTCAACAACGTCTCTAACAGACTGTTTTTTTTGCAACAGGTTGCAGTGGTGATGATGCTGCGTTGTCAGAGCACACAGAGATGTGTGTGTGTGGCCGTGACACACCTGAAGGCTCGTTCTGGCTGGGAGTGGCTCCGCAGCGCCCAGGGCTCCGACCTTCTGCGACACCTCCAGAATCTGATCCAGAAACACTCCAGTGATCCTGCGACTGCCCCCAGCTCTGACATTCCTTTGCTAATATGTGGAGATTTCAACGCAATCCCAACTGAGGAGGTGTACCGACGTTTCAGCGCATCGCCTCTGGGTTTGGACTCAGCCTATAAGAAACTCAGTCTGGATGGTTTGACTGAACCAGAATACACAACATGGAAGATTCGGCCAACAGGAGAATGTTGTACCACTCTGGACTACATCTGGTACAGTCAGGACACACTAAGAGTGGACGCAGTTTTGGACATGCCCACTGAGGAACAGATCGGGCCAAACAGGCTTCCATCCTTTAGCTATCCATCTGATCATCTCTCTCTGGTTTGTGACTTCAGCTTTAAGTAGAAGGCGTGAGAGGGAAATAATGATCCAACGCAGAGGAGCAGGCTGAGCTAAGAAGAGACAAAGTCGAGATCGGCTCCTGGCCCGCGGATGAGATGCCAAGAGACAGAGGCTGGAATCTGACTGGATGGAAAAGTCAGATAACTCATGATGAAGAAGTCATGCCTGTGTTTTCTGCACAATGTTACTGATCTGTACCTTCATCCATACTCAAACACAAACTGTACAGTCAAACTAATAAATGGGACTGGAAACTTTTTTGTTTAAATATATACATATGTATAAATGTATGCAAGAATAAAGTGTTTTTGCTGTACATGTGTGGCTTATATTTGATGACTGTTGTTTACAGTTGTACAAGTGCAAGTACAGTTTTCTGCATATTTACTCTTAACATAGCATAATAAGATGTTAATTCCACTACAGAAGAGACTTGATGATCTCTAAAATTAGATGTATTGATATTGGTTCTCAGCCAAATGAGTTGTTACATACCGGCATATCAGATATGGGCAAAAAATCCAATACCATGTTTCCCTACAAATTACCCAGTGGTTTCTAGCAGTATAGACGTGGTTTTTTTGTCCAGGTTTTGAGATTTTAACTGTAATAGAGGTGAGTGTATTGTGACAGTACTGATTTCCCAGACTTCAGCAGGTTGAAAAGAAATGTGAGAAGCAGTTCCTAACCACATAAAAGAAAACAAAAATTCACTTGTAGAAAGAAGTCTCAAGAGAGCCTTCACAATGGAGAAGCCTCCATAACAATAGTATTAAACAAAGGGGTTATGTTGGGTCTCAGTGAAATAAAACTATCCATCCCATCCATCCATTTTCGTAACCGCTTATCCTCTTGAGGGTGGGGGGTGGGGTGGGGGGCTAACAGGGCTAACACATTGAGACAGACAACCATTCACACTCACAATTTAGAGTTACCAATTAACCTATCCCCAGCCTGCATGTCTTTGGACTGTGGGAGGAAGCCAAAGTACCCGGAGAAAACCCACACTGACATGGGGAGAACATGCAAACTCCACACAGAAGGGCTCCCTGAACCATTAACAGCCCAGATGCAGATGACCTAGTGTATAGGGATGCTATAATATTCCCTCCACTTATGTTTAAAGA
Source organism: Cephalopholis sonnerati (assembly GCA_019142605.1). Classification (NCBI taxonomy): domain Eukaryota; kingdom Metazoa; phylum Chordata; class Actinopteri; order Perciformes; family Serranidae; genus Cephalopholis; species Cephalopholis sonnerati. Next base: position 4,798,281 of record JAGQAX010000003.1, read on the forward strand.
TGCTCAACAGGGCCGAGAGACCAGAGTTTGACAGATGACATACCTCACTGTGAACAGCTCTGAACAGGGAAGTAGTCCCTATAAAAACTGACATTAACAGGCATTATTTCTGAACACACCCTGCTGCTGAACTGCTCAAATGCATTTTTTTTTCTTTTTCTTTTGAGCAACACAAACTAAATTCCCCTCATCCTGGTAATGTGTTTCGTGGTTTGACTGAATTGACCCCTTAACCCTGTGAAACCTGGAGTGACATCTCTTTTCTTGTGCTGCTTTCAGATGCCTTTTGCAAGTATTTAAACCTTTGAACCCTGAGCAAATTGGTGTGATTTCTGTCAGAAACATGGGGGAAAGGGCAACGACCAACTTGGTAAGAAATGTCCCACAAATTGCAAAACATAATACTTTAGATTCAAGATTTAAGATTAACTTTTTTGTCCCACAGAATGGGGACTTTGTCATGGGCCCTACACCCATACTGCAGCCACAGAAATACAACATACAACACAGTACATAGATAAATCAATGTTATACCCAACGTAGCAACAGGAAACACAAAAAGATAAATAATGTATGCTAAAATTACTTCTATAAAGATGCAAATCAGCAAATCTTCATAATCCAAAGCCAGATCTGGTTTTATCTGCCGTTGTTTAAAAGCTTTATAGACAGAGGTATGAATAAGACTCTCAACATGTGTGTTGTGAGTTATCAACAAAGACACCAAGATATTTATATGATTAGACCTGTTTGGTTGTTGCTGACCACAGACCTGTGGTCACCGACTGCCCTAGGGTCAAACATCATGTCTTTGTTCTTATCGACATTCAAAACGAGGTGATTGTTCTCACACCAATTCACAGACCTTTGAATCTCAAAGTAGTCAGATGGGTCGCAGTTTCGCAGTCGCAGTAAGATTGCAGTGTCATCTAAGAATTTAATGATATGATTGTTGGGATAAAAACTTCTGTGCTCATCAGTGTATGAAGTGAATAGGACCAGTGAACTGACACAGCCCTGGGGGCGCCTGTGCTCAAAGTTCTAGGTTCAGATAGAGATCCAATGACACTGACCTGCTGTTTACGATGTTAAAAATGAATGATAACTTTTAATAATAAGAGGGTGAATTTTAAAGTCATTCAGCCTCTTGATTAAGACATGCAGCGTATTAAAAGCTGAACTAAAATCAACTAATGAAAGGCGTGCATATGAGGTAGGACCTCTAAGTGCCCATTAATAAAATGTGTCATGACTATGACGGCGTTACCTGTACTGTTACTGCAATATGAGAACTGAAAGGGATCTAAAGAGCAATTCACCTGTTTTCACTAGGTTGATCATACATTTTTCAAAACACTTCACTGAGAGTGAAGTAAGTGCAACCGGATGGTGGTCAGTATTCTCCTTAGAGCTTGCTTTTTTTGGGAACAGGAATAATAAAGCTTTACCAGATGGAGGGAACTGAGTCGGTATCGACAGACTACTGATAGCTGGGGCACCAGGCTTCTGCCAGCTCTTCGCTGCAAGATTTTAGTAGACACCCGGAGATACCGTCCAGTCCAGAGGCCTTTCTGGGGCAGGTACATGAAGAGTCTCTCCACAACTTTTGAAAACATTTCTGATACCAAAGACATTTTTTGAGGATTGTGCTGCTATTTTTTTTTTTTTATCATCTGTATTCATGATTATCTTTTCAGCTGCAGCACGCCTGAATATCAGTCTGACTTATCTTTGTTTAGCTTATCAGTGGAACAATACATTCTGTAACAAAAGCAACTGAATAGCGGAACGTGCAAAGTAACCACAGAAACAGTGTGCACTCAACGCATTTCTGATGGAAAATGTTATCGCTACTTTAAAAGTAGGTTATTGCCAGTCAGGTTTGGTCGTAGAAGTAACCTTTACTAGGCCACCCTCCCTGTTTCATTTTACATTTATAGGGCTGGGTAAAATAACTCGTAAAACTTTATGGAAAAAGTTGGAAGACACTAAATCACATTCCAAAGATGGCCAAATTAAGTTAAAACAACTCAGCATGCGCACGCGCACACACGCACACACACACACACACCAAAATAAAAACAAGAATAAATCCATAAAACCATAATGAAAATGATAACAAATGTCTCGTTTCAAATGTCTGTTTATATTTCAGTAAAATCTACTTTAATACACTTTGAAACAAGAGTACAACAAAATAGAATATAGTTCAAATGTTGAATATACAAACAGTTCAGTCTGAACACAAACATCTTTCTCTCTATCTTCCCTCTTGAGATAAAAATAAGAATGAAATGTAGGGGCGGGGCCAAAAAGGCAGTAAAAAATAAGTATGCTGGCAAATTGACCCTCTGTTTTAAGTAAAGTGACCTTGGATCCGAAGTTTTTTGGGTTTTTTTTTTGCAACCATTTTGCATAAACTTGTGATTTCCAATGCTTCTCTTTTAATTATTAAAATAATTGTTTCGATGTGTTCTTCATCTCTGACTTTACATACATTCCTATTTGGATTATATTTTTCAAATCATGGCAGCATGCATCATCTCTCACACTTCTTGTGTAGGGTTGTGAAAAGAACAAACATGTCAAAAAATAAAAGAATTGAGAAATTGCCAAGATTCCTTAGTCAAATAAGTCTGGAATTCAAGCCTAGAGATTTCCCTAGACGCCGGAGGACACACTGCAAGCAATCTGGCCACTGATCTACACCATGTGTCTGTTTGAATCTATAGGAGCGTTTAACAGCCTGATAGAGACAGAGGAACTAATAATAATACAAATATTAGTTCACCTAGTTTCAATAATACTGTGCCTGGTACAAGGTATCAAAACACAAACAAATATCAGCTTACTGTTCAGACAATACATGAAAAAAAGTCAAAATTAAAATCTAAGGCTGTTCTGTTAACTTCAGCTCCATGAACTGTATATAGTCGATATATTTATATATATGTACATACATGACCATTTTCTGTCTGATATCGTTCCTTCTTGGAGCTTCTCCCAGCTCCACTTTCTCCATCTTTCTCTCACTCTTTCAGCACTCAGGTAGCACCACCCACACTTGATCTGCACAGTGATATAAGTAAAAAAAAAAAAAAAAAAAAGTTGCTGGTTTTCACATCGGTAGAAGCTAAATTATAAACAAATGGTCTCTACAATAGCTTCATTACATCCCTCACTGTTTTTTTTTGATAGTTCAAAATTTGGGTAGTTGTAATTATTTGCCTTGTTTTGTAGTGTTTCAGCATTTTTTGTTTTTTTCAGGGATCTTTCCTTTTTTCCCCAATTTGAGTCAGTGAGTACAGCCATCCTTCACCATGGCATTAATTGTAGTGATCAAGGTTGGTCCCTTTACTTTTCCCAACAAGTCCCTTTAAAGTCTGTATTTCTACGTTGCGGAGTAGTTTGAGCTCCGTACATGACACTCAGAGAGGTTTCAGTGTGGTTCTGAGGACTGGCTTCGATCAGTTAAGTTCTGGGTAGCAACAGGGAAGATGTGAAGACAGGTTCAGGACTAACAACAGGCCTTCAGGAGTCTTTAAAGTCTAACAGACTGCTGCTGGTTATTACAAGAGTAAAAATGATGTCACACATGTACAAACTAACCCTCTCTGGCAGAGAAGGAAAAGATGGATGCGGGTAAATGTGTGCACTTTAACACTCAGGCTCTTCAGTCTTTATCGTCACCCCAGGTGTTTCCAGTTTGATAACCACCTCAGCATCCACAGCCTCCGATTGGACGTTCTGGATAGTTTTGGGGTTCACTTGGTTCTGCTGGACTGCCATCGGCACTGGAACAGTTTGGGCCGGGACTCCTGCAGCCTTCAGCTTCTCCACTGTCACTCCTCCGGTTGCCTGTGTTCCTATCACCAACTCAGAACCGTTAATGATACCGCTTATGATCCGAGGCTGTGCCGTCACTGTCTGATTGGCTGTTGATACCGTTACTACCCCCGCCCCACTACCCGACTGAGACACCACCAGAGTCTGTTGTTGCGTCTGCGTTGGTACAGTGAGTCTCATCACTTGCGTTCCAGGGGCGACGTTGACAGGTGCCAGGGCCCGGACCGTCAGGGGGCTCCCGAGGAGGCTGATGCCTGCTGGGGAGCCCCCGACGCTGGACTTGTTTGAGCCCGTGGAGGTCTGGAGCTGACACTGAGCTAGCTGGTGGGCCGGGATTGTGATGATCTTGGCCAACTGGACAGTGATCTTGTCTCCGTTCTCTGCTGTAGCTGGGACCATGGTGGGGATGGTCTGGATCACAACCTACCCAGTGACACACGTTAAAAAAGTTAATCAAAGCAAGACTACAAACCAGCAATGTTGCATGTAAAAAGTTTCCTTGATTGATCTATAGGCCTGAACAGGAGTTCACTGAGTTCATCAAGTTAAATCTAAGACTAATGTAAAAACCTTTTCAAGTTTAATACCGGTTTCACAATCATACTAGCCTGGCATGGCCAGCTCAATTTCCCAATATGGATTTAGTCGGAAACCTCTCATTTCAGTTTCAATTTCAATTTCCAAGGGATGTTATCAACGGCCATACAACCAATCAGAGCAATGAAACGTGGCATAGTGCTGAGCAACGTACAAATGGAAACAGATGCCAGCGTGCAAGGATGAGCTGTGATGGTATAGCATTATTCAGTCTCTCCATAAAAATCTCAATCTTGTGATCGCAATAATTAACGCAAATTCAACAAAAGTCCACAATATTTGCGGGGGCTTGCAATTTTTCAAAAGTACCGTGATTTTTCCGCATTTTCCGGCTCATTTGAAACGTCATCAGCAGCTTCATCAAATCGCGCTAATGGCATTGCAGTATGGAGAAACGCTCTGTATTGTCTTAAGAATTGTCAGTTTGTTTAAATGCATACAGTATGTGTTGAATTTATTAAAATGTTATGTTTATAAAAGATGTAGCTTACATGTTGTTTTACAGTCACATTGTCTGGTTTGAGAACTACAATATTCATTCAGGATTTTTTTGCAATGTTACTGGAGTCCATGTTTTGAAACTAACTACATAAAACTAAAGAAAAGAACTGAAACATCTCCAGCTGGTTTTGTAATATTCAGTATGATTATTATGACTTATTTTTTGGAGGCAGTAGTTTAACAAAACAACAGAAAAAAAAAAATCACATTTTTTTTCTCCTGACTTGCAATTTCTATCATTAGCTGCAATTTTTGCCATTTGCAGCAATTTCCCGCAAAAAGAAGTCACATAAAAATGCCACAATTTTTATTACAATTTTTGACAAAATTGGCTGCAAATTCAAGGGTTTTGGGCCACAAATTCAAGGTTTTTTACGGGGAGATCCTGGAGGGACTGATTATTATGTCTGTGAATGAGTGTTGTCGTTTTTAACATCAGAATTTGAAAATAGTTCTGCAACAGGAGGTTCTACTAAATCCTTTTAAGTTTTCAAAAAATGCCTCAATCGCACTCCTCTCTTTCCTGTCAATGCAGAGAAATGTTAGGTTGCACACAGATATTTTCTTAACAGAAAAGAACGTGTTCGATTTGGAGTCTCTTGTGCATTGAGTTGAGAAAGACGCAGGGGTGTAGTGCTGTTGGAGCATAATGGAACGATGCCCCACCAATTTTCCTCCAATTAAGGAAGTGTATGCCATTCACATAATTGGGCTGAAATTCATGAACATTTTTAAACACTAAGAGGTCTAATCTGTCATAGAACACGAGTCATAACCATGGACCATTGAGTTCTGAATGGGAGGGGGAGAGAGAGGGACTTCAAAAAGACATCAAGAAAACTTCCATTTGATGGAATGGGGTAACCATAAAAACATGCAGTATTTGGTGGGAATACTTCACTCAGTGTTAACATACAGTACAGCTTAACTTCAGTCAACATGTCAACATCTCACACCTCCAATTACTCCAGAATTCAGCTGCACATGTGCTGACGAGGACCAGAAGGCGGGCTCACATTACACTGGTTTTAGAATCATTGCATTGACTCCCTGTGTGTTTTAGGATTTATTTTAAGGCCCTTTTAATTGTTTTAAATATCTTAATGGTCTTGCCCCTTCTTATCTTTCTGACCTGCTTTTATCTTATGAACCCTCGCAGACCCTGAGGTCCACCGGCCTTTTAGTCATTCCAAAAGTTAGTACAAAAACCCACGGTGAGGCAGCTTTCTAGTATTATGCCCCACGTTTATCGAACAGCCTGCTGGAGAATCTGAGGGCCACAGAGAATGCTGAAATTTTTAAAAACAGGCTCAAGACCCAACTTTTTAAGCTGACTTTTAAACTAATGTCCCTTTTATCTTCCTAATTTTCCTAATGTAGTATTACTTTTAGTCTATTAAATAACTTAGATACTGTTTATTATTGTTTAGATACTATTTATTATTGTATTTACTTTTAGCCTGCTCTACTTTTATCTACTGTATATGTTTCAATTTATTTAATAACTAATTTATTCCCGACGGCCACCTCCCGACGTGGACGGCTCCATGTGATAGTGTTTCCTCTCTGGTTCTTCTGTGCTCAGCCTTATTATTATTATTGCTTTTTTTTTTCTTTCTTTTTTTTTTTTTTTTAAATCACATTGGGACGGGGGGGGTGAGGGAAGTGTGGGGGTCTGTAGGAGATCTGTTGGGGATGAGGGGGGCTCTGCTTTCAACATGTAAAGCACTTTGTGCTACATTTAATTGTATCAGTGGTGGAAGAAGTATTGACATCTTTAACTTGAGTAAAAATAGTGATACAACAGTTTAAAAATGCTGGACTCTTAACAGTCATGCATTCAATATTACTTACAATTTAAGTACAAAAGTATAACTGTCAAAATAAAGTACCAAAAATGTGAAGGATGGGCCTTTTTATATTCATATATATTACTGAATTATGAATATTGATGCACTAGTGTGTTGATCACTAATGTTGCAGCTGTATGGAGTAAATGTAGTGGAGTAAAAAGTATAGTCTTATATTTGCCTCTGAGATGTAGTGCAGCAGAATTATGAAGTAGCATAAAATGGAAATACTACCAAGTGTAGTAGTACCTCAAAAATGTATGTATAGTAGTACTTGAGTAAATGTAATTAGTTACATTACACCACTAAAAATCAGAGTTTCAGTGTATTTTACTGGGTTTGTTGTTTGATTTTGTGTAAAATGCAAAGGCGGCATAAAAAAGGGACTTTGTCGCTGCTCTACAGCAGGATCTCAGTGAAAAAATGGCTAGTGACAGAGAACTGACTGGCAGGCAAAAGGCCTTCAGTTGGAAGAGGAAATTCTAGGTGGCTGCATCAGTAGCTGTAGTAGTGGTAATATGTAGTAGCTGCAGAAGTAAAAATGTGTAAAAATGCTTGTCAGTGAATAAGTTTCCACATGTACACACCTTCTGTTGTGAGCTGGTGTTACCAGCAGAAGTGTTCGTGAGGAGGGTGGTGTGGCCGGCTGCCCCTGTTGTTCCTGTTGGCTGCTGCACAGCAACAGTGGAGATCTTCTGACCCAGTGATGTTGTCATGACAACAGGCACCTGCATTGCCACCCGCACAGTCCTGTAGACAAGATATAAGACAGGACACAGAGTCAAAGGTCAATACTTACTGTTGGAAAAAGATGATGCCATTTACATTAGCACTGCTAACAGGAGAGAGCCTCTAACTGGAGGTCCTCCTCTCTGTGCAGGGGTCTAACCTGGGCCCAGTGGCAGTAGGGATGATAGCTGTGTGAGACTGCTGGGTCTGACTCACATCCGACGCTCCTGAAACAGACACTATTCTTGGCACCCCTGTCACCATCGCTGTACCACCTCCTGCTACTGGCTTGCTGCCTGTAGCGACAGTAGTATGGACCACATTGGCCCTGTTCCCACCCCGTAGGATGTTGGGCTTCTTGGAGGATGGCAACTCGGTCGCCTGCAGCAACATATCTGATGGAGGTGGAACACGCTCATAGGATACAGTCTCAGAGCCAATCAGATCGTCAGGGGAGGGCATTTCTGCCTTGTCGTCGTCAATGATGACAATGTTTTTGGGCATCTCTTTGAACTGGTAAACCAGCCGCTGGCCCTCTACCTTGGCTAGGATGCCACGTTGATAGTAATATCTGAGGAAAAAGGATTATCAGAAGTTACGAAACACAAATATGAAACTAGAATTACCGTGTTGCGGTTGTTGGCCTCAGTGAACTAAAACACTGACTTGCAGTTACAGTTCACATCCACGTCTGTGTAAACATAGATGTTTTCCCCCCGGCAGCACAGATGATCTATACAATCAGCACAGTTTTAAGATTAGTGTCACCAATTCAGCACCTGACCAAATGCCTCCCCTTCTGTTCCTGAGTTATAATGTTGAGTCATGACTAGAAAAGTGTGTTTGCAGAACATTATGATGTCACAGTGAAGCTGACCTTTGACCTTTGACCTTCAAAATGTCATCACTTCATCATTTTATCCTGTTAGACAGTTGTATGAAGTTTTGTAATAATTAGCAAATGAATTAAGTAATTAATTCTTGAGTTATGGCCAAAAACATATTTTGTGAGGTCACAGTGACCTTATTAATTCTAATCAGGTCAATTTTAGGCCCAAGTGGACATTTGTGCCAAATTTGAAATAATTCCCTCAAGGCATTCTTGAGATATCGCGTTCACCACAATATGCCAAACAAAGTCAAAGTGACCTTTGACCTATGACCACAAAAATCTAATAAGTTTATGGCTGAGTCCAAGCAGATATTTGTCCAAAATGTTTTAGAAATCCCCTCAAAGCCTTTGAGATATCGCATTCACTAGAATGAGACAACAGCCAAATAAACCACCTGAAAACATAATGCCTCGGGCCACAGCTATCACCGGCGTAGAGGTGTACAGATAAACAGGAATCGCCCTCACACACACAGACTGCTTACCTGAGTGCTCGTCCCATTGTCTCGTAGTTCATGTCTGGCTTGTTCTTGTGTTTGCCCCACAGTTTGGACACAGCCTTTGAGTCAACCAGTTTAAAGATGCCCTTCTCCCTCTGGGTCCACTTTATGTACCTGGGACAGGTGTTCTTGTCTTGGAGGAGGTCCAACAGGAACTCCCACAGGTAGGTGGTGCTGCCTGCTGGAAAACAAGACCATTTAATGCACTGCTAAAACGCAACCCATATCTGAAATAGCAACAAATGTAGATCTATGTCTATCATAGCCAGTAACATTGGTACTGTTAGGTACCTTTCCCTTCTCTTGGTTTCTTCTTGATGCCAAGGTCCAGTGAGCCGTTGGAAATAGCTGACTGATGTGTCTTTGGCTTCCGTCCAGCTATAACAAGAAAACATATTCATCAGGACATATTTATTTTATCTGATCACTGACTTGTAAGGTTGGATTTAGACCCAGCAGTACAAGTCTACCACTAGATGGTGCTCTTGGATAAACTCAGTAACTGTAATTTCACAGTGGAACTCAAGGTTTTGGTTTGAGGTTTGTGGCCTAACTTGTGAGGTAAGGTTAATCACAGAGCTGCCAGATGTTTTCCTTTTAAAACTTTGTTTAAAACACAGTTCAGCCTTTTCCCAAAGTTTAACTCCCCACACTGCACTATACTTACAGTGAGTCTACCACTGCATCATAGTCTTGAACAATTTTGTATGCTTTTCCACAGCTTTGGACTAGTGGGGGGTCACTCTCCTGATTACAGATGAATTCTCTATTGGCACAAATACAACTACAAACTTCCTCTGCCTACCTCTCCTCTTCCTAACAGGCTCTTGGCCTGGATCTGGTTCTTCAAGCAGTGTGACCATCTCCTCATCTTCTTCCTCGCAGCACTCCTCCGTCGATATCTCCACCTCTGTCTCTGTTATCATATCAGGACGCATGGCAGCGTGAAGGAAATCTGGCGTCACTATGCAAGGCGGCACAAACGCTTCTGGAGGGAGGAATTAAAGAGGGAAGAGTTAGAATTGTGATTTGAAGCTGCATTTTGATGTTTGAATAACAGTTTTGTTGTGAGTCACTGTCACATCAGAGATTAATGAGTAAAGCTCCCAGTGGAAAACTTATTTCATACTTTTGGTTCTTTACACCTGGTGTAAAGGAACATCAATCTACATGGTTAACTGATGCTTTAGAGCTCTTATTCTCCGACTTAACATGACTGGGTCCAGCCCAATTTGCTGAGTTCGGGTCTGGCCAGGTTGTAATTTCTCATTATTCTGTGCGCCACAACACTTTGGACTGCTGTGCACCGCTGTGCACACTAGACGCACCGAGGGGTGCAGCCCACTCTGCTGAACCTGTCGTGCACAAGACGACAGATTACTGATAAAAGAAAGAGGAGAAGTGGTACGACAAAACAGCTTGGAGCTTTACGAAATATTTAAGCTTGATACTTTCTGTTCAAACTACAGCCCAAACACATCACACTCCACCATACAGATGAAAACAATTATGCTGGGCTAATTATAAAACATTACAAATATCAGTTTCAAGTGTAACTTTTCCTAAATTTTGTTCTGGGGTATTATTGGTTAGTGTATGTTACCTGGGCTACGGTCTTCTTTGAGGCTGGAAGGGGAGTCCATGCGTAGCAGAGCCTCTGCGGCCTCAATGGTTTTGTCAGAGCAGTGAACACTCGTTCCATGGACAGAAGCCTCCACTGAAAAACACACACACACACACACACACATACACACACACACGCATGTGTATACACAGAATCAATAAGCAAATTGTTTAAGAAAAATAAGTTACTGTGGTTGAACCCAGTGGAGCCTGTCTACCAAAATACAGGAGTTACACTTTATTAATCCTGACAGGGAAAACCTGTGGGCTGCTCAAGGTCACTACAATACTACACCACCTTGCTTTCCCATATCTACGCTAAGAACTCACTACATATTAATGGTCAACTTAAAACACTATCCAATGGAAAAACAATAAAATACTACTACCAACTATCTGTCACCTCTGTCACACTATTAACACAGTGCAACTACGAAACTATGTGGTGCCCATGTGAAAAGACAAATTGCCAGAAAGATATGGCAATTTCAGAAAAAAAAAAACACAGGATGACTTGTTATAGGGTGCAACATTCACAGTTGGAAATGTCTCCATGATCTTGCCTCAGTCAAACCAGTTACCATGACAGGTTTTACTCTGCACTACACAGGATTTTGTTTGAAGCCGCAATGTGCCAGAATTGGTTCAGGATACTAAAGATTGACATGAAGAATGTCCTCCTGATTTATTTTGACAAATACAGCAAGGAATTGCACAAAGAGACACAACAATGTTTAAGTAAAAATGGGATTCAGCCTGAAGGAAATGGTATGCAGCCCCATGTGGGACCCTAAGAAGCAACCCAGGGCACCTGCTGTCGGTGTCAATCACTGCTGGGAATCACAGGATCCTCTTACACCGTGTCCTGTCCATGTTTGGCTATCTCACTGAGTCAACAGGCGGGCATAGGGGAGAAATGGGCTATCTTTAGATTGTCCCATTCATTCAATCCCTCCCAGAAACACACAGGACATGCTGGTAGCCATCACAGCAGAGACCGTATAGCTTTACGAGCTGCCCTTGAAACCAGGCAACAGTGCTGTAATAAGACCACCAAAAGGTGTGAGGTCAGAGAGCTGCAGCTTGGCATGACCTACATAACCACATATAAACACGTTGGACATTTCTAATCTGTGCAGAACGTGAATTTGAACGTGATTTTCGCTCCTCAATTATTAAATAATAAAAATGACAAACATTAAGCATTTTGTAACGTATATGTACTACGTGTGGCTAGCATGTATAAAAGTATTCATATATTTTCACAAGTTAGAAAAATGTCCATTATGAATCTATCCTACTGTGTAACGGCGCCAAGAATAGCAGCAAGTCCGACAAAAAGTAGTGCTGCCTCTGATGACTTCCGTGTTTACAGTTCTCATCCTTTCCCTCCAGTTCTCTTCGAGGAAGCTCTCAAGTCCTCTTGTCACTCAACACCCGCCTCGCCTCCTATTGGCTGATTCTCCGATAACAGCCCGCCCTTGGTTAAATCTGGTTGGACCGCTGCTGGCATTAGATTTCAGCGCGCGCGCTGTTTGGGCAAACGGGGAAGTCAATCAACAATACGCCGCGCCCTCTCCATACACAATGCTTCCGCCATCGAAACAGGACTAAATACTTTGAAATGTGGAAACAGAGGTGGGAACAACGCGTTGTTTTCACAAAAAATAGTTCATCAACAGAAAGGGTTATAACGCGAGTGAATTTACACAGAAAGTAAATGTGCAGCTCGGTGAAGTCGAAGGCTGAAGCCTCTCTGGTAACATCTAGAGGGAAGAAAGCAAGTGCGCTAGGCCATCCCACGCTTCAGTCAGCGGCTGCACAACACCATAACGGAAACCATCACACAAATATATCACAAGCACCGACACTGGAAATGCGTAAAATGTACCCACCACATCTAAAATCTACAAAAACACAATATTATGGTCATTACTTTTTAGATCAAATAAACTGTTATTCAGGACTTGTGTGTGAAGACTGTTACTGCACATAATTCCCACAAACGGAAAAAACTTAAACTAGCCACAGATTAATACTACGGCATACGTCAGTCACAGTAATACCAGAGGTGATATCTGACGGTGCGTACCTAATATGTGCTAGTAAAAATAAACCCACATGTCCTTCCGACTCAGACAGCGTGGCAAATACGTAGGAAAGACAACATCTTTACACTTCCTGGTTGTGCAGAGCCGATCTGCAAACCGTTATTCTAACTCACACTGCGACGGGAAATAATCTGCTCTAACATGCAAAACACACTTCGTGCAGATACCGATCTATCTGTGCAGACTGGCAAGCCCTGCGAAAGTTTTTCACCTCTTTAACCGGGTTCGGTAAACCGTGTAGCAACGCCATGCAGGTTGCTTCCAAGGTGATCACTTCCTGGTTGCCCTCCATTACTTCACCACACTACTGAGCGGACTGAGGCGCAGCACTCGAGGTTAAATACACAACCTGTGCACTGAGGCTGGCTCGTGGATCGAGGTTGTAAGTTCAGAAAGATACGTTACCGGCTCTGATGAGTAGGTCGAGGTTTGCGTGCCCCTCATGCTGCGAAGTCGCCATGTTTTCCCCTTGCTGCAGATTCACATTGACTTTTCACTGAATTGTATAGGAAGCTACTAACTCAGATCACTCCGCCGCTAATGGGAAATCTCCTCGAATTCAACGAGACACACTACGGCGGCAAAAAGGTATCACTCCGCAGCCGAGCACAGGAAATCCTTCCTTCGCCCTCCCTCATTTGCGTAGTGACTACGTCAAATAAAGACGTACTGCGATAACAGTTTTTTAATCAACTCACTGAACAAAAAAACGTTGTTATTACAGAACAAAGTTGTAGTTTGCACAACGAATTGACTAGAATAATACACTTCAACAGACACCTAACCGACTTCAGTTCAAAACAATGAACACCACGTTTCACTGACTGATTGCATACGTGTTGCTCTGTTTAAACAACAGATGAGTTACATCACAGCATGCATTTTTGTTGTTGTCTTTAAACGGATTTAACTAGGGTTTTGTACAAACCAAATGCACTCAAACAAAATAACTGATCGATCTATAACAGTGTAGGTAATAATAATTAAAAAGACTTCTTATGCAATTTATTATTGCCTGTAAGAAATTAACTGTGAATTAAAGGAACACTTCACCTACAAAATGACTATTTGTAAATAATTTAATCATGGTGTGTTACCTTGAATTTGTTAGGGAAAAGTGATTTTCTTACATGTGCCACAGAAGACGGCAAACAGATTGATTTATTAGCTGATTGGAGACCATATTTAATGACAGCAAAACTATATCTGCATCTGCAGTTACATCCGGGTCAAAGCACTCTGCAGTAGTCACAGGTATGTATCTGCTCCAGCTCTGATTGGTAGTGATGGTAATAACAACACCCTGGTGAATGTGCTATTTTAACCCCTTTATCGGTAAGATAGATAGATAGATAGATAGATAGATAGATAGATTATGGAAAAATGGTGTTTAAAGATAAATGCAGCTTTCATTAGTTCATGATAATATAGTCTCAGTCTTTCATTGTGTTTCATACTGATGAACACTGCACTGGGCTGGACACTTATCATCATTACTACAGGATTAACAAATTGTTAGAAGTCCATACTGGATACCTTTGCTGTTCATGAAATAGTTAGTCCACAAAATACCCACAAGGTGGCAGTGTTTGAACACGGAGGCCAGTAAATCCTCACAGCCTGCTTCATCAGATTCTGGCTGCACAATCATATGACAAATATGCTTCATTTCAGCCCATTCACAACAAACAAAAGCAGCACTTTGTAAGCCTGAATTTGTGAAACTGATGTATGGTCTTAAATTTAGATTCATGCAAACTCACAACATTTTCATGCTGTAACCTCTTATACCCAAGACATTTGGAAAAATGTACTATAAACACCCTACAAACACAATGTTTTAAAGATGATGTTGGAAGGTGTAGGCCTGAGTGGCTTTTGACTTGCTTGAGTCAGTAATAGGAGGCAGCCAGGGCAAAATCAACTGCCTGTTTAGATTGATTTGCCACTCTGACTGAGAGCTCTGGCCAGGCACTAGCTGAAAATATGTAACAACTGTGTGAATGTGAACACGACATGGCTCTTCAGGGTAAGCTAGGCCTCAAACACCAATTCCAAAAAGTTGAGACACTGTAAAACTTCTATAAAAAAAAAAAAAACAGAATGCATTGATTTGCAAATATTTTTGACCTACATTCAATTTAATACAGTACAAAGACGAGATATTTAGTGTTCAAACTGATATACTTTGTTTTGTGTAAATATACAATCATTCTGAATTTAATGCCTGTAACACATTTCAAAAAAGTTGGGACAGGAGCATTTTCATCACTGTATTACTCCTTTTTTTAATCACCATTTCTTTTAACAACACTCCGCAAGTGCTGGGAAACCGGGAACACTAATTGTTGAAAGTGACATTCTTTCCCATTCTTGCTTGAAATATGACTTCAGTTGCTCAACAGTCCGGGGTCTTCGTTGTCAGATTTTTTTCAATTCATAATGCTTCACACATGTTCAATAGGAGACAGGTCTGGACTGCAGACAGGTCAGACTAGTACCTGCACTCTTTTAATATGAAGCCACACTGTTATAACACATGCAGAATGTGTCTCAGTGTCCTGCTGGAATGTTGCTCCAAAACCTGTATGTAGCTTTTAGCATTCATGGTGCCTTCACAGATGTGAAGTTATCCATGATGCCATGGGCACTAATACAGCCCCATACCATCACAGATGCTGGTTTTAAACTTTGAGCTGGTAACAGTCTGGATGGTCCTTTTCCTCTTTAATCTGGAGGACACAACATCCATGATTTCCAAAAATAATATGAAATGTGGACTCGTCAGACCACAGCACACTTTTCCACTTTGAGTCAGTCCATCTCAGATGAGCTCAGGCCCAGAGAAGTCTGCAGTGTTTCTGGATGTTGTTGATATATGGCTTTCACTTTGCATGGTAGAGTCTTAACTTGCATTCGTAGATGCAGTGATGAACAGTGTTTATTGACAATGGTTTTCCAAAGTGTTCCTGAGCCCATGTAGCAATATCCTTTATACAATCATGTCATTTTTTAGTGCAGTGCCACCTGAGAGGTCGAAGGTCACAACCATTAAGTGTTAGTTTTTCAGTCTTGCCCCATAAATGCAGAGATTTCTGCGGATTCTCTGAATTTTTTGATGATATTATGAATCATAGATGGTTAATTACTTTTAACTGACAAGCAGCGATCTTAATCTGTTTGACTATTTGCCCCTTCAGCCCATGTAGTAATATCCTTTATACAGTAAAATCTAGTCTGCTTTTAATGCAGGGCCATTTGAGGGGTCGAGGGACATTTTCCAAACTGGTGTTTTTTGAGAATTCCACAACTTTCCCAGTCTTTTGTTGCTCCTATCCCAACTTTTTGGAAAATGCTGCAGGCATCAAATCTAGAATAAGTGTATATTTACAAAGAAAATAAAGTTTATCAATTGTATTAAATTGGATATAGTTTGGAAAGGATTTGCAAATCATTGCATTCTGTTTTTATTTACGTTTTATGCAGCTTCCCAACTTTTTGGGGATTGGGGTAGAATCAGCCTTTCTTTATTAAAACAAAACCTTGGTGACCCAGAGAGAATGGGATCTGTATATCAGGAAAACAGGATATACTGTATTGTAGAAAAGAAACATGGGTTAAAGTTATCAGCACGACATGATGCTCAATGAATAGTAGTGGGGTTTATGTGAAATGTCTTGCAAATAGACTGCATGATAGTCATCTGATGTACTTATCTGCAACACCTAAAGGAAGATTATGAGGTAACATTACATATTATCTCTCATAAATACAGGAGTATTTCTGTCTCACCTGCCTCCCCTTCTGTCTCTACCTCCTGCTCATCGCCCACTTCCTGCATCAGGTAGGCCTCGTCATCATACACCAACACCTGGGCTGAGTAACCTTGCTCCTCGGCCAGGCAGGCACCAGGTACCTTCTCCACTATTACTGCTGGGTGGTCCTCAGCCTCCTCTCTGTCCCTTAATTCTTCACAGATCTCCTCAGCTTGACACTCCACATCCTGCAGAGAAGAGGGATTGGGGTACAGAAAAAGAGCAAGACAGTCAAAAAACATTTCCAATGAGAGAATAAGGGCCTGTGTCCACATAGTGTTTTTTTTCCCTAGCATTGACATCTTTTTTCAACTGTTCCAAATGAGGAGAGAGTGCATGCAGCCGCCTAGAGAAAAAGCACCATGCCCAGCATCTTTTTTAGAGCACCTCACTTTTTTGTGTGACCACTCAACTTACCCAGGATATCTTTTGATTATCTGGCTTGACTTTCCTTAACATCGTCTGTCTGGATAACAGATATCATCAAGCTGATTATCAACTAGTTCAATCAACTCTGGGTTTTCCTATCTAGCTACGAGTGTGTTCATGTGACAGAGGCAGGAGTGTTTATTACAAGCGACATCATCATAACCATGAATGAAGTAGGCTGCTTCATATGACATAGGATGAAATGGTACCAAAAGAATCTGGGACTGCAAGACAGTAAAATGTCAATGTTGTGGGATGTAAACGTTACTCTCTAATGTTATAACGGAAAATGTAGAAACATTGAAAATACTAATTAAAAATTCACTGTTGGCTGAGACTTGAATTACATGTAGGTATCACTAGGTTACATGTGACATTAGTATAGAGTATTTTTTGCTATTTAGTTGGATGATGATGATGAAACTACTCTGAATATGTCACATAAAACACTTAAAGTGATGCCAGACTGTGCTACCAAACTAAAGAGTGGAAAACTAACCTATACTTAAAGACTGATGAGGTCTATCTAACCGAAATGTTGCATTTGTGATAGCAGGAGCCAATTACCAGCGTGTGTATTATTTTTCCTAATGAAAAATAATCTTACTTTTTCTACTTCTCATCACACAGGTGTCTAATGTTATTTTAAGCTGCAATGATGGAATCAGAGTGTAAAAGTAGCAGCACTATCACTGCGCACTAAAATAAATTTGCCTAAGTTAAATACTGCCAAAACAATGTGTTCAGTGTTGTAAACCATCTCTCCATTTGTTAGAAGCTCTGTTTTAAAACCAGTGGAAACAGAGCCCTGGAACAGGGAAATAATTTAATTTAATTTGTACAGAATTTTTTTATAACAGTGCTTGTGTGGACAGGATTTTTTAAATGAAGGAAGAAAAACTCCCCTTTTGAAAGATACCCGTGTACATGTGGACTAGGCTTGTGTCTGACTTACCTGATGGGGGGCCTCCTCAGCTGCGACATACTCCACCAACATCCCACCAGTGTCAACCAGCACCACTGAGGTCATGACTCATGCTCCTCATGGACTGGTGATCACAGCCAGTGATTAGCCACACAGCACCTCCGTCTGGTGGACTCCACCAGTTTGGTGATTTAAGGCACCTGGAGAGAGAATATACACTTGGTAAACAAAAGTTCATTGAATACAATAAGGTCTGTGACTCAGATTTAGTCAAAAATGACTTTTACGGTGAGTTTGTAATGACAGAAGTCCCCCTGATTCCCTATGTTAGCCCTGTGTTGTGTCTTAGATCATAACAATGAAGGCCTACCACCTCCAGAGCTGTTGTTGTCTAGCCGTGTTTATAGTTCTTTACTTCTCTCCTGCAGAAAATGTTGCTGTGGGGGTATTTGGAAAATAGTTTGGCCTTTAGAAAAACATGCTTATTTGCTTTCTTGCCAACGTTAAGTGAGCTTTAGAGGTAAAGGCTAAACTAACTAGCTGCAGACTGTGGCTTCATATTTACTGGACAGAAGTGAGAATGGTATTACTCTCCTCACCTAACTTTTGGCAAAATAAGCATATGTCCCACAATGTCAAACATTTCTTTTAAAGTATAATGAAGTCCATTAGGGCTGCCCCCTGATTTGAATCGGTAAGAGATCCCTCAGTTGACTGTGACTGCTTACAGTCAAGCAGTCTTTTTGCTTTTTTTTTTTTTTTGCCAGTCAGTGTGCAGTGTACTTCTGGGGACATTTTGGTCCCCAGATTTGCTGCAGAGTGAGGGCTCTTCACTTTAATGCTACTCTTTGGTACAGGCTGCTGTGGATATGGAGGCAGCTGCCCAGAGAAGGAGAGACTTTGCACTGCAAAGCTCTAAAATAACATTATCCTCTGCCCTCTGCGTAAAAGTGGGGAATTTACAACTCACAGCAAGTTAATACAACATAGTCTCTGGTTTTGTTTTATATCTAGTGTCAGCAAACATCTTGTGGCACATTTCTAATATGTCATTAGCATAATTAGCTTATCAGCTATATTACATTAATGTCAGTGTCACTGATCATTTCATCAAACCCCGCCAAACTTTCAAAAAAGGAAGAAATAGTCAAATATTTATAATAAACAGCCAAATATGATTCAACTGGCATAATTCTGAGTCAGGTACAACCCTAATGCCCAGTTGCTTTACCAAAAAAAAAGTTTTTCTAGAATATTGGCAAATCTTCACTGCTCATGCTCAACACCCTCAACAATTCTTCATAAAATAAAAACCTGTCTTAAAAACAACCACGCCTTCCTCTATCTAACTATAGACCCAGGTCAGAAAAAAGGCTGGGATCTCTTGGAGCTCCTCCATCTCTTTCCTTCTCACTTTGATCTGCAGGAAGTGCCTGTCTGCTATTACAGGAAGAAATGCACTGACAGGAAGCCAAGTCAGTCCCTTAAACACGCACACAGTGTCGAGTGGAAGATCTAGGTAGAGCGGACTGAAGCCATGGTAACAGAACCACAGGCCCTCAGTCCCTGTTCTGTACTGCTTTGTGGGGGGGCAACAGGATATAAGACAAAGGGACTGCAGAAGCATGGACAGGCAGACAATTATACACAAACTGCATGATGCAGTTTAAACCGACGCTCCACCTACTCTCACTTTACTTTGTTTTTAAAGGGCTAACTTGGCCAACGATCTACTAGGAATTCATATTTTCACACAGGTGAATCGCATACAACATCAGAGTTGACCTGTCACAAGATCGTTCCTTGGAACAGCAGCCTTGTGGCACTGTGTTATGGCGGATATTCCATGTATTAAGAGTGTAGAGGTTGCTGTCTTTTTTTTGGTCTTTCCAAAACCAAAAGCACCATGGCAATATTGTGTTTGTCTGCTGGTATGTACAGTAAGTTGCAAACATTTGCATATCCGGGTAACCATCCTACTACAGGTTATGTTAAAAAAAAAAGCCTGGTCATGATGAACACATCCACTGTGTGAGAGCTGATCCTTGATGCCACTATATCAGAATTTGGTACAACAGTGCTCTTAATGAACAATCCAACTCCAAAAACAAAAAAATCAATATGTGTTGGCAAATGCTGATATCATGGAGGGCTGCCACAAATAAATAAATGAGTGGGAAACCCTGAACAGGGCCCCAAATAACAAATAGTCCAGTTTGTGCCAGAGTGCACTTTGGTGCTCAGGGTGACTATTTACACATGGTTATGGTGGGCTGCCACAAATAAATGGAAGTGTGGGAACCCCTGACAGTGATTCTCCATGTTTGTTATGACACCAGGACAATGTTTTAATCCACTTAACATTCGTTTAATTAGCTAAAGGTGATAAAGTCTACTAGCAAGATAGCTTTCTACCGGAGTTGTCATTTCAGCCAGCAAAATCCACATTTGTGAGCTAGATATGAGAAGGCTGCTTTTCTCTACCTATGAAATAAAGTTATTGCACCCTTTCCCCTCTTGTATAGCCAAGGCAGCCCACCCTCTGCTAATCCTACACAAAAATCTTTTAAGTATTACAAATAACTCCTTCTCACTGACACTTTCATTTTTTCCACATTTTTCAGGTCAAAAGTAATGACACATTCTAAAACAGCCACAACACAATGTGAAATCTTTCTGTGATCCAGAGCTTCTTTTTTTTTTTTTTTTTTCGTTTAAGATATTTTTTAAGCCTGTTTGCCTTTAATCGATAGGACAGTTGTTTTAGCCTAAAGAGGGTGAAGAGAGGGGGAATGACATGCAGTAGGGGGCCAGGATTGGACTCGAGCCCCTGGCCACTGAGGCAAGGACAAAGCCTTTGTACTTGGAGCACCTGCTCTACCAAGTGAGCTAATGGGTGCCCCAACATTTTAAATTTTGTGGGCCTACAAACCTACTGACCATACAGCGTACATGGTGTGTCTGAGGACATACTCAGTTACTCTACCTGCCGTTTAACACTCTGTACAAATATAGATATGTACATAGGTGTGCAAAATCTGTAGGTAACAGTACAAGATTTTAATATCAGAAACACTCTGGTTTCTGTACAATCATATTTGAGCTGGCTTTGGTTGCCTGCAGATAAACAGTCTCCGCGGAGGGCAAAAGCGGCAGAACGCATCGGCCGAAATGCAAACCCATCGGCTATTGTCTGATGATGATTTAGGTTTTTTCTAAAATATCTGCATTCATATTATAAGATATCTTTTTATAGAAACTAGCTAAAATGTTGTCTCAAGTTGCTAATTGAACTGTTAACAATAACCAGCGCACAGGAGAGAAAGACTTGGGCTGGATATCAGCTGGCTACACCAGATCTCCCAAAATATTGGCAGTTGCCCCCAGAGGCTTTCTAATTGTCAGATGATAGCTGATGGGTTCCGAGACTGGCTGTATAATGGATGAGCTATGCTGTGCTGGTGTTCCCTCTGCTACTGAGACCAACACGCTATCAGCTCAAATGGTAGTCCTCTGTTCAAATATTCAACAGCATGCAGCACACACTCATCTACATAACTAAATGATCTGCTTTGGAAGGGCTTGGTTAAATCAGATTGGCAGTATGCATGCAGGGGTATTGTTCAACAACCATGTGATATATCAACAGGTCTCTCAGAAGAGCATCTTCTTGGCATGTGCCGCTCCAGAGTCCAAGGAAATCAGGACAGAGTGCTTTGTACTTTATACCCTAAGTCTTTAACTGGGCCCCCAAAGTTACTGCAGGCGGGCTGCCAAATTGTTGTTTCTTATCTTGTATTAGCAAGATAATTAGCCTATACGTTAAAAAAAATATAATAAGAATTTACTGTACACAGCACTGATGACAGGCTAAACGTTAACCATGAATCCATGTGCAATTATGTTGCTAATGCTAAAGCTAGCAACCAGTTGCATACTTACCTGGGTGGGAATGCTGCAAAGTAAAATTCTACCCACTTTTTTTGTTGCGCTACTCCTTCCACATATTTCAACATAGAAAGTCTTTCAAACATCAAAATATGCAGCTTGATTAGGACATGCGTGCTTATATTTTTATCATTCTTATCCTTCAAACTTTCCGAAATATTCACCATTTTCCAGGAAATTTTACCCCTTCAAACAAATGGAAGAATGTTGAAACTTTACACAAATTTAAGGTTTTTCAAGCATTTTCAAAGCCTATTTCTTCATTTATATATACATTCACATAGAAACTCCATTCAAACTTTTCTAAAATGTTCTCCATCTTTCGTACATTCTGGCTTGTATTCAACTTCAAAATCCCATTCAAACTTTTTGAAATATTCAGATTTGTTTGGAGCATGGTAAGGCATGGTCAGGCATGGTCAGGTTTTTACATTGGTTTGTACTGGACAGAATGCTCAGAACTAGATTGGTGGACTCAGCTGTCAGAGTGCAGAGAGTTTCTTAAACAATTCTCTTTAACTCACTGTCATGCCCACTATACGTACATCATTTTTGATCAAAATGAAGTAAAACTTGTGCTCTTTCAAACAATGTTGCTGTGGAAGCAAACAGACTTACACATTTGGCAGTCAGCCTCAAAGTAAAAGAAATTCCACTAACTGCCACAATAAACTTGATGTTACTGAGACCAGAAATCTTAAAATATTCCACAGCATTCATACATTTATGGTACTTTTCAGCGTTTAAAGCCAGCATTGCAGTGTAGTGTCAGCTTTTCAACATGCAGCATTCACACCCGTAATATCAAAAGAAATTGCATTCTCTACTTTTCTGATGTTAAAGTTAATCAACTCCCTTCAGTTTCAATTTCTTCTCATCCTTTCACCATAACGTGTTTGAATATTTCATTCTTCACCTGTAGTTTCATGTCCTTGCTTTCTGGCACAGGAACAGGCTAACCAAAGAAAGGTGTGTACGTGCACTGCAATATGTGCCTTTATTTAGCTGTTAAACTGACAGACGTTATTATGTAACCTCATGGAAGAGTGACAGATTGTAACACACTGAGTTTTTGTAATCTGTTCAGCCCATATAAGTCAGAGAGAGGCTGAGTGAAAAAGTGGGGCTAAAGTTCAGGGTCCTGTATGTGGTGCCTGTATGTTTTCACTCAGTCATAGATATAATCTGGCACTGAAATGACAGTATATGTCAGTGTGGCAGTAACCTCTCACTGCAGCACTGTGTATATGTCCTTTCTCTCTTCAGCGCCATGCCTTTATGTTTCCTCTCCTTGATTCCTTTCTATCTGTTCATTTTCACCTTAATATACTGAGAACATCCATCTAAGTGGACAAATACAGACCCTCCAACTACTACACAATACAGTGTACAGGGTCATATGGAATGCAAAACATGCATACTGCAGGCAGAGTTCCAAAAGGGGTTAATCACATGGGCACACACACACACACACACACGCAGGACTTGCAGGTTAAATTGATCAAACAAGTAATACAGGACCTGCTAAACGGCTGTGAACATGTGGCTGCCTTGTTGCATCTGAGCTCAAACATAAATGAGTCAAGGCTGCATTATTATTACTATTGCAACAACCTAATTCATTCAGAAACTAGCAGACAGCAGATACCTGTCACATTACAAGGAAATAAATGTAATTGTTTTAAAAGGTCAAAAGCAGTCAGTGTAACCTTTTCACTTCCTACAGTTAGCTGCTAGTCTTGTTGCTGGTATTCTAGGAATTAAAAATATCTTTGCTGCAATGAAAGTTATTTTAGATAACGGCTACAGCCACATGTCTCACTGTAAATGCATCAAATTTAGTTCACTTTTGACCTTTGATAAGAAAAGTGGAAGCATGTGAGTAACTTGATTCTCACAAAACTGTTCTGATTCATGGCGAGTTAGTTGCAGTCTGAAGTCAAGACTTCACAAAATACAGCAGTCATTCTTACAGGTCAACTCTGCCACTATGGAATCCCAACAAACACATCAAAACTAAAACAAATAAGTCCAAACTTGCCTTGGCACAGAAAAGGTGATGTGAGTCAGAATGCAGGATTGCATCTTTACTTGGCTGCAGCTTAAAAATCCACAGAGACAAAGAGAATGAAGGAATAAGAGAAAACTACAGGACTTTTTCTGCACCTCTCGCTCTCCACTTGTGTCTGACTTTCTCCTGTAAATCCTCTCTGTCTTCCATCCATCCGTCCATCTATCCATCCACCCATCTGGCCATTCATCTCCTCTCTCTGGCTACATGCTCACTGTCTGCCTGTTCCCTGTGTAGAAGGAACCACTCAGAGCGAGTCAGCACTTCTCAGACCCTGCCCTGAGCTCAGATCACATGACAAGGGTGGAACTTGAACACACACACACACACACACACACACACACACACACACACACACACACACAGTCACATGATCTTGCAACAACAGAGCTTTTGTTCCAAGTAACTGGGGCTGCTGGTAAAGACACAACGCCCTGCCTTGTGCCCTGCCCTTTACCAACACACACATACAGACAGACACAGTGATGACACAACGAGCAGATAAATGGCAAGCATGACCCCAGGATTTACCTTACATTCACCCAATCCAAACAAACACACGCACACACAGCCAAGTTCCACTATGATTCTACAATGACAATGTTATGAAGTTGTGTTTAAATTTCCAACAGTACAAGTGTTATAGTGACTGGTGTTAAAACAAGCCTGACACTATCACAGTTTGTTCTGCCTCAGAAGTTAATCTCGCCTAATATGTCAACACTGCGATGCTTAAGAGGGGTGGGGGATCTTGTGTGTAATTTTAACTATACTCACACATAGCCAACTTCCACACATAAAATGTACTAGATTACATCTGCAGCCTTGGTATGTCAAGAGTCATCTAGGAAGCTACAGGTGAATCATAAAATGTGCAAGCTTGGCCAGATGAACCTTTAAGTTAACATTACATATAGTGCTGAAACAAATAGTCCATTAACCGATTACCTGATGAACCTTTGCCTACTACCCAACTGCTACGACGATCGACTCATCCATTAAATCCTTTGTTAAGAAAAAATGTCAGATACATGCAGGATCAAGCCTTACAAATGAGAGGAATTTTGTTTTCCTCTATGTTATTTCATTGTAAATTATAGAGCTGATCTTCCCAAAACCCTGATTCCAAAAAAGTTGGGACGCTGTGTGAAATGTAAATAAAAACAGAATGCAATGATTTGCAATTCCTTTTCAAACTGTATTAATTTGAATACAGTACAAAGACAAAATATTTAATGTTCAAACTGATAAACTTTATTGTTTTTGTAAAATTCTCTTATTCTGAATTTGATGCCTGCAACACATTTAAAAAAAAGTTGGGACAGGGGCAACAAAAGACTAGAAAAGTTGTGAAATGTTCAACACCTCTTTGAATCATTCCACAGGTAAACAGGTTAGCTGGTAACAGGTGACAGTATCATGACTGGGGGTGAAAGTGGCATCCTCAAAAGGCTCAGTCATTCACAAGTAATGATGGTGCTAGGTTCACTTCTTTGTTAAACCTGTGCAGGTAAATAGTCCAACAGTGTAAGAACAACCTTTCTCAACAAACAATTGTAAGGAATTTAGGGATTGCATCATCTACAATCCATAATGTACCACATACCAAATGTGTTCTTTTAAGCCTTAAGTTACGCTACAAATGTCATCAAAAGATTCAGAGAATCCAGAGAAATCTCTGCATGTAAGGGCCTATGACCTTTGACCCCTCAGGTAGCACTGTATTAAAAACCAAGATGATTGTACAAAGGATATTACTACATGCGCTCAGGAACACTTTGGAAAACCATCGTCCGTAAACACAATTCACTGCTGCATCTACAAATGCAAGTTAAGACTCTACCATGCAAAGTGAAAGCCATATATCAACAACATCCAGAAACATTGCAGACTTATCTGGGCCTGAGCTCATTTGACATGGACTGACACAAAGTGGAAAAGTGTGCTGTGGTCTGACGAGTCCACATTTTAAATTATCTTTGAAAATCAAGGATGCCGTGTCCTCTGGGCTGAAGAAGAAAAGGACCATCCAGACTGTTACCAGCTCAAAGTTCAAAGCCAGCATCTGTGATGGTATGGGGGTGTGTTAGTGCCCATGGCATCATGGGTAACTTCACATCTGTGAAGGCACCATGAATGCTTAAAGCCACATACAAGTTTTGGAGCAACATATGCTACCATCCAGACAAAGTCTTTTACAGGGGTGTCCCTCCTTTTTCCAGCAAGACAACGAGACACATTCTGCATGTGTTACAACAGCGTGGCTTCGTAGTAAAAGGGTGCAGGTACTAGACTGACCTGTCTGTAGTCCAGACCTTGGTGCATTATGAAGCAAAAAATACAACAACAGAGACCCCGGACTGTTGAGCAACGGAAGTCGTATATAAGGCAAAATGGAAAAGAATGTCACTTTCAAAACTTCAACAATTAGTGTCCTCAGTTCCAAAACACTCACTGAGTGTTGTTGAAAGAAAAGGTAATGTAACACAGTGATTAACATGCTCCTGTCCCAACTTTTTTGGAACATGTTGCAGGCATCAAATTCAGAATGAGCGTATATTTACAAAAAACAATAAAATTTATCAGTTTGAACATCTTGTTTTTATACTGTATTCAAATTAATACAGTTGAAAAAGAATTTGCAGATCATTTCATTCTGTCTTCATTCATGTTTTACACAGCGTTGCAACTTTTTAGGAATTGGGGTTATATTTCATAAAAACCCTCTGCAGAAACGTTAAAACGACCAAAATGAGTTTGAAGGATGTCATGACAATAAAATTATTATGGCGTGCAGTCTACAAATGACCATCAGCCTCTCAGTCATCACATTTCCTTCTACTCACATCTATCATTAACACACTAGAAGCCTCCTAATGTAACACACAAACCCAGCATTTCCGGTATACTGATATGCCCCCCCACCCCACCCCCAGATCATTCAATCATCTGTGTGGCACCAATCCCTGTGCTCAGTGTTTTCTCAACAGGCCTCTTGTGATCTAGCCCCATTACAGAATATTTAGCAGAAATGCCCTGCAGAAACCGTCAGATAGCAGATCAACTGTCAGCTCTGACTGCAGGGTACCAGATAAGCAAAAGGAAGGCTGGTCAGTTTTTTACCAGACTAAAGCACAGACGCTTGAGTACCACTCACACTAACTGGACACAACAGGTCCAAGTCCCTGGCCTCTTTGAACGAAACAACATTACTTTACCACACACAATCATAACAGGAAATTCCAGGTGCCACTTAAGCATAAAGAAAAGTAATTTAAAAAGAGTAATGTGCTACAGTATGACATTACATAATGCTAATTTACTGTGTAGTCAAAGACAGGTACAGAAGCAGGTGGCAGTGCTGAGGAAATTATAAGGAGAAACTACTCTGTTTTGCATTTTTTTAACCATCAAACTAATTAATTTTTTTGATTTTGCATTTTACTCAATTAGGTAATTATGATTAGCTTCATTTTCTAATTTTTGTAGACTTGACAATTAGCAGTTAAAACATAAACAAAAAAAACAATAGTTTTATTACTTTCTATGGTAATAAAGTCTTACCATGTTGACAGTACGCCACCAGCATCAATGGCCTACTTACAGCCACCTGATACTACATCACACTGCAGGGCTACAAATATGCACTCTAATGCAGGTGACTTTAACATTTAATAGAATACACCAGTTTAGTAATTACATTTTAGAAATTCAAGACAGCATTTCTCCTAGTAAAAAGGAGTTAGAATGGTAATTTAAGATATCCACAATACATTCTTAACAGTAGACGTGGTATATCAAGGTGTCTACAACTTTGACTTTACTAGTCAAAACTTAATTTAAATTATCTTAAAATCCTTAAAAGGTATAAGTGGCAAATTCATTTTTAACAGCTGTGGTGGATATATCACATATCAGTAATTCAATTCTTCCTAGTCAAAATAAACATTTCAGATATCCACAATGACATTCTTTCCACTCACAAGTGTCATTTCAGTTATCCACACATAATTTTTCCAAAGGCAAATTACATCACTTTTGCCATTCATGTGTATTAGGCTTTCGATTTCATAAATCCACAATTGCATTTTAGATAACAGAATTCTTATTAGCAAAAACACCCATTTCAGATATCTACAATCCAACTGTTGCTAGTCTAATTTTAATTTCAGATATCCAAACTTAAAAAAAAAACATTCCAGATATTCATAACGTTATTTGAATATCCAAAATACATTTTGACTATTAAACATGTCATTAGGGATATCCACAACTGGTATTATGACTAGTAAAAATGGAATTTAATATATCTACACTAAAATTACATAACAGATACCTTAAAAAGTTTCCATGTGGCTATATGATATAAAAATTATGACTAGAAACAACTGGATTGTAAGATATCTGAAATGGGAGTTTTCCATCATAGGAATTCTATTGCAGATATTCAGAATGTTTATTCTAGTAACGTTGTGGATATCTGAAACTGAAAGTCCATTACACATGAATGGCAAAAGTTATGTCATTTTTGCTAGAAAGAATGGCGTTGTGGATATCTGAAATTACCCCACCCCTCAAACAAAGACTGGCCAATCACAACATATAGTGGTGGAAAAAAGTTTTCGGACACCCTTAAAATTTTACACAATCTCAAAGATTATCATGAAATATTTGTGGAAAAATCTTTTTTGTGTTTCAAAAGGTGTGGCTGCATTAGACAGACACAAACAAAAACAAAAGATGTTTTTTTTGTTTATTGTTTACAAGAAAAACTGACAAAACTAAATTCTTGACAGTTTCAATATGTCAGTTCTCAACATTGTCGGTATCAAAGTCAACAAATAACAGAGAATGTGTTCAAAACTGAACAAAAAATAAATAAACCATCACATCATCAAATTAATATTTAGTAGTCCTGCCATTAGCACGCAGTAGAGCTCTAATCCTGGCTGGCATGTTCCCCACGAGCCTTTCACACTGTTGAGGGGTAATCTTGTCCCATTCTTCTTGAATTACTGCTTTTAATTCTTCTAAATTCTTTGGTTTACGCTTTGAAACAGACCTTTTGATAATCCACCACAGATTTTCAATGGGGCTCATGTCCAGGGATTGAGCTGGCCACTCTAAGACCTGGATACTGTGCTCCTGCAGCCAAGTTCCACTAGCCCTGGATGTGTGGCAAGGGGCATTATCTTGTTGAAACATCCAGTTTTGACCCCAACGGAACAGTGCACGTGCAGAAGAGAGCATGTGGGTTTCGAGAATGGCCCAATACAGTGGGTACTGTACATGCTGGAGATAATGCTCCGCCTGGCCTTCTGTGTACCGTCACATTAGCACGAGGAAGATAAAGCTGGAAACTGGACTCATCTGACCACAGAATCTTCTTCCAATTCCTGGCTGTCCAGTTCTTGTGTGCTTGGGCCCAATGACGCCGGGCTAACCTCTGTCTCTCATTGATCAGGGGTTTCTTAACAGCCTTGTAGGACCTTAAGCCATGATCTAAAAGTCGGCCACGTACAGTGCGGGTGGAACACTGGACACCAGTTTGGTTTGACCACTGCTGCTGAGGCTCCTGTGATGTCATTCGGCGGTTTTCCCTGCACATGCGGATCAGGATGCGGTCATTTCTTGCTGAAGAAACCCTTGGACGCCCAGCTCTTGGTTTGTCTTCCAAGCTGTTGGTTCGTCTGTGTTTCTGCAGAGTGTATCCAAATGCTGAAGGACTGCGTCTGCACTTCCTGGCTATCTGGCGGCAGCTATACCCTTCCTGGCTGTGAATTTGAATCTTCAGGCGTGTTTCCTGCGTTAGGTAGACACGAAGCGCGGCAACAAAAATTGTGTCTTTTAATAAAAAGCATGACCTTCATTAGTGGATCACTGGTACCAAAATGACCCAATACTCAAAATTTCTTATGTATTTTTATGGAACCAATCAATTTTAAGTTTTTAATGGCTTTTTTAGGATTCGTTTAGTAATTTGGCTGTGACTGTACTAAAAGAAATTGCACTTGAAGACCTAAGAGTGATTCTTAATGCAATATTTCACAAATGCATGGGGTGTCCGAAAACTTTTTTCCACCACTGTAGCATTGGCTAGCGCTGAAAAGGGTCCGACAACAACACATGTAAGCTCCACAGACTCTCATGCAAACGTATCAGATTTCCTTCTTTTTTTTTTAGGCTGGTTTTGTGGATTTTAAGCTAAACATTGTGTCTGGGGCACCTGTAGTGATGATACTTAAGGGGATGGAAAGAGATATATCTTTCTGTCCCTATTCCAAAACCAAAATCAAACCCTGAAAAGTGTAGGGTTAGCAAGCTAGCTGCTAAAGATATATCCTACTGAATGTATACACATGCTGCTTTTGCTTTTTAATGATTATGACAGTGAATGAAGCTCTACCCTGCTCTACAGGTACCAGGGAAGGGAAACAGGTAAACTTTGCTGATATTCAACCAGCTGTGTGTCATCACAGTGTGTGCAGATAAACGTTTGGCTTTCCCCAGAGCTCCCTGCTCATGGTGCGGGTGGGGGTGGCACAGGAGGAAGCCAAACACTGCTCATCTGACATACAGCTGGTTGCATGTCAGCAGAGTTTCCCTGTATTTTCATTGTCTTCCATCTTGATCGCCAGTGATGTGATGGTTCCCTTTTTCACTATGATCGGTAGCCCATTGTTAGGCTTTAGCTTCTAAATATCTTCATCTTTTTAACCTGTTTTACCAGCTGAATGTGTTTTACATTCTGGATATATCCTTTGAACGCATATTTTAAACCCTTCTGTGTACTTCTCTCTGAAATGATCTTTCTGTTTTTTTTCCAAAAGTGATAATATTTCTTCAGGGAGTGCAGCTGGTCATAGTGTGGGCTCCTTGCATGCTCAGATGGCTTGACAGACCATCGCAAAGGAGCGGGGCTTGGTGAAGGGTCAATTCTGGACAGGACAATTGTCATTGTGGATATCTTAAATGTTCATTTTGACAATGGAGAGTTGAATTATGGATACCTGAAGTACATATCCAGTCTAGCTATTACATGTTAAAGGAGAAGTCCAGTATTTTGCACTTTGAGCCCCATTCCTGGGTTGTTTATGATGAAATAGAGTGGTTAAGACCAAAATCTTGACGATTGCTCCTTCTCTGACAATTTGAGAGAATTTACCTTTCCCCTGCCTGGCTTAACAATGCTGTCTATGGCCATGTGTAAATCTGTCCTAAAACCACCCTAAACGTTCGTTTTCAAAGCCATGAAACTCACCGAGTGGTCAATGGTGTTCGTTGATGTTCCGACATAAAAATCGTAGCAAACTGTGGTTTCCGTGATGATTTATTTGACATTTTGTCCATGCATTGATTTTCTATAGGAAGCCTCATTGTCCGTTGGTAGTAATCCACCACCGGAAACGCAAAGGGGGTTGTTTACAACAAGGTTGTAGTCATTGTAGTCTTTTAGCTCAGCGAAAGTGCCGGCTCGACAGTCGCTGACCGCACAAAACTTGCCCATTATTACTCGCTTGTAAACAACCTTCGCAGTACAATGCTTTTGAACGCAACGCCAGCCTTCTTCTTCTGCTTCTTTCTGTGTCCCATTACACTGCAATGGTTTCCTGCCGGTTGGCGACACTCACGTTAACACATGTTAAGCACTTTGTGCTGCATTTTCTTAATGTATGAAAAGTGCTCTATAAATAAAGATTATTATTATTATTATTATTAAAGGAGCATTATCGCCATCAAGTGGGCTAGAGTGAATAACTCTTCAGGGTCAAACGAACATCAAGTGGAAGTTTACATACGGGTGTGAGGCAGCTGAAAAAACAGTTCCACAATCACGGATGGAAACCACAGTTTGCTACAGTTTTTATGTCGGGACATCAAGGAACACCACTGACCACTCGGTGAGTTTCATGGCTTTGAAAAAAAACATTTAAGGTGGTTTTAGGACAGATTTACACATGGCCATAGACAGCATTGTTAAGCCAGGCAGGGGAAAGACAAATTCTCTCAAATTCTCAGAGAAGGAGCAAAACATTTTCGGAGATTTAGATCTGATATCTTAATAGATATCTTAATTTGATTGTTGACTTGGAGAAATAAAACTGTAGATATGTGAAATTGTATTTTTGCCTTATATAATGCCAATTGTAAATATCCACAATTACATTTTTGGTAGCCACATGTATTGTGGATATTCACATTACATTACAGATAACTGACATAGTTTTGTAATTTGCATATCTTACATAAAAATTATGACTACTAACAACTTAACTGTAGATATCTGAAATTGGAGTTTTTCCTTGTAAGACTTCCATAGCAGATATCCACAATGTACATTCTGGATATCAAAAATGACATTGTGGGTATCCAAAATTGAAAGCCCATCACGCATGAATGGCAAAAGTGACGTACTTTTTCCTGGAAATAATGACGTTGTGGTTTTCTGAAATGACACCTATGGACAGGAAGAATGTCATTATCTTGAATGTTCATTTTGACAAGGAATAACTGAATTACGAATATTTGCAATATGGTCTAGCTATTGAATGTTCAAACGGCTGGCCATATACAGTCACTTTCTCTCCAACAAAGCCAATTTAGTTTCAGTGTGTGTTGACACAAAGCTTGTTTGCTGAGTAATTCCTCATTAATCTACCTAATTATGATCACACAGTTGGTTGGCCGCCTGTTTGTAATGCTTACATGTGAAGAGATATGAAAGACAACAGAGGGACTATGTCATCAGGCATGTATCGTTACAGCGTGTCACAGGGGGAATTCACTGTTGCAATGATACCTTTGCTCTTTGCTAACCTTATCAACGAATTATTAGCCAGCTCTTGCATCATTTACGATAACGTATATATAGTTTTTTTATATTAGTATGCCGAGCTGGTCATGAAATTCAGTGCTGTAAGTCACATTTCAAGAGCCGTAATTTTGAAGATCACGTCGCACACAAGAAGCAAACTGAACAGAAACAGAAACTGAACAGTGCTAACATTAGCTAGCTAAGTTAGCATTGTTAGAAAAACAAGCTGTCAGAAGAGAAACAGAAAACCATGTGGCTAATGCTGGCTAATGTTACATCAGCTCACTTACCGTCAAACTATTTCTTTAGCTCCTCGCTGGTAACCAACTTAGTTTACGGGCGGCAACTTGACGTTGGCTGGCTGTCTAATGAGAGTTTACTGTGTGTGTGTGTGTGTGTGTGTGTGTGTCTGTCGGTTTGTGTGTGTGTGTGTGTGTGTGTGTGTGTGTGTGTGTGTGTGTGTGTGTGTGTGTGTGTGTGTGTGACATCCAGTAACCTCTCCTCCCCTCCGGACGGCTCTTCTCCATAGAGATATGATAGTAACGCTCTGCCCTGATGCCGTCACTGCTGTCAGGCTGAAGAGATCCGCTGCTAGCAGTAACACTAGCTAACCTATTACTCGTTACTTATGAGGGAATGGGGGGGGTCTGTTGTAAGAACTGGGGAGGGACTTATGTTTGTTTGTTTGTTTGTTTGTTTTTTTACTATAGGGGAGGGGCAAACACATTTAAATAATTGTATTTTTTGTATGTATGTCTTTATTTCACTGCAGTTTTTTTAAAGAAAACGAAAAATGCCAAATTCATACCATTTCAATAACTGTAAAAACAGACATTAACTTTTTTTCACATCATGTGCAATGGATGCTTCCATCAGATGTCTGTCATTCAGGGAGGCTCAAGGAAAAATATCTGTAGCTTAGGGGAGTGTGAAAAAATAAAAAATAAAAAAAACCCAGCCATCCCCCTCCTCTGATAAGTAAAAAACAGTCCCCAGCGTTACTTCACTGTCCTTGGTATTTTCATGTGGGACAGTAAAGGAGTAAAGAAGCAAAAACTTGGTCATGAGTCAGGACAGGCTCCTAACGGAGAGTCAGTTAACTCTCAGTTTAGTCCAGGCGAGTGACATCAGAATAACGTGTCCATCTCAGTTTAATTTGTTTGTCATCGACTTTGTTTTGTTTAAAAAAAAAGGAAATTCCTTAATCTTTCCCTGTCCCATCAGTTCTTAGGGTTAAATAATGTGTCGTTTTATTAGGAATTTATTTTCTTACTTACCTTTACCTAGCACAACAGAGCTGATGTCACGATGGTCACATAGTCTATTATTTCAAAAATCTCTGGAAAAGCCAATATCCATTACCTCAGACAAATGATTGTAAATGCTGATTAATGTGTTAGTGCACAGACCAGGGGCGGACCGTGTTTCTTTCTTCCTTTCTTTCTTTTTATGAATTTTGGCATCTTATTTAACCTTAAAACTTTTTTTTAAATTTTAATTTACAGCTTAATCATGAATTGTGATGTTACACATATTAGTAGTTGTTAGTAATTATTATTGAGCAGAGACAGAATACTGTTATCATTAGAATTTAAAGAATTTTTAGGTGCTTGGGTATTTCCATGTTGTAGTACTTTATACTTATACTCCTCTACATCTCAAAGGGAAACATTGTACTTTTTACTCCACTACATTAATTTGTCTGCTTTAGTTACTTTGAAAACTTAGATTATTAATACAAAATATAATAAACTAATAAATGATTATGTATAATTATAGATTAAAAAACTACTCAGCAGTATATTAAGCATTCAAAATTAGCTCCACCTTTACCAGCTGCAAAAGTGTGCTCTCTCTCTGTCTCTCTTGCACATAATCTCACAAAATGTGCTGCCTGCTTTTAATTAACAATATCATATTATTTTTTAGGGCTTTAATTGCATGACCGACATGACACATTACTAGATCCGGGGCTATTTTATTTTATTTATTTATTTATTATTTTACAAATACATATACAGCCTATAAAGATCTGGTGCTGTTCATTAAAAGTTTGGGCTGAAGCCTCAGACACCCAGGCCTAACAATGCCACTGGCACTGACATTCACCATAGCACAGTGCATTACAATGTTGATTAAAATTAAAAGGGAACATCACCTTAATTAAGAATTCCAGTTTGTTATTTCCACAGCCAAGGACAGTTCAACCAATATTTGTGAATACCAGCAGCTCTCTTTCAAAGCCAGAAACCAAAGTAAGTCTCAAACTTGCGATGTCATATTCTGGAGCTGCTCTACAGACAATGAATGGGACACTGATTTTGTGGACCCACAGAATGTTTGTTTTCTTGTTCATACCCAACTGATCTTTTTTCAATTCAAACAAGGAGGGGTAGAACACTAGACCAGGTCTACACCAACATCTCTGGAGCCTACAGAGCCCGCCACTCGCCCCACCTCGGACACTCAGACCATCTTTCCCTGTTCCTGACACCAGCTTACAAGCCCCTCATCTGCAGGTCTAAGCCACAGTACAAGTCAGTGCAGTGCTGGACTGAGGAGGCCACACTATCCTTGCAGGACTGTTTTGAGGACACCATATGGGAGCTCTCTGAAGACCCAGACATTGAACTCCACACCTCCTCTGTACTATCATACATCAGTTTCTGCATGGATAATGTAACAGCAAGGTAACCGGTGAAAACATTTCCCAACCAAAAACCCTGGTTTAACGCCAGTATCAGAGCACTACTCCAGGCCAGGGATTCAGCACTGAGGTCAAGGGACAGGGAAGCCTACAGGAGGGCTAGAGCAGACCTGAACAGAGGCATCAAGGCTGCTAAAACAAAGTACAGAGAGCAGATAGAGGCCAACTTCAGGGAGAACAACCCCCACTCCATGTGGAAAGGCATACAGAGTATAACTGACTACAAACAATGCCACAACACCCTCCCCTCCACCGACACTTCTCTCCCAGACCAGCTTAACACCTTTTTCTCCCGCTTTGAAGAGGACAACAGACAGGCAGAGGACACACAGCTGACATTATCAGAGCACAACCAGCCCCCCACCATCCAACAACATCAGGTACTGCGAGTCCTGCGTGGCATCGACACCAAGAAAGCACCAGGACCGGATGGAGTACCAGGGAGAGTGCTGAAATCATGTGCTCACCAGCTTGCTGCAGTATTCACTAACATCTTCAACCGTTCACTGCAGCAAGCCACAGTCCCCACCTGCCTGAAAACTGCCACCATAATCCCTGTGCCCAAATCCTCTGCCATCACAGGGTTGAATGATTACCGGCCTGTGGCCCTGACACTGGTGATCATGAAATGTATGGAGAGACTGGTGTTACAGCATGTCAAGGCCCACATCCCACCTGGCTTTGATCAACACAGTTCGCCTACAGGTCCAACAGATCTACAGACGACGCCATCTCCATCGCCCTCCACACCGCTCTCAGCCACATTGAAAGCCCCAACACATATAAGGATGCTGTTTGTTGACTTCAGCTCGGCATTTAACTCCATCAGCCCCAGCAGACTCATCAACAAACTGCAGACACTACAACTTGGAACCTCCCTCTGTCTGTGGATCAAGGACTTCCTGACCCGCACCAACAGACTGAAACACAGCTTCTTCCCCATGGCTTATTTATGGAGCAGCTCCAGACTTTATACCCAAAAACATCATAAATTTGAGTTTAAGCACTCTAGTTTTCAAATTGCTCCTGTTTACTAACATTTCTTCTACTGTCATAGACCACAGGAATAACATGTATGAATTTAGTTCCCCTTTAATAACAATGTTTCACACACAAATACTTTTTTATAATTAATGATAATTATGCAAAGAAGAGCAGAATAAAATTGTTCACACATCACTTTATTTAACGTGTCTAAGAGAGCACATCATCATGACAACAGGGACACAGTTGACTACATACAAAGTGGTATATTAACTATGTAATACATTGATATGATATATAGTTAATATATGATGTATGCATGTATGTGATGAATGTATGCTATGCACCTACAAATGTCTTCAAAGCAAAGAATCCATCAACTCTTAGATATATTGTTACATTATTGTTGAATATAATGTCTAAGTGAAGGAGTACAAATCAGTTCATATTACAAGTAAATGTTTTTTTAATCTTTTGCTGTAGAAGGTAATACACTGACAGTAGTAAAACTACAAAATATATAATATATATGCACCAACATATGGATATACTATTAACATCAGTTGAAATCAGCTTTTAAAAGCAAATATCAGCATTGGTGTTGTATTTTTTTGCAAGTGCGTTTTTTTGTTTGTTTGTTTGTTTGTTTGTTTTTACATTTATTGCTTTTGGGGGAGGGGTATTAATAATATCAGCTGACATAAGTGGGAAAATGACTTTATCAGTGTGAAGGAATCAAATGGGTGAATTCTCACTTAAAAATCTTGGAACAGTTTACAGATATTGTTCGGCAATATCTATGAAAACCTGTCTATCACAACATGAACAACAAACCCCTTCCACTGCCTAATACAACAGAAACAGCTACAAAGAAACTTGTGTTCCATTCAACTAGTCATGAAAAGCTTTGCAACAGTGGCACCTAGTAGACAAGAGACATAATGGCAATCATTTTACAAATACTATTAACATTTGAGCAGTGGAAACATAAAAAACAACAACATCTCTGTTATAACATTTTCAAAAAGAACACATTATCTAGTAAAACAAGTTGCCCGTTCTCCTCATGTTGTTTTCCTCGGTCGTTCTGGCTTGGTTGACAGATAAGTAAGTGTTGTGGAAGGCACACTGTCTGTCATGTCATGACTGGGTCGTCATTGCCACCATAGTCTCTGTGGCTGAAACAAACAAGCACAACACAAGTTTGTATGGTAGAAATGTACAAGCTTAGTGTACATGTCATTTTGCAACATACATATCCTAGTTGAAATTAGTAGAATGGACATAGGCAGCTGGGTTTTTATAGAGAGAAAAGAAAATGTAGTAACAGTGTCTACGTGACCTTATACACTGAGTATATAAAATGTGGCTATCTGAGAATAAGATGTCCATTCTACTGTCTCTAACTCTACACAGACAGGTGTGCTTTTAGCTCTGCTGGTTTTGACTGTTTACCTTCTTAACTGTACTATTACATCACTGAGCAGCTTTTTACAGTCCAGATAGACACCTTTGGCTCTGTGGATATAGGCAGAAATACATGTGGTCAGAGCCAAATACAGGGGAGAGTCATTTTATATTGGGATTTTTTATGGTTAAATTGAACAGCAGTAAATTTCGCCAGATTTAGTTTTTTATTATTGTGTCATGTTAATGTGATGCTCAACAGTTAAGATTTCTTTGAATCTACAAGCCCCCATTCCAAAAAAGTTGGGACACTGTGTAAAATGTAAGTAAAAACAGAATGCAATGATTTACAAATATTTTTGACCTACATTTAATTGAACACAGTACAAAGACAAGATATTTGATGTTCAAACTCATAAACTTTGTTTTTTAATAAATATACACTCATTCTGAATTTGATGTCTGCAACACGTGTCAATAAATTTGAGACAGGGACACATTTACTACTCTGTGGCATCACCTGTCTTTTAATAAAACTCAGTAAATGTTTGGGAATTGAGGACACTAATTGTTGAAGTTTTAAAAGTGACATTCTTTCCCATTCTTGCCTGATATATGACTTCAGCTGCTCAACAGTCTGGGGTCTCTGTTGTTGTATTTTGCGCTTCATAATATTCCACACATGTTCAATAGGAGACAGGTCTGGACTGCAGACAGGTCAGTCTAGTACCTGCACTCTTCCCTGTAAAAGACGACAGCATGGATGGCAGCATATGTTGCTCCAAAACCTGTATGTACCTTTCAGCAGTCATGGTGCGTTCACAGATGTGAGAGTTACCCATGATGCCTTGGACACTAACACACCCAATACCATCACAGATGCTGGCTTTGAACTTTGAGCTGGTAACAGTCTGGATGGTCCTTTTCCTCTTTAATCCGGGGGACATGACGTCCATGATTTCCAAAAATAATATGAAATGTGGACTCGTCAGTCCACAGCACACTTTTCCACTTTGAGTCAGTCCATCTCAGATGAGCTCAGGCTCAGAGAAGTCTGCAATGTTTCCGGACGTTGTTGATATACAAGTCTTAACTTGCATTTGTAGATGCAGTGATGAACAGTGTTTACTGACAATGGTTTTCCAAAGTGTTCCTGAGCCCATGTAGTAATATCCTTTATACAATCATGTCATTTTTTAGTGCAGTGCCCCCTGAGAGGTCGAAGGTCACAACCATTAAGTGTTAGTTTTTCAGTCTTGCCCCATAAATGCAGAGATTTCTGCGGATTCTCTGAATTTTTTGATGATATTATGAATCATAGATGGTTAATTACTTTTAACTGACAAGCAGCGATCTTAATCTGTTTGACTATTTGCCCCTTCAGTTTTTCACAAAGTGGTGAACCTCACCCCATCTTTGCTTGTGAACGACTGAGCCTTTCGAGGATGCCCTTTTCAAACCAAAACATGATACTATCATCTGTTACTAATGAACCTGTTCACCTGTGGAATGATCAAAGCAGGTTTTTGAGCATTCCAGTATGTCACCTTTTTTCACTTTTTTGGAATGCATTGCAGGCATCAAATTCAGAAAGAGTGTATATTTACAAAACACAATAAAGCTCATTAGTTTGAACATTAAATATCTTGTCTTTGTATCGTATTCAATTGAATACAGGTTGAAAAGGATTTGCAAATCATCACATTCTGTTTTTGTTTATATTTTACACAGCGTCCCAAATTCTTTTGGAATTGAGGTTGTAGAAATCTAGCAGCATTCACAGATAAAGGTCCTTTAAGGGTACCTCTGTG
Source organism: Cephalopholis sonnerati (assembly GCA_019142605.1). Taxonomy (NCBI): domain Eukaryota; kingdom Metazoa; phylum Chordata; class Actinopteri; order Perciformes; family Serranidae; genus Cephalopholis; species Cephalopholis sonnerati. Next base: position 4,837,842 of record JAGQAX010000003.1, read on the forward strand.
TTCTGACAGTGTTTTTATTTTGTAACATGTCACTTAATTTTCTGTTCTTCTCAAGACTCAAAATAGCAGAACAAACATGCAGACGTGTTTTACAGCTCTTCATATAATGCATGTTTTAATTAGGTAGGGCTGTTTGCTGCACATGAATTTCCTAAATTACCAATTAAGACCTTTAAAGTAAAAAAGTATTTTAATATAAAGATGTAGCTCACAATAAGGGAAGACAGGTTGAAAGCCAACGTCAGATTGTCCACCTCCACACTGATTTTGGGAGAGGTGGACAGTGGGCGGAGGTGGGCAGTGGGGTCCTGTAGCGACTCTAAAATATTTATTAAAGAATTAATCAAGTTTCGGATTTTTCTTGGGGTTATTTTTATGGTTATTATGATTATGATGATGATGATGATGATTATTATTATTATTCAAATACATAAATCCATGTCTGCCCTCACTTTAGTTACAGTTTTTACAGCAGGAACAGCACAGGTGGAACTGATAACCGTAACGATGGCTCAGCTCCATTCATGTATATCATTAAGTCATGTCAGTAAGCCAGCATGTACAATACCAGAACCCGCACACCTCATTGGTATAATTATTATTGTTGTATTTGCTACTAAGTCTGCTGTCACAAAGATTTAGTGTGCTGCCATCTAGTGTCTGAAATGATCACTGTGCCCACAAAAGGATCGGTGATTTCAGATTTGTCAATTTGTCATTTTGTCTTTTCGGTAAAAAATGTCTTACAGCTGGACACAAACCAAAACCTTTCATTTATTTATAGTTACCCTTGGGGCCATAGAGTGCTTCAGGAATGAACCCGGAACCCAGAAATGAGTTAGCAATTTACAACTCCAGGTTCCCTCCTCTCAAAGTCAGTGGATTTTTGGTTAGGTGCCTGAAATAAGCTCTGAGTTAACAGAAACTTAAGGAACATATGACATAAATAAGTCAGTACCCACTGTGAATTTTGAAGCTTGTATGTATCTTAAATAAGGCAGTCTCTAACAAGTGGCTATATGAGACTACAGAACATTGTTATGCTTAACACAGCTTTACAGCCTTGCTGTGGTAGAGATGTTGAATCATGCAACTATAGTGTAGTTTGTTTAAAGCCTAACTTTTATAGCTTTTCACCTCTGATAACTTTTAAAACTCAGCATGGTTTAGCCCCCAGTTATATAGCTGAGCTTGTGACTACCATTGCTTCACGTCGTGACCTGAGATCCTCAAGCCTACCCTCACTAGTTATCCCTCGGTCAAGGCTGGTAGCTAAAGGTGACCGGGCTTTTCCCATCAAGGCCCTGAGACTCTGGAATTCAATGTCTGATGAGATAAGGCTCGCTAGCACATTCCCCGTTTTTAAATCTTTGCTTAAAACTTGTTTTTATAGGAAAGCTCTCCCTTTAAATGCCTGATTTGCAAGTTATGTGTTTTATTTTTACCTTTATTCAGTTTTTGCCTCTTTACACACTATTTTTCTCAGCTCTTAATGTCTTTTTTAGATAAGTGCTATACAAATAAAAATATTATGATGATTACTACAATTATTCTGGTGATTGCATTTGGGCTTCAAAAATCCTAAAAGTAAAAACCGGTGCATCATAAACTTTTCACAGATTTTTTCTTTTTTTTTTTTTTTTTTTTGCAATTATCCACAATTTACCCCAATGATTCACTCTCTGACGAGTGAACCAAGGTGACATTAACTTCTGTGTTGGCCTATAGAAAAACATCATCCCTGGAGCACTGTTTTGGGGCTGGTCTTACTCTATCATCTACTCTACCACTATTTCCTTAATTTACATTTAACAAAACAAAGGAGCAACAAGTTGAACTATTATGCAGCATTATAGATAAAGCTAATGCTGCTCAAATGCTTCTGACTGGCATATCATACAGTGTGTTCTTACTTTGTCCTTCCACCAGTGACACTGCCTCCTTGACTTCATGTGTGATATCCACGGCTTCCTCACTGGCCAGCTGCCCTCCCAAAGCAGCAGGTGGCACCATCTCCTCTGCTGCTGATGGAGCAGAGTGGCAGGAGTGGCATTGCTTGACCTCATGTACTGGAGCCTCTGATGTAGCTTCTGGTTCAGCAGCTGAAAGGACCTCCAGGTCTGATCCAGAGGAGGCTGCTGCCAGCTGAGTTGAGTCCACAATTACTGCTGCTGTACTGTGCGTTGCCTCGGCTTCAACTGTTTCCTCTGCTGATGCTTCAGCTGTTGCCTCCTCCACTGATGTCTCAGCAGCAGGTGTTGTCGCATCCACTGGAGCAGCTTCAGCAGTGTTGGTGGCCTCCTCAGCTGGTGTAGTGTCCTCGGCAAGAACAGCATTTTCAGGTGAGGCCTCTGTAGAGGCAGCCTCCTCTGATACAGCTTCAGGGACCTCAGCCTGATCTTCAGACTCAACCTCACCCACCTCCTCCACTGTCGGGGCAGAGGTTGTAGGTTCCCCAGACAGAAATGAGGCTACCTCCTCCTCTGCTCCAACAGAAGGAGATGTCTCATCTTCAGCAAACGCTTCAGCAGCTGGAGCTTCTGCATCAGGCTCTGTAGACGTCAGCCCCTCCTCATTTACTGCATCAGCCGCCTCTTCAGCTGCTTCTTTAGCTATCACCTCTGTGGTTGCCTCCAGGACCTCTGGCTCTACCACCTCCAGTGTGAAGTCCAAACCTTTTCCATCGTCCTCTATTTTCTGGACAGCTTTTACCAGACTCGTCTCTCCCACAGAAGCTGCAGCGATCTCAACTGTAGAACCTGTCAAGATCTTCACCGCTGTGAGGAGATCTGGCAAAGACTCTGAAGTACAGAGGGAGGACAGGAAGTAGTGGCTGAGAGACATTTTAAGTACAGTGTGGAATTTAAGTTCATACACTACAACAGTTCTTAATATCTGAGTATGAATTAGCTTCATGCACTGTGAAATTGCTTTAATATTAATGTCTTAAACTAGTACGTACTGATAACTGGTAACCAGTTTTATTCTTGGCTTTTGCATTGTTAGAAAAAAAAAAAGACATCACATTGGGCTCTTGAAACTTATGATGGACATGTTGACATTTCATGCACTTAATGATGGATTAATTGGTTTAAAAACTAATTGTCACATTAACCAACTATGAAAATAATAATTTGCTGCAGCTCCAGTTAATTCTCTCAGATTAAATTAGGATTCCACTTCATGTATTTCTAATTTACCGTACTGTGAACACGAGGCTTGTGCAGCTCTTATCCTGGTTTATACAGTGCTTTGCTTTGCTGTTTTATGTAAATTCCACTTGCTTTGAGCGGGTGTCTATTACTGCATAGTCTACAGTCACCACAGGTTCAGGAATGGCTCTACAGGAGACTACCTCCCTAGTTCATGCTCCCTCTGCAGGTGTAAGCTTTCAAGAAAAAGTGTGAACAGCGCTTGAAAAAACAGTTTGCTTTCAGAGTGAATGTGGTGAGCAGTCTTAACACTCTTGTTGGAGAGAATTGGTTTGATAGCATGACATTTCAACACAAAAGCCTGAAGTCTTGTTTTTAAAACATGGAAACAGATGGATGTTTTTATAAAGATGATCCCCACATGACATTTAAATTATGAAATTCCATGCCATTTATGTGTTGCTACATAGTAAGCATCCCTGGATTGCCACCAACTGGCAAGTCACTGGGACAAGCACTGTAATCTAGGATTAGTCTTAACCTGTCTGTGGGACTGCATTAAACTACACTTGTCACAATTAAAACTCCAAGGACAAAGCTAATACAAATCTATGACAATCAAATCAAATCTGGAAGAAATTAGGAAGGTAAGATTTTGGTCCATCTATCTATCTATCTATCTATCTATCTATCTATCTATCTATCTATCTATCTATCTATCTATCTATAAACAACATCTTGCAATTTTTGATTTTTCAGTGGTAATCAGAGTTTTCCCCTTTCTGTTTCATGTGTTCACAATGTATGAAAATTATTTTGCTTTTTTTAGTTGCTCTCTAATATCTGTCTCCGAGATTGTCCTGCATCCTTTATAATCTTTCTTCCTCTCTTTTTATTGCATTTGTTTCTTTATGAGCATTTTTTATTCCCAGGTTGCATATGATATTATCTCTCCACACATTGCTTTTGCTACTTTCCATCATACAATAGGTGTAACTTCTTCATTGTCGTTGCACAGGAGGTAGCCTCCCATGGCTTATTGGACTTTATATCTAAATTCCTTATCTTCAAACAAGGAGTTATTTAATCTCTGTGATTTTTCCTTCTTTCTGTTTCCAGTTGTACTGTTAATATTATTGGAGCATGTTTCTCTGGACATATTGTGTCAATTTCACATCTGTACTCTCGTTATGTTATGTGCTTCAGACTAATATGTACATCTTTTTCCTTGTGAATTTAAGATTCACCAAAAGTCCACTACTGTGTGTCTTTTGCATTCATAATCATAATAAAGTCCCTTCCCATGATGGTTCTTCCCCTCGCTTCTGTAACCAGTGTAGACAACCATAAAGTTTGGATGGGTTCTAAATGTTTAGAAGAAACACTGGTTTATTCTCTACATTTCCCGTTACCAGGAAATATCTCCCGTCTTTGTCTTTTACTTTTATGTTAACTGTAATATGCTTTTGAATCAGGATAGGTTTACCATGGATGATGCAAATACCTGAGCTGATGTTTCTTTTTCTAACTCATATGATATTCTTCCTCATTAAGATATGTTTCTTGTAAGAATATTATATCTCCCTTTGAGACCATCAGTATTCTGTAGAACTATTTATATTTTATCCTTTTTGTGTATCTACTGATATCTTCCATTTATACTTTTCACGATCTTTTTTTAATTCATGACAGTACCCAACATTTTTCATACATTTTCCTCCTCCCTATCATTAGTCATTCATTTAGTGACTATTCCCTTTTTGTGTCAGGCTATGTATGGAGCCTAATCAGAGTATCATGCCTTTTGGGAGATTTCCAGGGAAAGCGCAGGACTTCACCTTTTTCTATCCCAGGCTCTGTGATCTTTTTCATCTCCCCTGGGTTGTCTGCTTTAGGGTCTGTTGATATGATTCCATTATGCCTGTACAGCCTCTGTCCTTTATCCTCCATTATCACCTAAAGTTTTGCTGGATACTTAGTCTGTGATCTAATCCCCTTCTCCTTTAGGTGATTACAGATATTCCTGAAACCTTTTTGCAGCTTTGCAATGTAATTTAAAGTCTTGGTTGAAATAGATTCACTCTGTATGACATGCAAGTTTCCTCCTCCCCTACACAGTCTTTAAAACTTGCTGCCCCATCTCTCCAGTGGAAAAACTCACTGCAGGGCTTATTCTGTATTTCTGTCACATTGAGATCCTCCTTTGGAGTACCCACGATCTCTGCGTTAGCATTTCTACAAATTGTATCACATTAACAGAATTATTGTTTTCTTCGATATAGTAGATCCTGATGTTGTTATGGTGTGATTTATTTTCAAGATATTCCAGTCTCCCCTGAGTCTCTTTCACATCTTGTGTCAGTGTTATTACCTCCACCAGAATTATTTCTCGTTCCTGTGTGTTGTCCAATCTTTCTCTCTCTGATCCTCTCTGCCCTTTCCGCTGTGTTATAGTTCATGTTTCTGTTGCCCAGTCTCTTTAATTCTTTAATTAGTTTAGCTAATTGATGTTTTATTTCCTTCCTAAAGTCTTTTAACCCCCTTTGAATTTCTTTCTTTCTTTTGTGATATCTGATGTGATGTCTCTCAGTATTTCTCTGACAATTTTTCTAATTTTCTGTTTTTGTTTTTTGCATTTTTAGGCTGAGATTTAGAGGGAGCTAAACGCTTGAGCTGCCATCTTCTCTCCCTCTTGACCAGAACTCACATCTGGATTAGTAAGATTTAAACTTTCCTAGTGTTATATAAATTTATTAACTAGATGTGTAAGAGTGGTCATGTGGTCATTTCAAAAAGCAAGCAATATCCTGAGAACAAAGGATTGAAGGGAAAAAAAATTCCTTAGATCAGTGGTCCTTGAACTCCTTTCAGTAATGTACCCCCTTTGAAATACGTTTAGCCAAGTCTCCTTTGACCAGCACAAAAAATGTTTGATAGAAAAAACGAAACCCTATATGAAGAGGTAAAACACAGCACTGCTCCATCAGTGTCTGATTTACTAAACCTTGAAACAGAAAAACACCGAAATGCTACAACACTGCTTTATATCATTGCCTTTTCATCTTACACTTGAAGCACAGGAGCATGAACATGGCACAGGGAGCCTAAGGAAATGAAGCATTTCTACAGGAAGTGGGTGTTTCTACACCTACAACACAATTGCTATAATATTTACTGTATGTCAAGTTTTACCATCAAAACAAGCCTTAGTCTTAAATGTGATTTAATGCCCAGATCCAGTTTCTTTGTTTGTGAGTCTGGCTTTTTAAATGTGTCAAACATCAGATTTCAGTGTGAACTGGTCACAGTCCTGAACTGACTGAAAGATGTAACACACAGCACAGTTGTATTAAAGTGCACATGGCAGCCACTTAAGTCTGCGTTTATGGTTTCATTTGTAAGTTGCTGTGTGGTGGAAACCAGTGAATTCATGAGCAGATGAAAATAACGGCAAAATGAAAGCGCGCCAAACTTTTAAATATGGCTTTTTTCCACCATGTGTTTTATATTCTGCAAGTGACTTTCACTAGCACAGTACTGTGATGAATGTTGATATTAGAGTGGTTTAACAGAACGCATGAATTCCAATATAGCCGTTCAGAGTGTATTTTATAATTAGAAATCAACAATTAAAGTCGTTTAATTTATAATGTCTTATTTTCATAGGTATTTTTGTCATAGACATGTAGTGATGATTGCTGGGTAAAATGTATGGTGATGTTATCCAATGTCAAGTCTCTGATTACGTGATGAATCGATGTGTGCATAATAGCATGCACTGGGGCCCATTCTAACTCCCTTACGCCACTGGTGTGAGCGGGTTAGCTTGTGCCAACAGTGAGGACGTTGAACTGACCATTCGCCGGGAGTGGCTCCAAAGACGGTCTTTCAGCTCTGTGCCTGTGCAACTGCACAGCGCTTTTATTCGTGGGGCGTCAGATAAGCAAGGACATCAGCTGAGTGGTGAGTCGTTAAATGTGGCCCAGGGCATACTGGTGTTCACACTGCTTACAGAATATGGCCATATGTGGCCCAGACCATCTCTGAAAGTGGCCTGAGTGATCGCATCACGGTGAGTCTTGGTGGTCGTTTAGACTTGTGAGCGGATCACCCGAGATGCATGATATTCCAAGTATAAACAGGCTCATCTAAAAGCAGATCTGAGTCACATATGAGCCAAAAAAAAAAAAAAAATCTGATTTGGGCCACTTCTGCCTGCAGACTGAAAGTAGGCTAAGAGAGTCACTGGATAAATTCTATACTGCAGTTAGCCCCGGACAAACAAGATACTTATTCTCAACCGATTCTTTTACAACCTACAGAATCTTTTGATATATGCAAACAAAAAACAAAGCATAAGTTTAATCACACATTCACCACACAACTGTTTACATAATATAGCACTTTAAAAAGAAAAAAAAAGCAATATTGAGACACTTGCTTCTCATCCAGAGACGTTTTATTCTTAGAAACTTGAGAATATTAATCATAATGACAAATTGCTGAGAGACAGGTGAATGAATTTTCGGTAGTGTTCCCTGAAAGATTTCACATTTAAAAGGATTAAAGAAACAAGAAAGGTGAGATTGACACTGAAAAGCAAAAAAAAAAAAAAAGTCTTGTACATGGCTGGTAAATTAGTAAGTATTTGAATATGGTCAAAAGAAAGAAAGATAGATGTGCAAAATAATCAAGAAAACGAGAATGCTGCAGCCATGAAAATAGCAAACTGTTTTTGGTAGAACTTTACAGTGAGACAGTTAAAACAATATTAAACGCCTACTGTGTTCCATCTGTTTGCATGACAATCCTAACCTAAGCAAAGACTCATGGGATATAGACAGAAGTAAGCACTGGCTGAGCAGATGAAGACCAAGTGCAAAAGATGTTGAACAAGGAAGACAACTTGAACAACTTATAAGGGCTGCATTCATTCACCGTGCTGACATTTTTAGATGAGGAAGAATATGTGAGTTTTGTTTTTTTAAGGGCACTTAGAATAACATTTCATAGAGAACATCATTAGTCATCAGCTCAGTTCTGTCCCTTATATCACCTAGATAACTCTCCTCTATTAGCTTTACAGCAGCCAAACCATAATTTGGATTTGCTCTGATTATAAAAAAAAATTCCTATAGAAACTGAGTTTTCCAAACTGAATCTAAACAGCCTAATGCCAAATGTTCTGGTTTGGGTCTGAGGTTTGGGTGAGGTAAGGAAAGGAGGGAACCCTGGAAACTGGACTGGTGAACCCCCAAATGGAAGTGAAAACTTAACGCCATTTCCCCCCCCTTTTATCAAATAGGGATTCATGAGTCCTTTTTTTCCTGGGCCCCAAAGGGTGGAACACAGCACAACTAACTCTTAGCCCTACTTTCTGGGCCACTATCCTACCATCACAACTTTATGCAGCCACCTCAGCAGCAGGGGTGGCCTCAGCCTCAGGGGCTGCAGGGCCAGTCTCTGCCTCAGCGGGGGGAGCAGGAGGGACTTCATCTACTGCTACTGGTGCCGTACCAGCGCTCTCTGCTGCAGGGGCTTCGACTGCAGGGGCCTCTGCTGGTGTCTCCTCAGTGGCAGCAACTTCCAGAGTGACAGGAGCAGCTTCTGGAACTGCCTCCACCACTGCCGGTGGAGCAGCTTCTTCTGTGACTGCTGCCTCAGCTGCAGCCTCAGCAATGACCACCTCACAGGCCACGGCGGCTGCTTCAGACACGGCCTCAACAACAGGTTCGGCGGTGGTCTCTGCCACAGGTTCTGCCACAGGTTCTGCAGGAGCAGGGACAGACTCAGTGGCAACTTCTGTGATGACCTCTGTGGCTGGCACAGACACTTCCACTGGGGCAGGGTCAGCTGCAGGAGCTGCTACTTCTGGTGCTGCCTCGGCTGAAGGAGCTGCATAATAAAAGGTTGGAAGCACAATAAATAATAGCAACCTTTCTTGACCAGTTTCTCTTTAACTGTTATGTGCAAAAGGAAAAATTAAACCAAACTAATTAAAAAAAACAACAACAAAAAAAAAAAACAGTGCGATATATATCAGGGATGCACCAATTGTGAGATTCTGGGCCAATACAGATGTGCTTTTTTTGCTGTTGTTTATTTATTCCCCCTTTTGTGCCAGGGGGAACAAAAAAAAAAAATTAAGAAAAAAAAAAAATTAGCCATTTTTAAGTTGTTCAGACCTTCATTACACTACCTTTGAATGAGCACAAATTAAAATCATACACATTTATGAAACAACCTTTCACATGAGAAACATTTTTTAACCTCAAAATCTTTACTATAATGACATAATTCCTGCTCTAAAATCTTTTCACATTGCTGTTAAACCTAAAATAAAAAAAAACAAACTATATTTTACAAGATTATATTTTAACACATGAGAATGTTATATTTTGCTTTTGACCAATAGTCATTACTACTGAATAGAGCTTGAAAAGTGGGAGTAATCTCAAACCAATTTTTTCCATTGGATTTTGGATTACTGCAGAAAATAAGCTCTGTGACAAACAAACATTTGATACATGTCTTGTTCAGCAAGATAATCTTCACGAATGAACAACACTTTCATGATTATTGAAGCCTAAATGCAATTGCCAGAAATAAAAAGCTAACATTAGGCTATAAACAAACTACACTATGGACACATAACCAAACATCCCCACCATAACAAGACCGTAAATACGTGTTCGACGTGGCTCAGTGTGATGAAATTCTGTGGTCTCATTTAGCCACTTGTTAACAACTGCCTTTTTAAGACAGGCTTTAAAAAAAAAAAAAGTGCGGTATTAACTAACGTATTGTATGTTGTAAAACAAAATGTGAAAGTCTCTTAAGATTAATCACAGACCTTATTTCAGGCATCTAACCAAAAGCCAATTAAAAAAAAAAAAAACACCCATTGAATTCGAGAGGAGGGAACCAGGTGTGGTAAAATGCTGACTCAGTTCCGGCTTTTAGGACTTATTCCTGGGGTACTCTCTGGAACGCAGCATTAGTCTACGCAAAACTGATGTGACAACAGAAAAACATTAGCCACTTGCATCTGTTATTGTCATTTTATTTGCCGATAGGCTGATGGCAGTCAACAAGGAAATATTCGATGTTTGGCTGATAAATTGGTGCATCCCGAATATACATACATAATTTGGCTATTTAGACATGTAAATAATCCCTGTGTATCAGTGGCCCATTTGCAACACAGCTAGAGTTATTAGTTGTAAGGGTTAATATTTCTTTGAGCATTTTAGGTAAAGAAGTATCACGTTAGTGAAGGATAAAACCTAATCCTAACATGTCATCCTCTGGACAGAAATAGAACTGCTGATCTCACTAAAGCTATTGGTCATAGAGGAAGAGGTGGAAACGGCATTCAGTATTTACTTGAGTGCTCATTGGACAACTGCAATCATGCAATACATTAGGTGGTATTTAAAGACAGCACAGTTAATACCTAATGATCAGTGAGCGCTCTGGAGCTAAACAGTGTTTTTATATCTGAATATTGTTTTTTTTAAAGTCAAGGTTTATTGTCTAAAATCCGAGCTAAAAGCAGAGCTAACGTGCGGTTTTACAGATTCCCTCTTAGTTGCTGTTATTCAATATACATTTACAGCTCAGCACACTAAACAGCACTGTAGTGATACTCAGTGATGTGTATTCAGATGAATGTCTGAACAATATGATCCTTAATCACAATCACTTCAATCACAGCCATGATGTGCATCAAGATGTTTCTCTGACTTTGTGTCCAGGAATCTGTGCTTGATGACATATTGTGATCACTAGCCAGTTTAAAGCCAAAGCAGTACAGTCTACAGTGCTGTAGGGACCACAGCTTTATTCTCTGGGAGCAGAAACACTTCCAGGCTGCATGTACACAACTGAACCAGTGGCATCTGCTGCTTATCCCCATTACAGGCTAGTTAGTCACTCTGGGCGTGGAGCCATGATCTCTGGGTTTATACTGGCTGAATAGACAATTTGCAGACAGAAATGAAAACAGACAGGCAAGATAAAACTATTGAGAGTGATCATTCTACCATGTTTGATATTTGGGTGGTGAAGCCAGACCCAAGCCAACCAACCAGGAAATACAGCAAAATCTGCTTTTTTTGCTTTCTGTTTCTCACAACTATTATTCAAATAATTAGTACATATGTACACCTGGGCAAAACTAATGTCAATATGTGTACATCCACAAAATATTCTCTTTTTACTCTTATTCTGAAGAGGACAGTATTCCTATTAAGCTGTTTACATGGCTAATGAAAATCAAAGGGCATGTCAAGATACAGAAAAGTAGAAAAGCTGGAGCTGCTTGTCATTTTTCTTCTTCATATGGAAACAGGGTTTTCCAAAAGTTTTCTGCTGGTGTTGGACCTGTTGGACCGTGCAAGCAGAGCCTCCCTTTTTCATTCCTTCAGTCACCTTCTTAAAAAGGTCGATGTTATGATATTTGCACGTATCCAAAAACTGGTTTATATCATATATCTTCAAAGTAGGTATGTTTCTCCTTCCAATCATAAATATGGGCTTTTCTTTTGGGCATACATTGCTACTCAGTCTTGCGTACTGTTGGTTTGTGTACAATGTATTCATGACAATGCGATGGGCCAACAGTAAAAAGACAAGAGGCTGTGTGTAACAAACTGTGGTAAAAAACTCAATTGAGACATAATCTGAATGTGCTGTATACATGTCCAAATAATGCTATTAAACCTGAATAATATCAGCATATCATACTTCTTACTGGGAAAATGCTACATTCAGAAAGGCAAAATTTGGAATATCTAAACTGAATGTTGTGTTTACATAACCTGCATCAATTTTAGAATGCTGTCATATTCAAAATAATAGTGGAATATGAATGTGCATGTAAACATTGCGAATGTCACAAACTGCTTATCTAGAAGCCAAAGATAGTTACCCAGTTAAAATCTAGCTGTCTAACCTTGAGGCTGGAAGACTGGAAGACTGAGTGATCTGTGAAAAAGTGAGACCCACTTTTTTTGTGTAGAGATATCAATTTTCATGAAATGCCTCAACAAAACCCTGAAATATTGTTTTGCAGATAGCTCAGACTGGTTACTAACTGTGGTTTGGATGAATAAATTACATAGTTTTATCTGAAAAAAACAAAAACAAAAATAGAGATCCCCGTAAAAAGCACATCATTTTCATACTTACTTTCAGTGAAAATGAAATGCAAAAAAATTAGCATTTTCACTAAAATAATGACTCATATTGCAATATCTGACAAAATGATTGCAATATGATAATTGCATATCATGTAGACCTATTTGCAAGCACCATACAAATGTAAGTCCATATTTACTGCCTGATTTAAAAAAAAAAAAAAAAAAGACTCAAGACTTTTTGACCCAGTCTAAAATCTCGTGGGTGACATCACAGTGGCCACAACCATATGATACAACCTCAAAAGGCACTAGCATGGCTGTAGACCTAGTCTTGTGTAATTGTAGAAATGCTGTGCCTGTAATTAATACATTTGTTGTAGACATAAAAGTCTAAAATTCTAATTACATAATTTACAAGAAAAGTGTGTTGTGTCTACACAAGGCTGTGTCTAGTGTGTCTCAGCAACTGACCCTTTTCTGTGGAGACCGCGTTGGCAAGTGTGTCCTCATGGCGCGCACTATCACCATTGGCTGCCTTGTAGGCCTGATGGAAAGAGGGCAGATATGCACTTATTACATTCCAGCACACATCATATGATAACACAAAATGCCAGCTTACAGTAAGATTTTTCTAACGTGAACAATCACAGCTGATAGCGCTTGTGCTTTGTCAAGAGCCTGACAGCTATTGTCTGGGCAGACTGGCTGTATGCACAAAGCACAAAGAACCTTCTATGTCCCCTCCAGTTTCTAAGCTGTAGTGATGTCTGCTACACACAGACCAGTCTATCCTGAGGATGGATGTTAACTGGCTCCCAGTTTACACCAGCCAAGACATCACATTGTAAAACTACAGATTGGATGAGCACAAAGACCCAGTGCTGATGAGTCAGAAGTGGATGTCAATCCTTGCACCAGTGTTTCATGGATTCACATAATTTCTGATCTTGTAGATGATGCCCGCCCATACTTAGAAGTATATGGAAAGAACTAATACATGCCGGTAGAACACCTGGGCCACGCTGCCTGCATGAGCAGCACGTGTGCATCATAGGAACCTCTAATTTTTTGTCAGCGCCAGTGTTAACCGTATGGCTCAGCAGCTGCTTGCCTATGGAACGTCTAAAGATTTGGAATGTCAACTATTTTTTCTGTGTGACTTGCGCAGTTTTCAGGAAATGCAGACAATGACCATGAAAATGGTCTTTTATTAATCGATTGATTATTTGATACTGTACCATCAACCTCAGCAATGCCTATTTCTATGGATTATCTCAGACATGGAAAAACATAGATGTCAACCCTTTTTCAACAAAGATCACGCTACAGGGCTACTACCAAGTCCCTTCTCCACACCACCTTTGCATTTTTACACAGAACCCAACAACAGTGGCATCATGTCACTTCAGTGTGTTATTTTAGACAGCATGCCGGCATCGCGAAAGCATAAGAGGTGTGATGGGCTTGACATGTAACACAACAGTGTTGGCCTTTAGTGTGACATAACGTCAGCAGCACTTTATAAACAATGACAATACCATTAACATGGCAATGATTTACCATCCCTGTTATACAGTGTCTGATCTCGTCCTCTGCTCAGAGGGTGAGGGGCTCCCGGACCTCATTGTCTTTCTAGTTTGCTTACATTTTCGGCTGCTGTCCTTCTCCGAGTTAGCCACTAACAGCTACTTTTTAAATCTCCCACAGTGGGTCACACACATAATTCGTCTTCAAAATGTCACACTCATGCCACCCATGATCCCATCCTGCCAGCAGTCCTTTTTACAGACTTTGTTGCAGCGCCGTTATTACCTAAACTGCTAGCTTAAAAGTCGAGACAACTGTCACCCATTCTGTGACTGTACCATTTATACAGAATGGCGAGGTGGGATAATGGAGTGAAATTCCTGCCTTGAAGAGGCAGTGTAAAAGGGGATACTTACTCAACACTTACTGTTTCCGTTTCAAATTAAAGGCCCTCTAGGTTTTCTGTGGTCCCTTGATTTATTAACACAGGGTCCTTACTGTGGATTTCATAAGGGAAAATTCAAAATAGAAAGACATAGATGACAGGCAGCAGGGCCACAGCAGCAACGCTGTCTGTGTGAACACCATACACGTGCAAGCTGCAGCAGTTCAGTGAGGTAGCCATCATGCGCTGCTTGCAGAGGAAGTGTGGCCAAGGTGTAGAACTGTTCTACTTAACTTAAGTTTCACATTTTGACTACATTTTTTGACTACAAGTTCCTTTAAAATTACATTCTCAGTTTTTAATATCATTTAGTGTGTGGAAGAAGGAGAAAACCAAGTAACTTATTTTTTTAAGCATTCAAGTACTATTTCTTTCAAAATCTTTAAAGGCACAACCTGGAATGGAGAAATCTCAGATACTCACATAGACGGCCGCAGCAGTGAGGCCTCCTCCGCACAGAACAAAGTATGCCATGTTGCTGGAGCCACCAGGGATTCCAAAAGCCATGTGTCGTACTGGAACTGCTGAGAGACACAGGAAGGAACAGTTAGAGTTAGTTTGGAAGTATGATTGGAAGCTGAGTCCTGGGGCTGTCCCAAATAGCTTAATAAAAAAAGCTTTGGATTCTGATTTGGATGTTGATTACCATAACAATGGAAGCAATAGGGTCAGCCCACAACTAAAGGTCAGTCACATCTACTGAAATTTATATAACAAAGAAATTACTAATTTTGAACTAGGATGGACCTGTGTCCACTTTCAACCAACCATAGGGCATTTGTTTTTTGTGTCATGGGATCCAAAATAAGCATCAATAATAATAGAAAATCAGAGAGTGAAAGTATGATAAATTTAAACATTTAGGCGTGTTTCATTCAGGAAACTGCTCCATCAGAATTACGACTCGGCACATAGACCAGTGCATTCTGATTGCGTCAACATGTCTCCATCCCTTAATCCAGTTACACAATACAACCCTGGTCATTTGTAGCAGGGGAGATGGAAAGATTTAGAAGCAGCCAAGCTAAACACCTAATTGTCCCTTAAATTAAATCCCCAACACACATGAAAATGTCCTGCTTCATGATCTTAGATTGGCATCATAAATAAACTTTAAAGTGTTCTAGTGAATTAGTCCCTCAGCACATCTGTCAGGAATCAAAGAAGATCTGTCAAATGCTTTATAACAGGCGATTGTTGTGCTGATGGTGACTGTGGCTGGCTGCAGCCTGCTTACCCAATGAAAAGATTTGCTGGTGTTTAAAAGGATTGCCAGTGGTGCATGCAGAGGAGGCTGTAAATAAAACCACCCTGCATCCCAAGAACTACTTCATCCTAATCTCCTACCTAGATCGCTCTCTCACGCACACACACCAAAGGGTCTACATGCAGTTACAGTACATACGATATCTTTAGCATGATCCACACCCTCTGTGTGTGCACATGCATGTGGTTTACTCAGCAACCTGAGTAGGCCATCTTAAGTCATGAAAGAACACAATGTACAGCACACCCCGCCCCCTTTCGTCCTTCCCATGTTTCACATGTGTGTTCTGGCATCCCGTGACTTTGCTACTGACAACGTACATCTATCTATATAACGATGTGGATGATTGTTCACCTGCTGCACTCACAAAATGTTAAACCAGTCATAGATTTACATCAGTGTAATCAAGGACTTAAAAAAAAAAAAAGAAGGTGCTGCTTGTATCTGTAGAGAAAGATAGTTGAGTGTTGATTCTCATACCTAGGTCACTAAATACTGACACTGTGGGTTGGTGGTTTGGTCCAATTACCAACCCAAAGAATCTGTATTTAAATGACTTAAAACAAAGCTGACCACTCTGACCTAAGTCAGCAGGAATGGTTTTCATCTCAAAAAAAAAACAAAAAAAACTAAGATTATACACATGCTGGTATTGCATCAGGGTCAATGATCATCTTTTCCTAAATTGTGCATTTCTAAGAAATAATTGCACAAATTTTCCCTTTAACAAGATCTACAACATAATAGTGACAATGTGAAAACAATGTGAAAGAAGTTGTTCCATTTGTAGTGATAAACCTAAAAGAAATTCATTGACTGAATCTGTGATTGAATAACATTGAATAACAGTTACGATCACTTGTACAATATCACATCCAAACAACAGCAACCCTACAGCCACACCTTATGCTGGTTCAGAATATGGTGTTGTTTTAACTCGTCCCGTCACAAATCTTTGGTCTAACCTGGGTCTTAGATGGCAAGTTTGATACCACTCTGATGTCTGTCTGCTAAATATGTAGCTGGAGGTAGCAATTAGTTAGCTTAGCTTGGCATAAAGACTGGATACAGGGGGAAACCAGACAGGCAGGAAACTAGCTGGCCTGGCTCTCTCAAATGGTAACGAAAAAGAAATACTTATTAACATGTTTTATCTTGTTTGTTTAATCTGTAAAAAAATATGTAATAATAATAATAATAATAATAATAATAAAGTGTTAAAATGACACATTGTGGTTTTCATGGACAGTTACGTACCACAAATGGCTCAAATAATGTAACATGTTAGTGAGTTTTAGAGGTTGGGCTGATTTTACAACCGTTTACCCCCATTGCTAGCCTTTACGCTAAACTACCTGGCTGCTGGCTCAAACTACATGTATCTGGGTCTAGTGAATGAAAAAACTGCAATCACCATTGATGGCATATAGGCTATTTAAAAGTGGGACAGCCTAAAAACTTGGTATGTCACCCGGGGGCGGTGCCTTCCATCCTGCATCACATTAAGATTAACCTAATCTTTGCCTAAACCCTAGAATTTAACCTACAGAAGACTTTGACTTCAAACAGATGATTTTTGTTTTGCAATCATTGATTTAGAAGGATACATTTAGATTTTTGCTCCTTGTACTGCTGACACGGCTGCACCCGCGGCTAACGTTAGACTACCCTACAGATTTTCAAGTGACTTTTACCTGACTGCTAATAAATTCTCAAATGTGACCATCATGATGCAATACTGGGAAATATGTTCAACTAAATAATGCATATATATATATATATATATATATATATATATATATATATATATATATATATATATATATATATATATATATATATATATATATATATATATATATATATATTGACATTTAGTTGGACTAAATGATGTCCAACAACAAAAATCTACTCAGATGAGGCATCTGTATTCTGATGTCAATGTAATATCTGGCATCATGCTCAGCCCAAATGGACTTACAAGGCAGGCTACCAGTTTCCATGTATGCAAATGTGAGTCCAAATATACAAATGAAAAGGAAGACATGAATAGTATATTCTGTATGCCTTCCAACATTCAGATTTTAATTAAACAAAAATACTCCAGGATGTTCAGCCATGCCAAAACTCTGCAAGATGGAGTAGTGAAACTTTACTGGTATGTAATTCACATTGCAATGAAAGCAGATTTCAAAGATGGGTGTGGTACAAGCAAGGGGGCCCAAAAGGTAGGAGGGTAAGATGCACATCAGTAAATACTCCACTGTCCATTTTGAAGCTTTTACGAGTCTTAAAAAGGCTGGTTACTAACAGGTGTCTAAATAGGACCAGAGAGGTTGTTGGGGACATTAAACATCATGCCAAACACTGGGCCAAAAAATCCTTAAGTGGTGTTTAATTGTGAAGATCAAGATTATCTTGCTGAACAAAAACCGCTAAGTATAAAACTTTTGTTTGCCACAGACTTTATTCTCTACAATAATCCAAATGGAAATCCAAATCCAATGGAAAAATCCCATAGGCTTTTGTCAGAGAGAACCAGGGGGAGTCTAAAAAAAAAAAAAAAACAAAAAACAAAAAAAAAAAACATCGTCCTTGCAGCACTCAATACCAAGGTTTTAGAAAGTCCCTTTTCAAAATGGTGGGTTTGAACTCCAGTGTTTTAACGCCACCTAGTATTAAATTACTTGAAACCAGGCAGAAAAGTACCAGGTAGCCTTCTATCCACAGCTTTGCTCATGGAAACCCAGAACAGTTCTATCCGAGTCAGACCATGCAGTGGAAATGAGGCTATGATATCACCAAATTAAAAATGATATATTAGTGAAACTAAGTGTGTATCAAACTTAAACGGAGCTGAACATTGTCATCTTGTGGATGCCGAACCAATGTAGGAGTAGGTCCCCCCTCTAACATCCATGACACAGCAGCGTAATACTGGGACAAGGCCAAGTACAGGTTATTTATACAGGTAATCAGTTAATCCCTGCGGTGAGGTTTAAGCCTGTAAAAATGGACATGCACGGCAACAACAGACAAGATGGCTGCTGTGATGATACACGTGTGTTGACATGGGTGTTGGGTGTAATCTCCTACCATGTCACCTGACATATGCTGAGACAGAACCAGAGGGGAGAATGTGCAGAAGTGTAGGACAACAAGGTCAGGCCTGCTGTGACCCTGACACACCTGCAGTTTTTTAAGTCTTTATTTTATTTCTAGGATGCAGCCTTCAAGACCAGCTCTATTTTTGCAGCTGTAATTCATTTCGTCTGCGCCATCAGACAGAGCTTCACCAATAGTTTCACAGTAAGTTAAATCAGCAGTTTGCCCTCAAGCTGAATTCCACGTGCTCAGAGCCCAAAGTAAAGGATGATCCAGGCAAGGACGCGTGAAAGGAGAAAGGATCCCTAAAATGTACCTGAATTCCCTTTACTTTAGATGCGAACACTCCAGAGTTAAGTTTCAAGTAATGCGGCAAAAAAAGTAAATTCCGATGTAGCCTAATGTATGTAATTTATTTTTTTTTTACATTATCATCATAGGCTACGCAAGGGGGCTGGCATTTGTG
Organism: Cephalopholis sonnerati; assembly: GCA_019142605.1. Classification (NCBI taxonomy): domain Eukaryota; kingdom Metazoa; phylum Chordata; class Actinopteri; order Perciformes; family Serranidae; genus Cephalopholis; species Cephalopholis sonnerati. The sequence continues at coordinate 4,856,947 of JAGQAX010000003.1, forward strand.
CAGGCATAGCTGATCTCCATGTGGTCCAGCTGTAAAGTCTTGGTACAACATGTAACCATCACAAAGAATCACTACTGAATCATTATTTCTTTGCAAACATTGGACTAGGCCTACACGCTCGAGACTTCAATCACTTTATTAAAACATGAGGCGCATTTGGTGCAGCTTAGTTATAAAACCTTAAAACCAAACGGGGTTTTTGTCGCGCGTGGTGCGCTCTTTCATAACCAGTGTGCAAGAACGGTGTGTTCCCAAAGCAGGACACACCTCCCTCCGACTGCTGTTCTGCACAATGAAAAACCTAAGAATCTAAATCTTTATGCGACTGTCTTCTCACATAAGTCATCGAGATTTTAAAAGAAACTCTGCTGCAGAAATTAACTTTTAAACGCATTTTATTTGCACGAGTACAACCCCGCTTTTTGCAATCTGTGAGACTGTCATTCACAAAACGTTTCAATTAGTCCAGTAATTACAATCCAGATAAGCTGGTAAACGCACGTGAAAGCGATCTTTACTTTCATTATTTGGACGACACATCATGTAAACTCCATCCACAAGTCATTTACTGTGTTAACCTCAGTGTACTCACCATTTCTGGGTGTTGGTTTGAAAGCCCTCCGTGCCAGAGGCCCAACTCTCTGCAAAGCCCGTCTGCAGAACATCTTCTCTCGGTTATCAGCAGGTAAGTGAGTGTGTGTCCGTGTGTTTCCTGCAGCTTTTAAAGATGATTGAGGAGGAGCACTCAGCTGCTGTCCAACACTGACTGCACAGTGCACCTCCTCTCTAAAAAGACTGGGACACCAGCGCGCCCTCCACAGGCGACCTGCCAGAACAATGTCCGTGTTATGCTGTGGCTTTGAGTTAATGTTGTAATGTTATGGATTTATAGTGAAATTATATCATTATAATTAAGTTTAAAAAATATATATAATATCTAGTGCTTGTGTTTAGAGCTTTCTGGGGCAGGTTTAGCCGTTCTTAGCACGTGTCATGCTGTATAATGACATGAAATGATGTTGACTTCTCTGTGGAGGATCAGACATCCCTCACAGTGCTTTCAAGTGGATTACAGTCCCATGTGGTTGCATGCAAAGAGACACTGAACTGTGGTTGCATAATACACTCTGTTCCAGAGCTATTGTGGGCCTGCACCATGCATGGCTGTAATTGGCAGATTGCATTCTTTTATACTAATACATCATGCAAAAAGTTAAACACCTTTATTTTTGCTGCCATTTTTCACAGGTGTAAGTTAAAGATCTGAGACATGTTTCATGCTCTCAACAGATATATTTCTCTAAAATTTGGTCACAAATGTGTTAAAATCAGTGTTAGTGAGCACTTCTCATTTTCCCAGGTAATCCATCCGGCTGACAGGTGTGGTATATCAAGAGGCTGATTAAACAGCATCATCACTACACAGGTGTGTCTTGGGATGGTCACAATAAAAGGTCACTCTAAACTGTGCAGTTGGGCTGTGAGGCTGCAGCAAAAATAAAAAAAAAAAATAGAAATAAAAGCCACACCACTGTTACCATGACAAACTGCTGTCAGGTCAAGACCCTGGTGAGGACAATGAGCATGCAGATGAGCTTGGGTGGCTGGTCTCAGGCAATCTCACAGGTGAAGACTCTGGATGTGAAGGTCTTGGGCTGGTGTGGTTACACGTGGTCAGTGGTTGTGAGGCTGGTTGGATGTACTGCCAAATTCATGGAAACAACATGGGGGAAATCTTATGGTAGTAAAATGAACATTCAGTTCACAGGCAACAGCTCCATTGGACATTCCTGCAGTCACCATGACAATGGCACGCTCCCTCAAAATCTGTGACATCTGTGTCATTGTGTTGTGTGATCAAACTGTACATTTTAGAGTGTCTTTTTATCCAAAGACACACCTGTGTAGTAACGATGCTGTTAAATCAGCATCTCAATATGCTGAACCTGTCATGTGGATGGATTATCTTGGAATAGGAGAAGGGCTCACTGACAAGGATTTAAACAAATTTGCAATAAATTTTAGAGAAATGTATCTGTTGACTGCATGAAAAAAAAGTATTAGATCTTTAACTTAAACCAAATGGCCACAAAAACAAAAGTGTTGTCTTTAGATTTTGGTCCAGTGTATGAAATATGTTTATACCCACTGATGTGTGCACCAAATGGTAAGGTCCGGGTATCATTGGATAATCCCTAATTCATTTGTAATTTAAAACCGAAACAAACCAAAATACTTCTTTCTCTCGATTTTCATTTTAAACATAAATGAAAAAAAGCTGTTTTTCCTTTTGTTGTTGTCAGAATCAAAAACCAAAAACAAGTAGATGAAAAAAAGAAAAAAAAAAAGGTCCAGGGTCCAGCTATCACTGGATAATCCATAATTCATTTGTAATTCTAAAACAAAGCTTTCTGAATTGGCATGAAATAAATAATCTCAACATTAAACATCTAAAAGGATATAAAAAAAGAATGTAAACCCCTTCAGACCTCTAAAAAACTACAAGTCAGATTTTTATCAATGATGAGTTGAAATTGTAGTTAGTGGTTAGTTATGCCTTCCTCTATACAAAACACATGAAAAATAAATATTACTGATACTGACACTCATGTTTTCTCAACTTGATGTGAACCATCCTTCATTCACACGTGCTTTCAGAGTACTCCAGATGAAACAAGATGGCTTAGAAGTGTTTAAAAAGGTGGAAGAGAACCCTTGTGTTGCAGCAAGGATCTGTCTAAATATCTCAAAGTCACCAAGGTTGCCATTTATGTCTCAGCAATAATAATAATACTGGGTGACAATGGTGCTCATGGAGGGGCACCACTGAGGAAATCACGATGCTCCCTCAAAATGAACCAATATAGTTGTACATCTCAAACTAGCAACCTGAATGTTCTATGATATTACTGGAAAATATTCTGTTAAACCTGGAGTTTGTTTTTTTTGTTTTTTTTACATGAATTATAACTGAATTTTTGTTACAAGCCTGAGCTTAATAAAAAATAAACAGATGAATATTACTGTGAGGAAATTAGTAAAATAATAGTAAAACAACAAACAAATATCAAATGTAATAAAATAAGGAGAAATAAATAAAAAAAAGTGTGGGGGTTGTAATGATTGTCTTAGAGTCACACATTAATCATAAAAAGAAATATTTTAGGCACATGTATACACACTATCCCTAACACGCTATTGTTTACATGCAAATTGTTCGTAAAGTGAATTTTAGAAAGCCCTCCAGAGCTTTCCAGTCTACTGTGCTGCCTCTTCTTTCAGTTACGTCACTTAGATCATTGTTCTAGTTACTATCAGTGGCTGTCTTATATTTATGAAGCTGCTCTGTTGCTCTTATCAGAGGCCCGGCAGCTCTGCTGCTGCTCCCTCTTGTTTTGCTTTCTTTTCCTTCCTAGCATGAAATGTGTCTACCCATGCATGAAATAAATAAACTTTGCACATAGGTCCAGTCTTATACCAACGTTCCTAAACTAAACATTGGGGCTTATAGTCCTGATAGTGGTGGTACAGCAACTGTGTAAAGGACAAAAACTGTTTAAGTAATTAAACCTCACTCCTCCAACATTTTTTGCTCATTTGACACAGATTTGCCACACAACATATTTTGACTGCACTCCACAGACAATCCAGGCAGATTTTTAGGTGAAAAATTGAGCCCACAGTGCATGAAAATGTGCCAGTGTAAACAGTACTGCAAACCCACTAAAACTTCTCACTAAATAAATTTCCAGTGTTCATGAAATAAGGACATGTTCATGACCTAGTAGAAGTAAAGTGGTATTTAATCTCAAAAACTGAATTTTTGACAGTGTTTTGAATTCTATGATTCTATAACCATCAATGACAGTAATAGCATCTTTAAAGATCAGTATGTCACTTACCAAGTAATTTGTCCTTGTGAAAATAAATGAAAGACATGTCTATGTTGTCTAGATGAAGAACAACTAATGTTAACTAATTGTTAACAGTAGTTTGAAATTTGCCTTTAAATGCAGTCCTGGTGATTGTCAGAGTCAAACCAATCTGTGGTTTCTCACTTGACAGGTAGCTCAACAAGATCATGATGGGGGCAACAGCTCTAGTGGACATTCCTGCAGCAGCATGCCAGTGGCACGCTCACGCTCCTTCAAAACCTGACATCTGTGGCATTGTGCTGTGTGATTCGAATGAACATTTTTAGAGTGACCTTTTATTGTGATCATCTCAAGACACACCTGTGTAGTAATGATGCTGATTAATCAGCATCTTGTTATGCCACACTTGTCAGCTGGATGGATTATCTTGGAAAAGGAGTGCTCACTGTGCTCACTGTGCTCACTGACACAAATTTCACAAATTTGTGACCAAAATTTGAGAGAAAGATACCTGTTGAGAGCACAAGTCTCAGATTAAGTCTCAGATCTTTTTCTTTTTTTTGGAACGTATTATTTATTCAACATATAACACAAAGACAATACATAAAACACAAACATAAAACACAATACAGAGGAGATGTTTACATTAAAATTCACATCTTTAATTCATATCTCAGATCTTAAACTCAAACCTGTGAAAAACGGGAGCAAAAACAAAATTTTTGTCTTTAAATTTTTGTTCAGCATACATTGAAAGTTCTTTACAACCAAGTAAAATCCAGCAAGATGCTACAGTAGAGGAGGCATTACACAACTACGGTTACTGAATAAATTAATCAATGAATAAATCATTTAATGCAGGGGCAGAGCACAACCTCTGTAAAAGACTGTTGGCTTTTGGCAGTGTGGCGATTTGTGAAACCAAGCCATGAAGATATGTGACAGCAGTCACATTAGTTAGCATTATATGTTACTGCAATCAGAATAGTGTGGACTTTGCACCCTTATGTAAGGGGGACCCTAAATCTAGCTGTTGTAATGGGCAGCAACAGTATGATAATGCAGCATATAGCCTTTCTCTCTTCTATGTACCAGTAATATGAGTAGGTGTTTCACAGCTTGTTGTTTTCTGAATGTTTCACACAGTTCACTCTCACATTTACCTGTCTTTGCCAAGTCCCACAGCCCACAGTGTCTCAGTTCTTTCTTTAAAATATTTTGTAGACAAGTAGTGACACTTCTCCTTGTCATTTTCCCACTCTTTCTGCCACACAGCTGTGACGCAGAGTCAGGTCAGGGACACTGACTCCCTCACATTATCTAATATGATGCAATGCTGGGGGCTCATCTTCTCAGACAGATCCACCCCTCGCTCCTCCACAGTTCCACCCTTTAGCTCAAATATGGTCACTTCTGGCTCCAAAAAAACAAGATGGCGACGTTCAACATAACAAACTTGAGGCGTCAAAGTGGGAGTTCGCAAACCAATGGGTGACATCAGGGTAGCTACAGCCATTATTTTCAGTCTATGAGTAATGTGTGACATAAATAGAATGCTCTCTGGAATATTGTACTTAGTAGCTACAATGGAAATCAAACCTGTATGAGTGAAAATATTGTCAGATGTTTAAATGTAAGCTTCAGACTTTTTCCATCTCCGTGCAGCTTAGAAGGAGGTGAAGTTGATCCCTGCTCTGCTTCTACAAATTTTATATTATATATGTTATACTTTATCCCTGTATATTAACTTTGCACCATTTTATGTCTTAGACATAATGTTCAGAGAAATAAAACTTAATGTTTTACATTTGATGCACCGCTTTGTTCTCTTTAACCCTGCTATCTTTCGTCAGTCACTCTCTACCTCCTGTGACCAACAGAGAGCTCTGTCTCTTTGATCCAAGGAGGAGGAGCCAAGTTTGAATGTTGTTATTACAGACAGTAAGTGACAAGTCCTGCCTAGTATGCCTTTAAGCTCATTTCTTTTTATTTAAAATTACTGTTATGGCAAATTAGACAAATCTAAAAAATACTATCCTCCTCCAGTTGTCATCTCCCCTGAGTATAGAGTAAGACATCTACCAGTTGGCTGTTGAATGTTGCACAAATGTGAGACCTGCATGTGCACAAATGCTCTCTCTCTCTCTCTCTCTCTCACAGGCACACGCACACCCACCCACACACACACACACACACAAACTCTGCTGCCATTACCTTTCATCATGTGATGGTCTCTGAATCATCGATTGGACACACAATCACAGCACGTGATACAGACTGCCCACACTGCTCATGCACAAGACCGGTGCATGACTGCTGTGATGTTTTGTCCATTTGGACATGGTTCTGAGGGTGGGAAACCCTCAACAACTTGGATTAGAAAGTACCATACCATAACACCACTGTCCCAAAGTTACTCATATACAGCAGACAGATGGTTTTCAAAGTGAGTGGATAAGCTGTCATTATTTGAATTTTCACAAGTTTTATAAAAACTATTTAAAGCCTTTTCCCAGCTTCATTTGTGCAACAAATACAGTGAAATAAAGAATTCATTTTCAAAGTTTTCATATTGTATCTGAACATGAACTGATCAGCTATTGCTACAGTTGGTTGTGTATATGTTAAAAGGGGCACTTACTCTAGTATTTATAGTAGAACAAGATCCCTTGTTTATTTCTCTACCTGAAAAATGTTTAACTGATTCTGATGACTCATCCAGATTTTTCTGTGAACTTTAGTTTATCCGACATGGTACTAAACAATATGTTAGCACCTATAAGCCAAACAAACATGGGTACAGGGGCGTAGCACCAAATTCTGGGCCCAATGCATAAGCAGTCTCTGTGGGCCCCCTATTCTTTCTCTCTTGATCCATGTCCCTCTCACACAACTTTTTTTTACAGTCAGTTTGCTTTTTTTCCCTCTCCTTTCTTTTTTTATTTATCATTTATTTGGAACTCTGATTTCCCTGTCTTGGGGAGAGACATGACAGTGTACTTTGGCGCTCCAGCAGCATACGCAGTCACTCACTTGGCTCTGGCTGTGTTTAGAGATGAATCCTAGTGCAGAAGTGTACTAAACATTTTTTACACAAAGTTCAGCCTTTTAGTTGTGGCACTAATTACTTACAAATTAAAAAACTGCAAATAAATCCAAACTTTTCATTCCAGGCTTTTTGAGGGGCCCCTCCCATTGGGGCCCTGGGTAATCAGTTCCACTTTCCCCCCTACAATGACACCCCTGCATGGATGCCTCACGCCAGCAAAAGTCTGTCCAGCCAGCTATACTGAATACAAAAGTGAATACAGGCCAGTAAATTAAGTGTTGCCAGGGAATAAGGGGACAAAGTTGTGTTGGCTGTCGTGTGTGTGTTTGTGTCTGTGTGTCTTAACTCTACAGGTTTGACAAGTTAAAAAACAGGGGGACAAAAAAAGACAAAAAGGGAAGAAAGTATATTAAAACTACTACCTTTACCCTGTTACCACCAACACCAATAATTAAATAATAATGAATAATAAAGTCTGTCCAGCTTGAGGTCGTGTCCAGACCCTTATATATAGCTAGCTACACTGCTAATGCACAGTATTTACAACCTCCATGTGACAAACTCTACATTCATGACTGTCTGAAAGGTCCTCTGGATTAGAGCCCTCAGAAAATGTTTCTATTGACAGGCTTTTATTTTGCAGCGATTGTAAACAGTAAGATCACAAATATACACAAAATTTCCAAAACGGCACCTCTCACATATTTAGAGTATAAAAAAATTAATTTCTGAGTGGGAGTAACAGAAACTGCATTTTTGTCTTTGGTCATAAATGAATATTATGCACAACGTGGTCATTCTCTGCCTCACACAAACACACATATATTCACACATGGTCATGCACTTATAAAGAGCTAAAAACAAGATCATCACCCCCCCCCCCACACACCCCACCCACCCCTCAGCAGCAAATCCACAGCTCCTTCTCTGCTCTCTTCTTGTTCATGACTTTAAAGGAGCCGTACGCCGAGGTGTTTGCTGCTAAAGGTTTCTTCTGTCTCTTCAGTTTGGCACCAACAGCAACAACGATGTCCTCCACCTTATCCTGCTGATACAGAACCTCCCCGTCACCTTTCTGAGCATTCCCGCATTTGTTAAGGGGATTCTTGGCAGATGTCTCAAAACACATCATGCCGTGGGCTTTGGCGAAGTTCATCGCTTGCTCCTTGCTCACCTGGCTGTCAGTCTTGCTGGGGTCACGGAGGTCACTCTTATTACCCACCAAGAACCTAGGAGGAGAAGAGGCAGCAGAAAGGGACAAATGATAGGTAATTATTTTGTGCCTTGCATATGGTTATCGGATGTCGACTGAACTAAAAAGTTTGATGTGATTGAATGCAGTAACAGTACATTACCTGGGGATTTCCTGTCCGAGGGAGTTCTGCCTGCACTCTTCTATCCAGGAAGTTAGGCTTCTGAAGCTGGCAGGGCAGGTGACATCATATACGAAGAGCACGGCGTGGACGTTACGATAGTAGTGTTGCACCATAGACTTACGGAAACGCTCCTGTCCTGCTGTGTCCCACAGCTGGAGCTGTTGGTGGTGTTGAGGGAAGATGGAGAAAGTGAGAGATTATTGACATGTAGGCTGGCACTGAGGGGGATATGGCACAGATGTAAGGAGGGAAGTACAGAGGAAACAAATGAGGAAAATCATGTGTTGAAACACCCCAAACCAGACAGAAATACACACGCACACACAGTGAAGCAGTGAGTCATCACTGAGAGGGAACAAAGGAATGAACAAGTTGATCTGATCATTAGAAAGTCAGAACTCTTTGCTAAACTTTGTCATAGTCTCCTTAAATAAGATAAGTCAATCAGCTGATGATACACCCTGTGACTCTGTCTAAAAATGACTTCTACATTTGATACAACATAGACATACAAAATAACAACAACTTGATTACTAGTTCTGTGCTTTAAAAGGACTTGATATAAAAGGCTGTAAACACAGGTTTGAAAAGAAGATCTTCAGACCCTGAGTCGTGTGTCAATATTTGAAGACCAGGCCCCATCTGATAAAAAATTTAATCTGGATCAGACTAATCCAGATTTGGAAATCCCATGTTTTGCTAACCACGAGCAAATAATCTATCATACTTGTGTGCTAGTTTTTTAAAGCAACATTGGATTGGATCACCCTGATCCAGATACAAACTTTTTAAGATTACCAAATTTGAATAACCAGTGCTCTAAACAGGACTATAAATCACAGTGTAGGTAGTCTGTAAACAAACACCCTGCAATTACAATTTAAGGCCAAAGGTGAAGCCAAAGAAAACAAAACAGAGGTCTTTGGGCAGCCAAAGGCAGCCATAGGCAGCCTACTGTAATGTCTACTTTATCACAGTATCACATTAATTGTTAAAAAAAATAAGCACAAATACATACACACATACACACACACACACACACACACACAGATATATATATACACACACACACACTCAGGCTGTCAAAAGATTAAAAAAAATTAACTAATTAATCTCACATTTTAAAATCCATTAATCTAGATTAAGTGCAATTAATTTCTTTCTAAAGTTAAGTACTGTCTAAAAGTAAAAAATAAAATAAAATCCTGTGCTTAATCACAAATAATTTCATCTTTATGTCATCCATTTTCAATAACATGTTGGAATGTGACATCATGGAATTATTATATAAAATCAAAAAAGGTATTCAAACGCTCTAGTTTAATGTCAATAGTTTATAAAAGTCAATGAATCCAGTAAACTATTGTCATTGGCTAAGTTAAAGTAACCTATTTGTTATCAATGTAGGCTAACAAAAAAACCTTAAGGCTGCAACCAGGGCTCCACTGCAGTAGTCCATATGAAGAAGACTCTGTGAGAGACAGCACTCATGTGGAAAAGGGGAAGCAAGGAGAGACTGAAAGTGAGAGAGCTTTTGAAAAGGACTATGCCAAGTATGTTTGTCCAAAAAACGCTAGTACTAGGCCTGTTTGAAGCATTTTTTCATCATTTCAACGTCATGCTGTTTAGATCGCTACCATCTCTGAAAATGGATGGAACTTTTAGTGCACCAGACAGTAATTTTGTTACTTTTAGATCATTAATATTTAGCTTGAACATTGCCTGCTTGTTGTCATGCCAGAGGCTATACAAAGTGCCACAAGTTCCTAAATATTCCATGAATATGAAGACGACAGAGAGAGACAGAGAGACAGTGTTCATTTAAAGAAAGGGGAGGGACAAAGGGAGAGTGACTGTGGTCAAGCCAGCCTCCACTTCAAAAAACATGGTCAAGCCAGCCCCCACTTGTTTTGTGGTGCGCATATATACTAGGCATTGCGGTACGGTTGCAGAAGGACTGCTTTCAAAATAAAAGTAACCTTCTTGTGGATGTGATCTCACGTTGATTCAGTCAGTCTGTCTCATGGTGTGTTTGTGAATCAATGAATAAATCAATTAATCAATTCATCTATTCCAGCCGTCTCCTCCAACGGGCCACAAAGATTCGGAATGACCCCGCCCACCCAGGACACTCTCTATTCACCAGCCTTCCCTCTGGCAGACTCAGAGTCATGAGAGCCCGCACCAAGACTGAAACACAGCTTCTTCCCCATGGCTGTGAAGAGACTGCTACAGGAACCATGACACCCCCCCCCAGTACATTTTATGACAAAGACATTGTAGCTGCTATAAGAGAGCACCATATGAAATTTCACTGTATTTATTACAGTGACAATAAAGCTTCTTCTTCTTCTTCTTCTTCTAATTATTTAAATGAAATAATAGGAAGGAAACAATCCGTACAAAGAATATAAAAGTATTTTCAGTATTTCCATCTAAATTCGGAAAAATAATAAAAGGAAACTCCCTGTTTTCACAGACCAGTTGTAGTTAGAATGACAGTACACCACCTCAGGGTGTCACTCAGACAATTTCAGGGAAGTCTGATGTAGACTTTCAAAATTAAAGCTCTGAGAAATTTCAAATATTTTCAGTATTTCCACCTAAATTCAGATTGATATTGTACTACCATTCTGAATCAAAATTGGTCTGTGAAAACAGGGAGTTTCCTTTTAATATCAATCTGGATTTAGATGGAAATACTGAAAATACTTTTATATTCATTGTACAGATTGTTTCCTTCCTATTATTTCATTTAAATAATTAATAGATGAATTGATTAATTGATTCATTCATTCATTCACTGATTCACAAACACACCATGAGACAGGCTGACTGAATCAACGTGAGATCACATCCACAAGAAGGTTACTTTTATTTTGAAAGTAGTCCTTCTGCACCCATACCGCAATGTCTAGTCTATATGCGCACCACAAAACAAGTGGGGGCTGGCTTGACCATGTTTTTCGAAGTGGAGGCTGGCTTGACCGTCGTGGAGAGTGAGTGTGTGTGAGCAAGTAAAAGAGAGAAAAGGATCATACCAGTTTTGTTGTCCTAAAAATGTCAGTACTTTCTGAGGCATTTTTTCGTCACATTCCCGTCATGTCATGATGTTAGGACTGACACCAATGTGTGTGTTAGATGTTGTAGTTTATTTTTTATTTCTTATGATACCCCTCATTCTAGCTTAAAAATTGACCTACATACCATCGCTAAAAGTGCATGGAACATAATGTCGAAGCACCCGCGTTAATTGTGTTAATTTTGTTTAATGCGTTAATCACATTGACATTGATCGTGGAGATTAACGCGTTAACTTTGACAGCACTATATATACACATACATATATACAGACATGTATACACACACACACACACACACATATATATGTATATATATATATACCAAACTTTTTGGTAGGATTGGGATACCTTTGATCCAAAAAATATCAGGATTATTCTTATCCTGACCCTAGCAGGTGTATGGATTCAGGCTGGATTTCAGGAACAAAAGGTGATAAAACTTTCAAATTAATCAAATATATACATTTATTTATATTTTGCAAATGATTTGCTTGACCACTGTAGTGATCAAGTAGATAAAGTAGACATTAAAGTCCCTATTAAGCCTTTTGCTAAGGTAAACTTAAAAAAAAAAATTGTCCCCATAAAATAACCCCCAAATAGCTGTCAATATTAAACAAAAAATTTATAATAATGAAGAGCTCAGTTTCATTCTTTTTAGTGGAATGTACGGTGATTATCAGTAATTGCAGTATGTGTGTTGGCAGACTTGAAAGCAGGCTGGTGAATTTATTTATATCAGACATCCACTTCCTAAATACTGCAAATGCAAGAGCTTTCATCAGTGGGCCATAGGCTCACTTACCACTGTGTTACCTCATTTGGTGATAGATAGTGACTTAACAGACATTCATTTAAATTAAAATCCTTGAGATTATTACTTTAATTTTAACTTTCATATCTCACTTTATATTAAAGTAATTTTTAACAAGTGCATCCCCCAGACTGTTTTCTGTCTCTTTAAATCCAACACATAGAGTGACCCCACATTGGCTATTCTACCTGTTCTTTACAGAGCCAGTAGCCTGCATTGTGTTATTTAGTACCATTTAACTCTACAATGGTTCAGGTAATACCTAACAGACAGGCGTTTTTGTGCTGGTATTGCTGATGCCAGGTCTGGTGCAACAGATATCCACCGTGGGGTGCCTCAGGGGTCAGTGCTAGGTCTGATTATCTTTTCAATTTACATGCTCCCTTTTGGCCATCTTATATGCAGGCATAATAGCAGTTTCCATTTGTATGCAGATGATACTCAGATCTATTTAAGCTGGGATCCAACTAACAACTGTCAAAACAATGCTAACCTGCTAAACTGCCCTCAGGACATTCACAAGTGGATGTCACAAAATTTCCTGCAGCTTAACGATAAGAAGACATAAATATCGATCATAGGACAAGATAGTGCAAACATTCAAATAAGAAACCTTGGTTCTCTGTCCCACTCAGTAACTTCACACTGGAGAAATCTTGGTGTCATTTTTGATCAGTCCCTCCGTTTAGACAAACATGTTAATTCGGTAGTTAAATCCAGCCTCCACCATCCCAGAAATATCTCCCGAATCAGAATATTCCTTTCCAATAAACATCTGGAAACTGTTATTCATGCATTTATAACCAGTCGTTTAGCTTATTGCAACTCCCTGCTCTCTGGCATCAGTAAAAAATCCCTCTCACACCTCCAGCTCATCCAAAACTCTGCTGGCTCGCACTAAAAAACAAGACCACATCATACCCATCCTGGCTTCCCTACACTGGTTACCTGTTGCTTTTAGAATTGATTTTAAAATGTTATTGATTACTTACAAAGCCCTCAGAAGTCTTGCTCCAAGTTATATATCAGATCTATTATTGCCCTATGTTCCTTTTCGCACCCTGAGATCCTCAGATGCATCTTTTCTTGTTGTTCCAAGGTCTCCATTAATTAACAAAGGTGATAGAGCCTTTGCAGTCAGAGCTTCACGACTTTGGAATGACCTGTCCAAGGGAATCAGAGCTGCAGACTGAGTCTCATCTTTCTTCTCTTCTGAAAACCTACTTGTTTAAAACTGCCTTTCAATGATTTTATCTGTTTTATTATTGTATGTTTTTACTATGTTATTTGTATTCTATTTGTATTGCTTTTATCTTGTATTATTGCTTTGTTGTTTACTGGTTTTGTAAAGCACTTTGTAACTGTGTTTTGAAAGGTGCTACATAAATAAAGTTTATTATTATTATTATTATTATTATTATTTAGAGCTCTGATTATCTGGATTTGGTGATCTTAAAAAGTTTGTATCTGGATCAGGGCGATCCAATATAATGTTGCTTTGAAAAAAAAACTTACATAAGAGTGACATGGATTGTCTGATCCTGGATGGCAAAACATGGGATTTCCAAATCTGGATCATTCTGATCTGGGCCCATAAGTCTTACAAACAGCTCAAGTGAAATGAACACTTACTCACTCACTTTTGATCAACACCACACTGAGATGTTTCTTAAACTACATGTTCACTCCGAACAAAAGACACACAGTTTTTCTAATACGCTTATCAATTTCATTTCTGGGGACAAAACTTGAAACCTCCTCTACCCTGAGAGCTCTAAACAAATCCTCAGTCACCACTGACAAACACTTCCTCTGTCATGTGCTCGTTTCAAAACACTCAGGAAACAGCACGAGCCAACTAACACCCACACTTTTACTATAGACTCATCAAATAAAATCCCTTACTGTGTTTACACAGTGGGGCTCAAATTAGTCCGGTCACAACTTCAGGATTAAAATCTGAGCTGAATCATTTATCAGTCAGACAGTTCTCTGATGCTGATGATCAAACAGAAACATGCCAGTAGAATCAAGTATGTAATGTTCACAGTGATTTTAAGGCTGCATTAGTTCTGCAAACACAGATAAACAATTCTCAGTCAGTCTGGGACAAATAACTCGGCAGGGCCACAAGAAAATTTAGAGCCATCAGGAGATCAAAACATGATGAAGTCACTGTTAGAAAACAGAAATAACGAATAAGAAATCTCAAATAACCTGTAGGAGGAATATGATGTTCTCCTGACACATGGTGGTTTGGGTTTTTTGGTTTTGCATGTTCAGGCTGATTCATTCTGGCCCACGAAGAGCATTGTGAGAGCAATCGTTGTTAAAATTACAGGTGATTAACATACAACATACAGGAGCAAATATTTAGTGAAAACTTTACTAGCAGTGAGTTTATTTAAATAATTAAGAGCCTGTTGGAGGACCGCTGCTGGGTGTAAAGTGATATGTTTGGCACAGTTTGTCTGATAGTTTGTCCACAGTTTCATTCTTATATCAAAAGTGATGCACAAACATCACCACTTACCTTAATTCTCTCTCCGTGAATATCCAGCTGTCTCTCGCGGAAGTCCACCCCGATGGTAGCCTCCACTCTGCTGGGGAACTCCCCGGCGCAGAGTCGGTGTGTGAGGCAGGTCTTTCCCACCCCGGAGTCCCCTATCACCAGTACTTTAAAGGTCCGACAGCGAGTCAGCAATGAGGACACGCTGCCCAAAGAGCTGGAGAACTCCAGGGATGACTCCATTTACGCCCTTCACACAAAACTCACCGGTAAACAAAGCGCAGAAACACGCTGCGCGTCACACGTGATCTCCAACAAAGGTTTGGAAAGATGCAGCTTCAACAGGACGGAACAAACTACAGCAGCACTTCAGGGGGTAAACTCTTTACATGGTTCAGTGCAACTTTCCGCCCAAAAGCTCCTTGAAACTTTCTCTCGGAGTAGAGCAGCCTGAATGAAAGCAGAGGGAGTCTGTGGCGTTCACTGAGACGGTATTGGTGATGATTTGTGTCTGAGGGTGGAGCGTTGATCAAATGACAAGCGGCCAGGCGTCAGCATATGGACTTTGACTGTGGCCTAGGAAATATTCTGGATTCCTCTGAATTTTTTTTCAAGATATATTCCCCAAAATCCCCCAAACCTTTCATTAGTCTACTTAAAGTCTTTAATTGATGTGAGACCTAACCGAGACATTGTGCACAGCCAATATAACAGATGGTTATGACATAATATGGACAACCTGTCTGTGTTTATTATTCTACCACTTAGTAGCTGGACACAAACACTTACGATGATGGATTAAACACAAACGTGTTTTAACAACTTCACACCTCGACCTCAGTGATGACCAAAGCAGCTACCTCATCCCCGCACCTGCCCTGTGAGAGGAACACCTGCTGCCCTCTACTGCTGGAATTAATTTACTGTCATAGTTGTGTCTCCTGCTGTCCCTGTCTCCTACAGGCACTGTTCTGGGTAACTGTGTTGGGCAAGTTACTCTAAAAATTTAATATATAACAAATTACTTCATTTGAAAGTAATAAGTTACATTACAATATTACTCTGTGTAGAGTAATAAGTTACTTTGACCAAAATGAGCTCAGAAGAACTAATCACTGTAAATGGATGAGGATCATGTTTCAAAGCATGTAATTGAAGCACAGAAGCTCCAGTTTATTTTTACATATAGCGAGGCTTCCTCCTAGCATTCAGTGAACACACATTGGAACAGGCTATTGAATGCTCAGGTGTGCATCACTGAAGAGGCCCCGCATCCAATTCTGGCAAATCATGCCCAAAGAATTGTGGGTACTTAATGCCCGCAGAGGATACATGCAGGCATCCATTGAAATTCCCTTGAGGAAGGACTCAGTCCTCAGTAGAATTTGAAGGATCCCTGACAGTGGAACAGCCCTTTGACGGGATTTGATGATAGCCTCCTTGAAATTCAGCCGTTTAAGTATCCTTCCTTGACTCTAAGAAGCACTAAGTGATTACGTCCGAGGACCAAGAGTGTGATGTCAGCCTCACCCACAATGCTGAGTCTGACCTGTCAGTTAGGAAAACACCAGCAGCTCAGTGAGGTTAGCAGTGGCTACAAACAGATGTAAAAAGTCAATTGTTTTTGTTCGTTTGGTTTTAATACAAAAATCCAGAGGTATCATACATCGCCATCTCAGATTTAATCTTTCACATTAGAACCCAAATGAGAGAAAAAAGGGAAAGAAAAGATTGAGGGGCAAAGGGGGAATCAGAAAAAGTAAAACAACGTATTTCAGATGCTCATACGTTTACTCGCCTTGTAACAATTTTAGTTCTGTCACCTTGGGCAACGGCTTGGATGCTGAACTCTGACCTTTTGAATTGAGCCATTTGAATTTGCAGAAAAGAGCCCTCTGAAGTAGGATGTTTCCACTCTGACTGTTAAGAGTCTCTGTGTACATGCAGATAAAACCATTTCTATCAGTGACAACAGCAACAACACAAGTGACTGCCAGGAGGCTCCGTGTAACCACTTCAACCAAATCTAGAAATGATTATCAATAAGAAGAGCTTCATTGATCCATTATGGACAGGAAGGTGTCTATGGTATTGCTTAGATCTATCCAACTCTCTCAGAACTACGTAAAAATGTTTAAGAGTAGCAGTGTATTTGAAATGGAGCACAACACACAACCTTTACAGTTTTTAATCTGTGCTACAAGGTGCTCCATATTAACAGACAAAGGATTACATATTCCCAAGTTAAACCAGGAACCGCGAGGGAAGCACAGTCTGACCAAAAAGAAGAAGAAAAAAAAAAAAGTCAAAAACAAAAAACAACAACAACAACAAAAAAAAAAAACTGTTCACATGTGAGGTGACATTTGTGCTGTGCCCCTGCTGAGATCAGGCCTTCCTTACACACTCCACTGCACTGCCACATGTAGATCAGTTTACTGAAGCGGTACAGCAGATACAGATTCTCTTGTGGTCGCTGGATGTCCTCAGTATCTTTTCCTGCTCAGCTTCCTACAGATCTGTCAAAGATCAGATCCACTCAGCTCAGTCTCCCGTCCCCCAGCGACATATGTGTCCTATTTTCATTTAAATTAGCTTTTTAAAATAAGGGACAGGCAGTATGCAATAGGCGTGTGTCGGAACAGCACCAAGTCAGACTTGAGTGGCTGCTGTCACAGTTATTGATCATCTCCAAGGAAACTGACAGTCCGTCACAGTTTCTCCTGACAGTTTGCCAATAACTATTGTTTATTTTCATATTCAGCTTGGTTGTCAGCTTTATTAAAAAAGTAAAATGGCCATTCTGTTATCCCCCCTCCCCCCTTTCCCACAAATATACACTACCGCATACATGCTCTCCACACCCACACACACACACACACACACACACACACACACACACACACACACACACACACACACACACACACACACACACACACACACACACACACACACACACACAGAGTCCTGATTTTCATCATGTGGGAAAGAGACAAGCCATGCCAGGACAGACCCGATTGAGCTGAGCCAAAGAACGAAACACCCATTTTTGCTTCCTGTGTCTGGCTCTACAAAAAGTCTGCCAGGCGTACCACAAGGCTGTGTACTCGGCCCAATTCCTTTTCTCATCCTTTGTTGTTCTGTTGCGCTCACATCTCATTGGCTAGCTCCTCCGTTTCCGTGGATACGTCTCCGTTGGCAATCTTTGTGTTCTCCTCGTATCCGGGAGGTGTGAAAGCTAATGTGTAGGGGTAAAGCTTGTGACACTCTGCGCGGTACGACTCTGCACGCTCCGTACAGTCACCCAGCAGACCGCTCCGAAGACATTCCAGGACCTCTGTGCAGATCTGAGGGGGGAAGAAAAATTATGAAGAAACATGGCAATGAAAGGTCTACACATTTAGGAAATTGTTACTTAAAAGTCAGCCTTAATTCCTACTGATCTATTAACAGAGCTGTATACAATCTACAGTAGGTGAGATGAAATATGTCACTTGCTTTTATCATTTACAGTCACACTGACCCAGAAACAGATTTGGAGTTTTATAAATGTTTGGAAACAGTGTCTGAAATTACTTTTTTTGACTCAACTGCCACAAGGGGGTTGGTAAATAAAAAAAAATCCACTGGCCAAATATTTTTTACGGACTAAAACCAGTAAGTTGCCTTTTTGTGTTACATAGACATTTGTTTCTGTACATTTTCTATGAGATAAGGTATGCTGAATACAGACCTAAGGAAGGGGCAAAAGACAAATATGAAGGAAAACTATTATAGTATACTGAACAATATATTGAGCAGTGTGTATGTCTATGACTTTACTGCAGGGGGTATTCCATGGTGAAAATTAGACAGAAAAGCTTGGGGACACTTTTGTAGCCAGCAAGGGAACAAAAACAAGCATACCCAACAACACTAAGAAGGAAGCTGAGAAAATATATTTCATGTCAGTAGAAGTGCGGTCTGTTTGACGAATGAAGTTAGCATACAGTTAGCAATGGACTTCACTGACAACAATCACAACTTGGATTAATTTTGTAAAAATCCTTTTGATTATTTTGATCGTTGTCTGACCGCTTCAAAAGTAGGGAGTCACCACTGTTTTTCTCATATCTCTTGTTTACCATGCCGGTAAATCAGAATGAATTATACTGTGGTACTCATGGTTTCCATAAAGTGAACTAAGCGATTTGATTGTGTAGAATCTATCTGAGCTAATGATATGTAGCATGCCTATACTGACAAAAGTTTAAACACTGATGTTGCACTTTAATGTGCAATGCTAAACCTCTAAAAACTAACACAAGTGGGGTGGGTTGTAAGAGGTTTCATATTCTGAAAGCCAAAACTTTGTTTATTGTAAACTTAAAAATTTCTTAGTCTCCCAGGCTTGTGTATACTTATTTGATCACACTTTTTTGTGTTTTCTGCATTATTATGTTGATGAGTAATGCTCAGACTGTTCTTATATGTTTATACTACTTATGTTCTCATATCTTCTTTTATCTGTTGTTTTTCATTGTAAAGCACTTTGAGTTTACATCTAATGAAATACAAATAAAATTGCCATTGCCATCTGAGATCAGATGAAAACCCACTGTCCTGGTTTCTGCCTTGTAACTGTAACATCAAGCCTTTTATCAATTATTTCAGTGATAAACAGAGAGTGGCGCTAACTCCCAGAGTGCTTTGTAAAGTGTTTGCTGCTACTTTGTAATCGTGGACCTGGTAAATGGACCACTTGAAGCACTTTACACGACATGCCACATTCACCCATTCACACAATGGTGGTCCAGTCTACCATACAAGGTGCCACCCACTCATTAGTTATACATTCACACACAGTAACACACTGATGGAACAGCCATCAGGAGTGATTTGGGGTTCAGTATCTTGCCCAAGGAAACTTCAAAATGCAGACTGGAGGAGCTGGGGATCAAACCACTATTCTTCAAATTAGTGGATGACTTACTCTACCTCCTGAGCCACAGCCACTGTTACATGCCTTTACGTGTTTAGAAACTGGATTTATCATTTTAATTTGAAAGTTTAACATTCTGAGAGCCATGGTCGCATCAGCATCTTGGTTTTGTTGGACCTCCCTGCTGCTTTCGATACAGTCTCCCACACCATCCTCCTCAACTGCCTCTCCACCCACCTAGGCCTCGCCAGCACAGCTCTCTCCTGGTTCCAGTCATATCTATCCAACCGACAACAGTTTATCACAATCGATGGATCCACTTCCCACCCTGCCCCAGTTAATCACGGTGTGCCGCAAGGCTCCGTCCTTGGTCCCCTCCTCTTCACCATCTACATGCTCCCCCTTGGTTCAATCATCCGCCGCCATGGTCTACAATTCCACTGTTACGCCGACGACACCCAACTGTACCTTAGTGCATCACCATCCACCCAGCTCCCTCCACAGTCCCTTGTCAACTGACTCCAAGAAATAAAAACCTGGATGACCACTAACCTCCTCAAACTTGACAGCAAAAAAACAGAGCTCATGGTCGTGGCTCCCAAAGCACTGCTCCAGAAGGTTGGAGATCTTCTCCTCCATGTGGACGACTGCTCCATCTCTCCTGTGCCAGAAGCACACAACCTGGGGGTCATCCTGGACTCCACTCTATCTTACGAGTCACACATCAAATCTGTCACCAAATCTGCCTTTTTTCACCTTAAAAACATTTCCAGACTCCGCTCTTCGCTCTCAGATTCTGTGGCTGAGACCCTGATCCGTGCCTTCATCACATCCTGGCTGGATTATTGCAACGGAGTCCTGTTCTGGGTCCCCAATAAAGCCCCTGACAGGCTCCAGTATGTGCACAACTCAGCTGCCAGGGTGCTTACCTGCACTAAGTCTTGGCAGCACATCACACCCACCCTCATTCACCTGCACTGGCTTCCGGTTAGGTTCCGCATCACCTACAAACTTCTTCTGCTTGCCTACAAATCGCTCCACAACCTCGCTCCACCGTACCTATCGGACATTCTCCACCGGCATACACCATCACGGAACCTGAGGTCCTCAGACTCAGGCCTCCTCTCCTTTCCCCGCACCAATAGACGGACCTTTGGGGATAGAGCCTTCAGTGTGGCGGCCCCACCCTCCGGAACTCTCTCCCAACGGAGATTCGCCATGCTCCATCTCTGGACACTTTCAAGTCTGTGCTGAAAAGACGCTTATTCACACAGGCCTTTGGCAGCTAGTCTGTTCGTCTTGCTCCGTCTTGTTTTGTTTGTTTATCTGTTCTTTTCTTTTCTGTAAAGCGTCCTTGGGTCTCTTGAAAGGCGCTATATAAATTAAAGCTATTATTAAAGCTATTAAGACTTTTTTTTTTTTTTTTTTTAAAATCAAACAAAACCCCACTATGACCAGTAATTGAGATGTTGACCTAAATCCAGGTTTATCCAGAAATGAGTTTGCCACATGGGGGCTATACTGTTTACCAGATTTTACCATATCATTTTTTTCAGTATTATAAAGGACTGCACATATATAATCATTTCCACTGAGGGATCACTGTATTATTGCTATCATTGTATTTTATATTTTTTACCAAACAACTGTTACATTGCATATTTCCATGAATGCGTACCTCTATGGTTCTGTTGTTGAGTGACTCATCTAGTGCAGTGGCCAGCTCTGCTGCCTTCGTTTCTGTTGATGAGTCCAGATACACCATCATCTTAGCAGCTGCAGAGGGGAGAAAGTGTGTGTATTTGAAACAAAGCTTTTTTTTTAAAAAAACTCGACAAGGAATGTGACCTGAAGAACCAAGATTGTTTTTAGGTACCCCAAAGTTAGGAATGCACCGATTGATCGGACAGTGACCAGAACTGCCTGATTTTTAGCTTAATCAGCCATGATCGGTGACTGGCCAGACAGTCTCAGATAAAGCTGATTCTGTGCTGACTAAATTTAGGCACAATGGTTCATGTCATGTGAACAGCGGCACAGACAGTACCTGTCTACTGTCACTGTTGCTGCAACCTGAACTGGAATTCATTTCCATGCATGCTGCATGTGGTTTAGGAAAGCTCCTGTGTTAAATGCATACTCTGCAGGATTTTTCTTAAAAAAAAAAGTGTGTAGTTGTGCCTGCATCTGCAGAGAACTCTATAAAAATGTAGCGACCAGGTTATACCGCTGTCTCTGTCTCTCTCCTCTGCTCTGTGGACTTGTGCTGCATTATTTTAAGTTTTGTTAATTCTCAAACTATTCTGTGGTCCTTACACCATTTAAATAGATGCTTTACATGATGTCAAGTTTTTCTTTCTACACCATATAAGCGTTAAAAAACATTTATATGTGTGTTGAGTGATGCAAGAAACGGGGGCGGGAGGAAAATAAGAGGTGATGAAGGCACTATGTACTTAAATTTACTTAACATCTCTTTTAGGTGGTTTATATATTGCTGGAATGTTTCATAAATAAAAACACCATGTTTTTATTGTCATTTTTTGTGAATAAAATCTGAATCCGCAGTGTAACATGTCTCTGTCAGGTAAATGTATTAGTAAAATGTTTTCCTCAGAAAAAGAAGTAGAAGCATACATTAAGCAAGCAATGTAGCACTGAGTTGCACAATTTTTTAAGTGATTTGGCCTTTGGTAACTTATTTTAGAGTACAATGAGTAGAAACAGAAAGATAATTCATTTTTTTTAATCTAAACATCATAATGAATCTATAGCTGTTTGAGTCCAGGTGTGCTGCTCAGGACCCAAAGAAGTATAGTGTTGAGTATGAAAGAGAAAGCTTCAAGCTGCAATACCATAGGCCAAACAATTATAGTTCCTGTTCTGAACAGGCAGCTTTTAAACGGGCACTGCACTAATTGAAGAAAAACACAGATCTGGGAGGTCTCACCTTGTAATCTAGTTAGTCTAGTTAGCTTTCTCACCAAGTAGGGTCCATGTAATAGATTTGGTAGTTTATTCTGTGGCAGCAAAACATTTACCAGAAGCGATTGAAAGGAAAATAAAGTGATAACGTTGCCTTGACAGAAAGGGAGCTGTCAATCAAGTGTGATTTGATCACGCCACCATAATCCTGAGAAATGGTCTGAGCAGCCAAATGACCCATTTCTTAACTGTTTTTTTCATAATTATGAACACTGATTTTCACTAGGTTTTTGTGGCTGCTTAATTAGGCACTCATCTTTGATTACATATATGCATTTGCCATTTACCATGCAAAAGGTTTAGGTTGGAAAAATAGTCAGATCCTTTATCTCATCAACTCAAAAGAGATCTGCGATAGGGAAAGGCTCACGTTTGGTTTAATAAAAAATGGGACTACTTCTAATCACAGGACACTAATACATATATTTAAAATTGTGTCAATATTTTGGTAACCTCACTAACAAAGGACACATTTACATGAAAACAATCGTTTCTCCTTTGCATTTTCAAAAAAGTTCAGACGACAATGTTTTGTTAAAAATTGCGGTGCACAGGGATCTGCAAAAATGACCAAAAAATGCTGTAGTATACATGCCAGGCCAGTAGTTGAAAGTGTGTTTTGTAATGATGCAACATGCGCCTGCCCACATAGCTTCCTTCTACAACAAACAAAATGGCTACCACACGAACGTTTGTCTGGATGGACAATGAGGTGGAGATGCCACTCCAAATGACCCTAAACTACAAAGCAAGTATATTTCAAGAAAATGTTGATTGGAGGTCGTGCCAGTCAAAAAAATCTGACATCTTCGAGGCTTATTTATAGCAGTATACGACCAGCAAAACGGCTGAGGGGAAGGCATTCACGCATGAAAAGCATTTAATTTTCAAAACCTAGGTGATATCAAAGCTAAAAGCTGTCTGAGGAAAATATAAACAGGCAGAGGACTCTGGATGGCGGAGTGAAATGTGAACCTGTCCTTTACTAACGTGCGTGTGAGAGACCTACCAGCCAGTCGGTGTGGTATGGAGTTTGAGTGCTTGGTGAGGTAGGCCTGGTTGAAGCTCATGGCATTGCTATCTCCGAACAGCCGGGTGATCTCCTGCTTCAGCACTGTCCTGACCACCTCTGGTAGCTCCTTGCTTTCTGAGACTGAAAGATGGTAAGTGAGGAAGATGAGGGAGAGATGTGATCGATGGTGGGAAGAATACAGCAAACAAAGGCATCAAAAAGAAGTAGGAATAAGGGAAATAAGAGGCTGGTCGGGAGCAAGTTATAAGGACATGAAACAAACAAAAGATATGCTACATATGGTGCACTGAGGTATAAATAAGGATCCCTCTTTCTTACCTCCTTTAAAGAAGCGTACTAGACACTGATGTAACCAAGGGTGGTCTGGGTCAATGGCCAGTGCTCTCTTCACTGACTGGAGCATCAACAGGTATTTTTCTAAAGGGAGTAGAAGGATTGCAAATCTGTGTTATAGGGTGGTACCGAACGATTATTTTTTTTTATCAATTAATTTAAACCTTGATCTTAACTCTTTTTTTAAAAAGTTATGAACGGTGATTTTTACAAAGATTTTTGTGGATGCTTATGCTTGTGGATTTTCAACTATGTCGATGAACTGCCCCAGTCCTATTGTGTTAAGTGCTAAGGTTAGAACTAAATGAAAAGTCAGTCAAGTATCATTCAAATGTGCTTTCCAACCTTTCCTGAAGTAGATCTCAAAGGCCAGTAGGTGTGTGTCTATTTTGTCCTTGACTAGGTGTTTGAGAGGCATCAAGAACTTGACAGCTTCTTCCAGTGGATTTTCTACCTGTGAAGAGGAAATGACCGAGGGAACACACAAAGCAAAACAGTCAACTTGACCCTATCCGATTCTGCTTGCTTAATTAGCTGCTTTTCTATGCAATTTTTTATTGCATGACTGAACTTTTTATGACTCCTCTTTTCTGACCTTGACCAGCTTGTCAGGTATTAGCTCCTCCTTGGGCCCTCCTATCTCCTCATCATCATCCTCCTTTTTCTTTTTCTGGTTCTTAAGCTGCTTCTCTTTCTCTGCATTCTTCTTCTCCTCCTCTAGCTGGGCCTTCTTCTGGGCTCTCCTTTGTTTGTTTCTCAGCTTCTTCAGCTCTTTGTCCGAAAGGTTAGCTAGAGAAGAAAGCAAGGTGTCAACTATGGACAAAATGTCTTTAGTTTGTCCAAGAGAGCATTTAAAATGTACTGGAATCTCAGTGGTGCAAATGCGACTGCCCCTCACCAGTGTCAGCCTGCAGCTCCTTGCTGTCATCAGTAAGGGGATTGTCGTGTAGGCTCAGGTAGATCTGGATGGCGCTGATGGCAGCCTTGTAGTAGAAGGGATGCATCCGGAGCACGTCCTCCAGCTTCAATAGGTCCACATAGGAGCGTAGCGTCATCTTCCTCATGCAGTAGGTGTGGAAGTCAAACTGGTCATCTGTGATCTCCACAAAATGCTAAAGAAAGAGGGGAAAAAGGAGGAAGATTTAACAAAAAACAACCAAATAATTGAGAATGTGACCCATCCATGGAAAATATTTAATATGGGTAGCTAAGGAGACTCAGGTGTATCGCAAACATTGCATGTCATAATCATAGATTTTAATAATACCATACCAGACACCAACATGATGCCTATTTATTCCAATAAAATTGCTCGCCTGGAAACATACACCAAAAAGTTTTCTGGCTTCCAGGTTTGCTTCTGTGGTATGTTCCCACTGAACATACGCAGTAGTGTTTCTCCCACTGGCCCCACTGGCGAGTTCCCTTTCAGCTCATAGACTTTATAATGTGATGGCATCAAGGATTTTAAATTGCTTCTCTCAGCTCCAGGAAAGTTTAACAAACATAAAACCACCATGGCTCACAAATTCAGAACCAAAAGGGTCATAACTGACCAGTTTTAGGTGTTCTGTCAACAGTTTTACAGATGTGTCTTTTACAATGTTGGTCTATGGGAAAAATGCCTTTTGGGCCACGGGGGATTTTTTTTTGCTGCAATACTGTGAGTGGTCAATGGAAAAAAATTGGCTGCAAAGCTGAGCAGCTTTCCTGAGGGCCTGGTCATAATGCATCAAGTACAATTCCTGACACTAAGGACTCACCCTTTCAATCTCGTGGCACTTCTTGAGGGCCTCCCCAAACTTGTTCATGGCCTTGTAGGCGAGAGCACACTCTGTCTGGAACCACATACACTGCATCTCGTTGAGGTTCTCCACTGCTGATGCCCCCTCCTGGACAAAGATAGAGTATAAACAAAACGCTTGCTTGAACAAAGTAAACGGCAAAACAGGGAAAAAACTAAATAACCACGCCAACTGCTGCAAAATGACTAGTCTCAAACAAATTATAGGAAAAATAGTCATTTTGTATTACTGTAAATTTGTTATTACAAGATCATTGCCTGTTCAAAACATGCCAGTGTGGAACAGGCCAATTGCTTGGCCTGTGTGTTGCTGCAGGCAGCTTTCTCTGCAGAGCGACCACTGACGCACCACCGCACAGGTATAAATGCCCACAATGGCAAAGGCCACGTATGTAGGTTACAGCATAGGCTCTGCGTTGAGCTGACGCACAACTATTGTCGTCCTGAAGTGTCATGATTTATGGATATTTTACATTATATTCAATGCGTTACAGTAACAGTTCAACAATTGATTAACTGTACAATTAAACCAAATATTGAAAGCAATTTGTGTAAAACATGCAATATGGACACATTTTGCTGATATTTTTAAGAACTTTTTATACAATGCTCTGTATTATGTGTTGTTTTAAATTTTAAACACTCATACATACTTAATGGGCTTCTGTTTTGACAAATTCAGTGTTTTCCTGATGCTTGACCATTGTTGTATTATCTCTCAGCATCTACAACTGTGTACAAATGTGTGTCTACAGCCCTTTTAGTGTCATTGGAAACCCTACATAGCTTCTGTTGCATAAAATAAAAGTCAGACTTCAGCACTGCCACTTGAAAAAAATCCTTGGGGAAACACAACGTAAGTGAAAAGAATTCCACCTTCAGTTATTCAAGATTGTAGGATAGTGATACATAGGGTCATAAGGTCTCCAGTTTGTACTAGTTCTTTATAAACTGACTTAACAGAAAAAACAACCATGACTTTGTTTTACCATTTTCACAAGTTTTCCTTAGCTCGCCAGCTGTCAGTGTGTACTTGTGTGCACACCCACAGACAGTGTCTCTCACCCGTGTAAACTTGGAGCACATTTCCTCGGCCTCTTTGACCATGCCAGCCTTCAGCATGTACTTGGCACATTTGGAGTTGATGAATCTGTCAGCGGTGTCCAGCGCCTGGGCCTCATCCATCCACTGAGCAGCTTCTTTAATGTTCCCAGCATGCTGCAGGAAAATAAAGGTCAACACAACAGTCATAACAACAGCACAGCAACACTCTGCTCCTCAGTTGTAACAGTGAATGCGTGCGCATATGTGTAGTGTATGTTACCTTGTAAATCTTGGCTTTGATGAGGAAGAGCTCGATGAGTGTAGGCGTACTCTCAATGGCTGCGTTGATATATTCTAGAGCCAGTGTCTGTTGGCCAATCATGTCATAGTGCTGTGCCAGGAAGTACTGCACCCAGAGCAATGTGGTTGGGGGTTCCTCCTTACCATCATCTGTGGCAGTGCAAGGACATATTGGTTAAGTTTAGGTCTTCAGGGTTATGCACAAAACACTACAACAGTTACATCTTTAAGTCATAACCACCAATGAGACGCACTGGTTATAATCCTTAGGATTTTATGAAAGCAAACTCTGTGTTGGACATTTCTTAAATATCAGCATTTTTCTACAATAGCCATTTATGTCTTTGTATACTAAGATTACCTCCATTAATTATCATCATTACTGGTGGAATCTGCCATTCCAGCAATGGATTCAAGTTACGTACCTAAAAGTCATTCAGTTCTACTGTTTTAATGATATATTACTGATATCAGCCTCACAGTTTACTGTTCACTCTACCACAGCTGAATCACAGCTGGATAAAGTTTTTTGCAAAGCGAGCATTTTCTACCGTGTCACATTTAAGCCTGACTTACAATTGGGTACTCAACACTTTTGACAACTTGACAGAAATTACGTATTTTCAACATTTAAAAAAGTGCCATTTTTCTTTCACGTCATAAACCTGAAGAATTTTTTTTATGCCACAGATATCATATTTTGTTGCGCAATATGATCGGTAGTATTACTATCGTTGCCATGGAGATAGTAGTTTTCAATCCACATTGACTCCGACCTGTGTTCAGCGTCTCTGTCCACAGAGGCAGCCGTCTGTTAGCAGTAGCTCCTGTGGAACTAAGAGGACAGAAGGTGGCCACACTGCCTTCACCAGGCTGACTGACAACAGATATTTACTGAAGTAAAATATTTTTCATGTCAACACCATGGGAAGAAATCAACATTGATTCACTGATTTTATTTCCCAGCCCACCATAGTGAGAGAGGGCACTTTGCCGCTAGCAGACAGACTGGGCACTGATCAATCAATAAATACAGTTAATAGGTTAAATAACATATACAGCAGGGATATTTGTGTGATTTTAACTGCTGTTTCTTCAGGTTATACTTCACTAAACAGTAACAGAAATAGACTCAGACTGTAAAAAAAACAAAAAACAAAAACAAAAACACAGGGTGTCTGTGGTTACCATGTAAACAACTGAATTCCTTCACTAAAGCATAAATCCAAAATGTTGTGCTGCTATTTAATTCGTGCAACTCTTCAAAAGTGTCAGGCGCTCAATCATAAATCAGGCTTAAGGGTAATCAATGGCAAAACACTCATAGGAAATAAAACGTATTTATTACAGTGGTAAGAACTAACTAATCATTCATCGAAAGCTATACTGTCATTTTCTGCATTTTTTGTTAGTAGATCTGTTTTCAATATTGCAGGGAGTATTGACACTAAAGAGAGCAACCTCAGTGAGCTGTTAGATTAAGAGCTGCAGAGCTGCACACCTCCAACTCCTGAGCAAGGTAACCACCTTTCTTGCAAAGTGCAAATCATGAAATCAGATTATGAATGCAATTATTTCTACCGACTTCTTCAATAAATCATTAAGGATTACGACTTTAAAAAACTGTCTATTATGCTACACTGACTACACGACACTCAATATTCCTGATTAGAAAGATATTAGATTCGGTATCATCTTCCTGATTAATAAATGTTCTCCTCACCGTTCTGGTTGAACATTCTACAGCCTTTTAATGAGGTTTCATAGCCGACCACCAACTCCTCTATTATTGCCACCTGCAAAGACAAAGAGGACACAGTACATTACCATACCTACAGTACGAAGTACACATCTGTTGTTGAATAACTTTGTTTGAGTACACTAGAATCTTTCCCCTCAGATTGACCTCCCTTCCTACAGTGCATTATGTAAGCTGGTTTCAAATGAATTGAGGAGCAAGTGTCAGTGTGGTTTAGATTTAGAGTGGTCATCTGACATGTATAGCAGCAGTGCTGTCACCTTTTCTTTGTCGTTGTACAGTGATTTGAGGGTAGTGAAGACGGGCGGACAGCCTTTACTGAAGTTCATCCGCAGATACCTGTCCAGACACTCTCTGAACTTATCACCTGCAGAGGAATGGGGTGAGATGGAGAAGATCATAAAACTTAACTCAGCTTCTATCACAGTTCACTTTAGTCATGGTCAAAAATCATTAACAAGTGCAAGTGGAAAGAAAAAAAACCCAACAAAGACTTGGAACCCAAATAGCATCTTAAACAACTAAGGCTGAAGAGAGCTTCTAGCTTGGTCATTTACTCCTAACACATGGATGAAATTTAAGTCAAGTTTTAGTTTAAATGTATTTTGGCCACACCAGAGAGGAAGTTGAGGGGCAGCCGGCGAGGAACCAATCCTTTGGGAAACTTCTCCCAGGCGTCTTCATAGATCTTTTGTCTCTCCTCTACTCCGCCTGGAGAACCCCCCCCCCCAAAAAAAATAATTAATAGTGTCGACAATTGTTGCCTGTACAATGCATGTGGATATTTTGTGGTCAGTGGTCTGTCATGAAAAAGCTGGTGTTTTAAACAGAAAGGAAAAATTTGTCATACATGGCTTTAGGGCACTTTCCAAGCCGCGGTAATAGGACCAGTTCTCTGGGTTCCTCTCCTGCAGGCGGCGGTAGACTTCTGTTGCTTCATCCAGACGATCCAACTTCAACAGTAGCTCTCCTATAGTAACAGGACAGAGGAGCTCCGGTGTCAAAGTACACAGAAAGAGACAACAGCTGCTCAAATTGGAGAAGTTGGAGAAGCTTAACACTTCAAATAAATATGAATTAGAATCCTGCAAAAGTACAGCCCAATAAATATACAACCAGCATATCAGCAGTGAGATTCTCTTAGAATCACAGAAGCGCAGCAGGTACAAAGCAACTACAGAGAGCAAGGCCTCACCTGCTGTGTTGAACATAATATAAAGATATCTCAGCACATGAACAAACATCACTTTGTTTTTGTTCACGGTAACTGGTTCAGCTGTATATAAACAGTTTTAAATAAAGAGGGGGGGGTGAATATGCCTACATTCACTACATTTTTAAAAGCTAACTCATCAAATTGCCTGTCACGTTTTTGCCAGAACAAAGGGCAAAGTAGACTGCTGAAGGTGTTTCTGCAAAAAAAATTTCAGGGCCAGCACCGATTATTAATAATAAAGTAGACCAATATCCGTTATTTCAAACCTATGTTGTAATGGAAAAGCTAATACTTTAGCAAGCTAACTAAGCTAACCGTAGGCACCAACAGGTCCAACAAAAAAAGCCCAACTGTGCTTCACTTTCATGCCCATCCAATCCTTAGACATACATCTGATTTTTTTTTTTTTTTTTACTGTGACAGCAGCCTCTTACTAGCAGAAAAAACACTGGGGGTTTATGGAAATTCATCATAAAGGATTGTGATGTTCAACAACTTCAATAATATCTGCTGTGTTACGTTCGACTCACAGGTCTGTTCGCTCACTGGAGCTGCTCCAGTCTGTGTTTGTCTTTGCCCATCCGTGGCACAGTAACCTTCAGTAGTGAAGACAAAGGAGTAGAAGCGCTGCTGGGTCTTAGTAGTAGTCACATACAGATGCTCTTTGGACACTTCTGGTATACTGAGTTTATTCCATCTTGTGAAGAGCTAATTGCATTACTCTCGATAAAAAATATAAAATGCAAGTCTTCTTAAAAAACTGTCCAAAGCAAACTGTAGACAGGTACAAAACAGACAGGTGTGTAAGCTACAGCAGACAATGACTCTGATGGAGACCTGTGAGTAGCAATGTGCTGGTCTTTTTAATCTATATTGCCATGTAAAATAAAGGCTTTTTAATTTTTGCACAAACCCTTCAGTGTACCTTGTGCATTGTTTTACCCTTACATTCACCTGAGATGTGATGAGCCACCAAGTTCTAACAAGGGATTTCTAAGTTCTAACAAGGGATTCAGTGTGAAATTGTCCCAGTAAGAATGGAGCGCTGTGACCCACCTCGTGTCTCCTCCACAGCGAGTTTGTCACAGATCTGCTTCTCATAGTTGGATAAATGCTCCAGGGCCTCCTTGTACAGGCCTGCTTCTCTCAGCACCTGGTTCTGGTACAGCAGTAACTCGCTGTATTCGTAGTCCACTTTGTCTGGAGACGTCTGGAGAAACAAATGACTGTTAGTGAAATCAACATTTTCTACTAGCAACAGTAAAAAAAATATTGGGCTGCTGAGTGCAATTGTGCTTTTCAGGAAACTCTCCATCATTCTTCATGTATTTGTGCAGTTGCCTAATGACACAGGCTTGTTGTTGTTGTATTAAATAGATGGCACATAGACAGGAAGCAGACTGGTCCTATCAGGAGCAAGCCAGAGACTGAGAGAGTAAGCTCTATTGCAGTTGTGACCAATACAAAGATGACAGAAACAACACCCATATTTAAACTCTGTTGAGAGGAAGGACTAAACCATGCACTGTAACTGAGATGCATCAAACACCAAGTCAGGCATGAAAAACATGACAAGAAATGTGGGCAACCCTGTTACTCATCTAAACACTGCAGTGTGTTGAACAGCATCTGTAATACACAAAATACTTAATAATCATTACTCTCTGTTCCATCAGTTTCTCGAGTCCGATCGTAATAACCATATCTCACCTCATGTACACAAAGAATGAGAAAGACAGACTTTATATTAGACAAATGTTAAGTCATCATGGGGTCTAACCTGTTGTGTTTTCCTGAACTCCTCAATTATTTTTGCAGCCATCTCATAGTCCTCCAGGAGGTGATAGGCGATGGCATAGCCTATCCAGGACGCCCGCTGTGCTGGACGCAATTGCAACAGCTGGTACCGTGTCTCCTACAGAGAAAAAAAATGCAAACACGGGTATATTTAGCCATGCTTATCATCAGAACCAACAGGGCGAAAAAAGACTCAACTTATGTCCCCTCTATGATGAATCCCTCATATGTGGCCAAAAGGATTTGTAACTTGATGTAAATGATGAGGTAAACAAGGTGATGGTTGGCAGCACAAAGTGAAGAAGAAAATTCTGCTGAGTCATGGTATTAAAACCAGATTTGTAATAGCTGGCTAAGGGAGCACTAAAAAAATAACACTGACTCAGAGCCCCTCCCTTTACCTCTCTCATACATATTTTTAATCCTTTCATCTTTCCATTTCATACCTCTCACCAAATAAGCATCTAAATCCCAGGCTGTGTCCCACGGGAGCTGTTCTACATTGTGAAACCTGACTGCTACCTGATTCCTGCCTCAGTCAGTGCAATGCTGCATCCTGGACAAGGCTGAGTGACAGATGGTAGTGTGTGTTTAAGAGGGTTTTTTTCTACACAAACGACTGAAGTCAGTTTTATTCTTGTGTTAAAAATAAAAGTTGCTACATTTCTTAAATCTGCTTCTTGCAGTTTGGTGTGGACTCTAGGCTGTGCTGTTCTACAGCTGACCCTGGGTCCTGATCTTGAGTGGGGCAGGTAAACCTATCTTAGAATAATTATTTGAGCTGGAAAGGATCCACTCATAGTACTCAGGATAGTCCTCACCCTGTAGCCCTCCAGGTCTCTCATCTGGATCTGCAGCAAGGACAGGTCTCGGAGGATCTGCAGGTTGTCCTTGTCCCACTTCAGAGCATTGCGGTAACACTTGATGGCCTCATCGTACTTCTTATCCGAGCGCTGCAATAGGCCATATACATGCCAGCCTGGGATGCACAGTTAAGGAACATAGGAACAACCTACTCCATGCTCCATCGGATCTTATCAGACTACTATTAAAAAGATATACTGAAGTGCACAGAGATGTTGTGGTTACTTTGGTTACTGGGGTCACTGGGGCCCAATGAGCCTCTCCTGATGAGAGCAAGAACTGGTTTTACTGGTCCATAATGTATCAATCACTTAAAGAGCAACTAAACCACCAGAAAACCTTTTTTTTAAAGTTGAAAACCAATATACAGTTGAGGATAAAATTATTAGCCCCCCTACAAAAATGTCATTGTTTTAAAAGTATCTCCCAAGTGCTTTTAAACAGAGCAACACATTTTTAACACAGCTTTTTTAGACATCCTAGGTTTATTTTGGATGCTTAGATTATTTTAGTTTGCACACAGAAATGAAAATATTCCACAAAAAACAAAAACTACCAGGGTCAAAATTATTAGCCCCCCAGATCCTAATAGTCAATTGTGTATCCTTTTTGCTGGATAACAGCCTGCAGTCGTTTGTTGTAGTTTTCGACAAGTCTCTGACACTTCTTTTGAGGAATCCCAGCCCATTCTTCTTTGGCAAATCTCCCAAGCTCCTCCAGATTTGATGGCCTTCTGGCATGGACGTTCTTCTTTAGGTCACCCCACATATTTTCTATGGGATTTAAGTCAGGGCTTTGTGCAGGCCACTCAATTACATTCACTTTGGTCTTCTGGAGATAGTTCTTCACCAAGAGAGACATGTGTTTTGGATCGTTGTCATGTTGGAAGATGAAGCGACAACCCAGACCCGGTTTTAGTACTGACTGCTTAAGGTTTTCTTTCAAAATCTCCATCTTTCTTTGTTCATGATTCCTTCCACCTTGACAAGATTTCCAGTTCCAGATGCACTGAAGCATCCCCACAGCATAATACTCCCACCACCGTGTTTCACTGTGGGGACGGTGTTCTTTGGGTTATATGCCTCTCCCTTTTTTCTCCAAACATAAGCAGTGTCTCTATGGCCAAAGAGCTCTAGTTTAGTCTCATCAGACCATAGGACACGCTTCCAGTATGCACAATCTTTCTCCAGGTTGTCCTGAGCATACTTAAGTCTGGCTTGAAGATGTCTCTTCTTCAAAAGTGGAGTTTTTCTTGGTCTGCAACCTCGCAGTCCATTCCTGTGCAGAGCTCTAGTGATTGTCTTCTTAGAGACTACGATTCCTGATGTGGCCAAGTCATTCACCAGTGTCTTGGCAGTTGTTCTGGGGTGTTTGGACACATCTCTCACTAGTTTTCTTTCCAGGGTCTTTGAAATCTTTTGCTTTCTACCTCTGCCAGGCTTGTTCTGTACTGTGTGGCTGTCTTTGAATTTTTGGATTATATTTCTCACTCCAGTTCTTGACACTTGGAAACACTTGTATAGCTTTGTATATCCTTCTCCTGCTTTGTGTGCATCAATAATTCTTTTTCTCAAATCCGAAGTGATTTCTTTAGTTTTTGGCATGGTGCTTTCTCGACTGACAGCTCAATGACCCATACTGAGGCTTTTATACCATGTTTGAACTTAATTGTTGAGTGAAATCACCTGATTCACCTGACCACCTTTAAGCACGTCACCTGTGAAGTTAAAGCACATCATTGCACAAAAGTGGTTTGTGCAATGACTTAATAAATGGTCATTTCTTAACGGGGGCTTATAATAATGTCCCTGGTCATTTTAGTTTTTTCTTCAATAATTCTGTTTTGGTGTGCAAATACAAATAATTTGTGCCTTCTAAAGAAAACTAGTATGTTCAGAAATGCTATGTTGAAAATTCCTTGCTCTGTTAAGAAAGTACTTGGGAAAATCTTGAGGAAACTTCAAATTTCATTGGGGGGCTAATAATTTTGTCCTCAACTGTATATATATATATTTAGTAGTGTTGATTGATTCAGGTCCCAATCTTGGCATTTGGGTGCAGAGAGGATGTGCTGAATATACTCCACAAAGACAAGAGCTCCTCGGGATAATGTGTGGCATGATATCCTCTGGCATCACACACATTCACACATTTTACAAAAGACACACCAGCCAGAGGTATTAAGTGACAACAGCTTAGAGCATATCTCCTTCACTAACAAACTATGTGTACAGTGACATACTTAAGGATACAGACGTGGCTCCTGAGGTCATTGCGAAGGCCTCGTCTCACCAGGTCATAAGCCTCCTCCTTCTTCCCCAGACAGTTCAGGGTCAGTCCCTTCATCGCCAGGGTCTCTACAGGGACAATGGTTCAGCATACAGTAAGAAATACAGTACATATTGCCCACTGATAGGAGACCTTTTCCATCCATCTTTTCTTCTGTATGTCTGCTGCTTACCTCCATGCTCAGCAAACTTAGGGTTGGACAGAATTTGTTTACAGAACTTGAGCCCGTTTCTGTACTGCTTGTGTTCGTAACATCGCTGTGAAAAGAAGAAGAGAGAAACCACATTAAGCCAAGAGAACAAGGGTGATATTTCAAGTCATGTTGCTACAGTAGGTATGCATCCTGTGTCCCTGATGCATTAAAATCTGAAAGGAGGGGCGACCAGTAGCTCAGTGGGTAGAGCGGGCGTCCCATGCAGAAAGGCAATGTCCTTGACGCAGTAGCTGTGCATTTGATTCCAGCCTGCAGCCCTTTGCTGCATGTCATCCCCTCTCTCCATCTCCTCCTTTCACACCTAAATACTATTTTGTCGAATGAGGGCAAAAGCCAAAAAAAAAAAAAAAAATCAATAAATCTTTAAATATTAAAGGATGCTGGGCTGCATTCCTTTATTTTACTCGATAAGGCTACATTGTGAACAACAAATCCAACAGTATTTCTCATGTCACAGAAAGCACTACAAATGAAACTTGTGTTTTGGATATGTCAGTGTTTTGCCTGCTTGCCATCATGCCCGGCTCTCTTCACCCTCTCAAAATGATTCCACACTTTAGATCTCCCGCCTGACATGTTATTAACTAGCCTGTGTAATAACTGCAGGTACCACCCCTGTTTATTAGGGGGCAAACACATGCAGCGCCTTTAACTTCCAGATGTTGTTTATAAGTGTGTAGACCTACCATCTGTGGGACAGATGTAAAGCTCTGCACTAAAATGATTAACTTTTCCGCATTTATCAGAATGATTATTGACAGAAGAAGGGAAAGATATCTGTCAGCTGTGATTGGTTTTAGCGTGACCCCTGTCTGACTGCTGAGCGTGGTCCATGTGGTCCATGGTACAGTCATATAGGTTTTGATTTATTTTGACAAGACGCAGCTCCTAATAGAGTTTCACGTGTTTTGTTTTTCTGCGACTAAGCGACTAATGAAATCTCACCAACTAATGACCTTTCTGGTCGACCAACATTTGGTCAACTATTAGGAGGTAGCCCACATTCCTGTAATCTTAAGCCCCATTTCCACCGAACAGTACGGTAGTTCAGTTCGGTATGCATTTCCACTATGAAAAGTTGTGAATGGTACCAATGGAAAGGTTCCTTACCATAACCATTTTTAGTATCCCTTCTGTTGGGGTACCTAACACACAGATCTGGTAACAAAAGGTGGAAGTGTGATCGCTGCAGTCCATTAAGTGGTCAATAGCAGACAAGCACTCTGCTCAGGGCTGACTTGTGGCTGGTTTTGAAGCTCATGTAACTATTGTTCGTACCGTGGAGAGTTTTACACATAGGTAAACTGTAACTATAAAATCAAAGGATGTTTTGCTGGTTCTCGCAGCAGCTGTAGTTGGAGAAAAAAAATAACATTCACTGGACTGACTGCCGGAAACTTTTAAGGTGAACGCTCACTTGTAATGTTACTCAATGCATTAGGGGAAGACGTGAATAAATCAACACACCTTATTAGGGACGCACCGATATGAAAATCTTGGCCAATACTGATATCTGATATTAATATTGCTGTTATGGCCGATAACCAATATTTACCGATATCGATATCTGTTTGGAAAAAAAAAACAAAAAAAAACAAAAACAAAAACAAAAACATTTTCCGAGATGATTAAATTTTGTACATGCTGAAGAACATGCAAACACTGAATTTTTGAAAGAGTAACGTCTTTCTTTATTTTCAAACTTGTTTTACTTACAAATAAGTAAAGAGTTACAGGGCCACCATAAAACACAGGTAACCAACTGTGTTAGTTTTCAGATACTTTTACAACTTGTAGCAAGTAAGTGTGTAACTAAATTAAAGTGTGGTTTAACCCACTCAATGCAATCATAAATCAATATAAGGATCATAAATCAAATTATCCAGACAAAGTCTACTTTTCAAAACTTGCCAATAATCATTCCAACCACACATTTATTACATTGCAAAAACTAATCAAACTTGAAAATTTTTTTTAAACAGACATCCCACTTAAATGGTCATTTTCAAGTAAATATTCAAGTATTTTTCAAGTAAATATTCAAGTAAATGTCCAAACAATGTTTCCACCAGGCAAACATAACAACACTAATACTGCAAAGTGCAAAACAATGCAAGTCAATTTCAACTCACATCTACGAAATTGCTAAATCAAAATATTAGAACCATGACCTTATAACTCAAAGACACAGCAATCTTTGTATTGTTGTTGTAATTTTTCCAACTCAAAGCACTAATGTTCTCGAAGTAAGTAAGTATCCCAAACACAGAAACAGTGTTTCCACCTGACACTGTAGTTATAGGCCAGGCCTACTTCATCAGAAAAGGCAGGTTTTTTTGACAAAGAGAAGCATTTCTGCTTTCTCGTATTGGATCCTATTTCTCTTTTCATGGACGACATGTGATGCAGCGGAGAAGAGACGTTCGCTGTCAATGCTTGTACATGGAGCTGAAAGGTACTTGCGTGCTGCTTTGGTTAGGGTGGGAAAATGAGACGTGTTGCTTTTCCAATACTGCAGTGGGCTCTCATTTCTGGGGATGGGGGGCTCACTCAGATAGCCACGCACCTATAGGAATACAGACAAGTGTATAACTATGTATGTCTGGTAAATTACCAAGAATCTGGACATTACAACATTATCCTCCTCCCCTTAAGAGCTTTATTTAATTCTGCTCTTAGCAGATGACCAGGGCTAAAGGTCAACCTCAGGGGGCAGTGAAGCATTACTTAAAGAGGTAATTCATCATAATCAGCTTTGTTATTTCAGTAAATCTATTATTTTAGTAAATCTATATAATTTACAGCATATTCATGAAAAAAATCATTACACAAAGGAATTAAACAGTCTTGGTTATCTAAAAGACTGGGTCTGATAATACTATACCCGCACACTTGTTTGGTTTGTCAGGCCCGCCTGCTGTCCCATGGTCGAGTTTTCCTCCAGAATTTCATCATGCATGTCAAGCAGCGACTGTCCACCCTTGTCACTTGCTGTTCGCATCTTCTTCTCTTGCGGTTCTTCTGTGACAGGTTTCTCCATGGCTCTGTCACTGTGCGTCATTTTGTCCACTTGCTTCTGAAGCATAGTAGCGGTCTTTGTATCTCGGATCCAGGATCTTTGCCAAGTAGTCAAGCAGCTCGGAGAAAGCGCTTCCAAATAAGTCCTTTACTGCTTCTAGTAGAGTGCTCTTTGCTGTGCGGACCCCACTGTCTGTTTCAGCTGCCTTGCTCAGCAAACGTATCAGTGCCACAACAGAGGGAATCATGTCAGCAGTAGTAGCCAAATGTGAGCTCATCTCCCTCGTTAACTGTTCAAATGGAGTGAGAAGCACGGTAATGCTTTCGATGAGGCCCCACTGGTATACGCTGAGACAAGCGGGAAGTTCATGGTCTGCTCCATACACACCGAGTGCGCGCTTTTGATCCAGTAGACCTTTCATCATATAAAACGTACTATTCCACCTGGTTGTGACATCTTGTTGTAGCATCTTGGTTTTCATGCCCAACTCTTGCTGTATGTCTCTCAGCCGAGAGGTGGCAAGTTGTGAGTGGCAAAAATGTCAGACTATTTTCCTGCCAATAGCAACACAGTCAGAGATGCTTCGCTGGCTTAACACTCCATGATGCACTGCTAGCTGCAGTGTATGAGCCATGCAGCCCAGGCTTTTAACACTGCGCTCGTCCATTGCCTTCTGCATATTCCGTGCATTGTCATGAAGCACAGCGTGCACATTCTCTTTCGGTATTTTCCTTTGAGAAAACACGCAGTCAAACGCAATAGCGACGGCAGTCCCCATATTAGAGCTGGGCGATATGGCCTTAAAAAAAAATCTGATTTTTTCACAACAAATCCGATTCACGATTTAAATCGATTCTTTTCCCCCCTTCTTAAAATCAATTTGCAGATAACAAAGAAATT
Source organism: Cephalopholis sonnerati (assembly GCA_019142605.1). Lineage (NCBI taxonomy): Eukaryota > Metazoa > Chordata > Actinopteri > Perciformes > Serranidae > Cephalopholis > Cephalopholis sonnerati. The sequence goes on from JAGQAX010000003.1 coordinate 4,896,134, forward strand.
GTTCAAGTGCAAAAACAAGCCAAAAAGAAGGGAGGCAGGCCCTGCCTGCCATTGTAAGCAGTAAAAATGTAACTTTTCAGCAAGGTTTCTCTAGTTTCAAACTGACTGTGACAGAATGCACCCTCAAACTAACTTAAAACATAAAATTATGTGACCCTTTTTTGACATTTACACAAGTTTTTTAAACACAAGTTTTGCTATTCAGTATATTTCCCCTATTGAGGTTGATAAAGTAAAGTGCAAACATAACTTTCAGTTACCTTAACATGTTTTGCATAATAAAAAGGTGCCTGTGGTATAGAAAAACTATTTGGTCACTATTTTGATTCCCTGAATCATGTAAACAAAATTAAACATCTGCATTCACTGCATAATCAACAGCATCAAATAGTAGCCTGCCATTGTAAACAACAGTGAAAATGTAATTTTTCAGTAAGCTTTTCTAGTTTCAAACTGACAGTGGCACAATGCAAAACATAAAATGTATATGACCTTGTTTTGATTGAGCACCATATTTCTTGCAATATACATCGTGACTACATCTGTGATCGCTTTCCACCGGGCCGCTTTCATATCAAATCAAATCAAATTTTATTTATATGGCACTTTTCATACATGGCAGTAACACAAAGTGCCTCACGGAGGCTAAAAACAACAAAGAAAACCCCGAAGACCAAAGACCCACCCCTCCCACCCTCACATGAATACACAAAACACACACATATATATGTATACAACCACTCACACAAGTACATACAGACACGGGCACATGCACACACACACACACATCCCCACAGACACTGACTAACACTAGAGTAACATATCATACGGCATACAGTTTGTATGTTTCCGAGACGGCGGTGCTGGGGCTGCCGTGGTCTTGCTCATTTCGTAGGGAGCAACACTTCTCCCACTCGGCAGCGTGCCTCTGTTTGAGGTGCTGCAGTAAATTGGTAGTCGTGCTACCTTTGGTTGCGACAGCCTTCAAACACACTTTGCAGCGTGGTGCTGTTTGTTCTGTGTCTGACGCCACAAAACCGAACTAATTCCAAATAACTGAAGACACGCTCGCTGCCATGTTGTTTGTGTATGAAGCGCGCGGGGGGGGGGGGACTCTGAACTACGGGAGCCCAGCAGGGAGCGTCGGTGGCGGATGTAAAAGAGAAACTCAATTTTAATTAAAACAAATAGACCTGCCCTACCCCATATGCAATCCTACAAACTCTTGTGCATGCAAAACAGCTCTCTTCATTTTAAAGTTGATATCAATCCACTGAGCTGTAAGGCTTAACGTACTCATCTGACTTAGGTCGGAACTCCATATATCCATCCTGAAGCTAATGTCATTCACGTTGTCCAACAACTTGTGGATATGTGTGGGCACCACTTCGTACAAAGCAGGGAGGGAAACGTCAGAGAAATAATCACGACTTGGAAGGCTGTAGCGGGATTCCATGTGCTCTATCAACTGTTGAAATCCTCGGTCCTCCACAATAGAAAATGGCTGCTTGTCAAGTGCAATAATTTCCATTACCTTGTCCGTGATTGACTTGGCTTTTGCGCTGTCCTTGGCAAATTTCTTGGCTTTGTCGAGTGTTTGTTGTATTGGGCTCCCAACTACGGATGCTGGTGTTTTAGTTTTTGACTGCTTGCTAGCAGCGTTAGCTTCCTGCCCTTGTTTGTGAATTTCTGGATTGCGGTTTTTCAAATGAGTTGTCAAATTGGTAGTGTTGAATGATTTGACGCGGCATCCTGCTCACATTACTTCGCTCTTGCAAGTATTGCATACTGCAATTCGTGTATCTCCTTTCGCCGCCGTGAAAAAAAGTCCAGACCATTGACATTGCCACTCGGTTAACGTAACCTACAATCCTGTGCCGCTTCACTGACTCTGATGCATGCCCAAACAAATTCCGCATGGCCAAGGCCAGCCCCTCCCCCCTCTCTCCCAAATGCACACACGCTCACACAACGGCAACAAGACACCAGTTGACACCAATATTAATGCCGATATATCATGCATCCCTACACCTTCTATTTTCCATATGACAACTTTGACCATAACTTTAGTTTTTTTATGACATGCACTTTTTAGTAATGAGTGGATCTTCAAGCATTTTTATATAATAATTTTGGCTGGGTTAAGTGACAGAATATTAGCGGTGGGAATTGAGAACCGGTTCCTACTCAGAACCGGCTCCAACTAATCAATTCCATCGGAATTTCACGTCATCGATTCTTCTTAACGATTCCCTCATTTCCCTGCACAACGTTTTCCGGTTTTCTCGAAATTTTGCGTTGCGGTATACTGCGTCACTCTCTCTGCGACGACTCAGACCTTCAAACAACGAGGCAGCATCATGGAGAGGAGGAAGCGATCCAAAGTCTGGCTCCATTTCACCAAACGCCATAAAAATGCTGCCATGTGTAATAAGCGCAATGCTGTAATATCGTGTAAGGGTGCAAATACCAGCAACATGCTGAAACATTTGTCTACCCAAAACGTTCTCATTAAATATGCTGCATTTGGCACACTGTTGCATTGCAACTGCAAGCAGCATGCGCAGTTTTTATAGTAGTAGTATAGTAGTTTGTATTAATAAGGCCGAGCTACAAACAAATATTTTCCGGTTTCATGCATTTTAGATGATGATGATGATGATGATGACACAGATAGCTCTAAGGCAGCTGGCCCCTCGACATCGGCTCAAGTTACTCAAGTTACCCCTTTCACACTCGCAGCTCAGGGAGCTAGGTGGAATGAGGAAAAGATGCAAGAATGTCACCAGGCAGTGACCAAGTTCGTGGTGAAAGGCTTACATCCTTTCTCCACTGTAGAGCAACCCCATTTTCAGTAGGTGGTCTATGAAACCTACAGCTAGTCTGTAAGTTTATTACAGCCCATTTTAGCCCATATGGCGTTTCTACAGCAAACTTTTAAATGTAACGTCACAGCATGTGTTTTTCTGGTGGCTAAAACATCATCAGAATTATATGTTAAGTTACATGTTGTTGATTCTGTCCTAACCACTGTAGTATTTCATTTACAAATGATTTTAGGAAGATGATAAGGGTCTTAAATCCGAGATATAACCCCCCATCAAGGGAAGCTCTTATGAACCACCTGATCCCAGCCTGGTACCAGGTGGAAAGAGAAAACTTACTCTCAGAATTCGGAGATGTGAAAAAGGCAGCCATTACAGCAGATGGATGGACAAGCCTTGCCCAAGACCATTATATAACGGTCACTGTACATTATACAAAGCAGGGAAAGATCTTAGGTAAAGTCCCAAGAACCAAGGCAGTGTATGAAACCCAGACAGGTGCTGCTGTGGCTGAGGAAATTGAAGAAATACTACAGGAATTCGGCATTAGTGATAAGGTTGTGGCAGCGACGGTGGATAATGCAGGAAATATGAACGTGGCAATGAAGAAGCTGCAGTTTGTCAAGATTGGCCACATTAAACCTGGCATCCCAGAAGATCCACCAGTGCAATGCTGTCACCAATTGGGCAGCAAGGGCGCATGCTGTGGTTAAGTGGATGAGGAAGTCTACCATGGCCAAAACTGTCCTCAAAGAAAAGCAGCAACTCCTGAGTAAGTATCTATGCATAACATTTAGTGGTATGCAACAAACTAAGTAATGATGGTTTAGGATTATATGTTCATTGTTATGTGTGACACGATTGCTTATGCAGATGTGCATCTGAATTTGTTTTTCAGACTTGCCCCAGCACTCAATGATTATTGATGTAAAAACACGGTGGAATTCTCTCTATCTGATGATTGAGAGATTCTTTGAGCAGTTCCCTGCCATTCAGGCTGTAGTGATGGACGCAAGGATAAAGAGGCAGTTTGACAAGGAAAAGTAAGGGATAGATTCTGTAACTATTAAAGGGTCAATGACAAATAAAGCTTCCAAAAAGGTATTTTTAAAAAGTATTTTCAGTATAGATGTAATGCATATTTTTGAGTCCAGAACAATGTGTTTGAACAAGTCTCATTTATTGAATAGCTTTTCTAGCTGTTTTAACTCATTTTTTAACAGTATTTTTAACTTCACGACAAAAAAATGTCAGGTGGCGCAACCAAATATTTATAAAAATATATATACATTCCTAATCTTTATTTTAAGATTAATTCTTTGGCAACTATCGCTTAGGGTGTCTACACTAGGTAACACATTATTATTTTAACATTGTGGGGTTTTTTCCAATAATTTAAGATTTTTGCATTCTGTAGGTCAGGTTTTAAGTATCGTTAACATCCAATTTTACATTTAAAGACAGGAAAATAATTACACAAATACACAAATTCATATATTTAGTATAATAACTACACACATTACATTTAGAAACCATTTGGTCACTTTAACCTATCATTTATTGGTTTAAATTGGTTGCACCACCTGACGAATATTGGTTGTACCACCTGACAACATTAGTTAAGACATGAAATATGCTGGGAAAAAAAAGCATTTTCATTTCAAATAGTTTTAGTCATCAGTCTCTATTTAAGTTTTCTTAAATAGAGACTTAAACCTAACCCTAACCCATCAAAAACACTTCACATAAGATTACATTCGATACAACACCATAACACTTTTCTAAATGGCAACAATTAAGTATCATTTAACAAAACTCCATTTCACCAATCAAACAGAGCCAGGCAGTCACATGACCATACACGAACTCTTCGCGGCCTCGCACAGAAGCAAAGTGACTACGCGGGAGCGCACACATAAGAATGAGTGTGTACTATCTTTAAATTTAAAACTAGTAAACATTTTAGAACTTTCATGGATAATCTTAGAGCTTTGAATAGCATTATATAGTGACATTCCTTGCAGTTGTGCCACCTGACTAACTGGTTGCACCACCTGACTATTGCAACTAATCTTAAATTAAACAGGCTTCTGTTCGGATGCTAACATTAGCTTCTACCCTTGTCATGAAGTTTAAACAGACCACTTTTTAAAAAAACAAAGATTTTTATGATAAAATAACATTTTTCTAGTTTTACATTGGTTGTACCACCTGACATGGAAAGTGTACCAGCCTACATATGAGTTGAAAGTAGTTATTTTTATCAGTATTTGACAGAGATCTACAAACCTTTTAGCTTAGTCCCAAGGGTCACTTGGGGTCCTCTGGCTGATGCAACATCCTGTTTACAGCTATTGTCTCTTCACTTCAAAATAAAAGTCCAGTGTTTATGGTTGCGCCACCCTGACATTTAGGAAATGTAAACTGCTGGACAAAAGTTTTGCAGTTATTTTAACAACTTTAAAACTATTGATATTAGAAAAAAAGACATTATCCAAAAGACTTCAAACATGAAATAATGCCAGAGTGTTTTATTTTGACTTTATCATTATCAAAATAACATTTTTAATAGTTTTTATAGTCTGCTCACTTGCTCGGACAGTTGCACCACCTGACATCTTAGGGGTTTGAAAGGCCAAAACATAAAAGAATACAATTATTTGAATTTACTGAAAAATGTATGAAAATAAATAGGTTTTATAGAATAAAGTGATAGATGTCATGAATAGATAAATTTTTTTTTTTTTTTAAATAATGGACTCGGACACAAAAATATGCATGTCATGTCTTTGACCCTAAAATAGGCCTTATTTTAAAACTGTGGATTATAAGACTGCAAGAGGACTTGTGTGTTTATTGCTAATTATTTGCTGTTTTAGACTGATTGAGAAATTGCAGTCCGATGACTTCAAGAAGGCAGAGGAGTTTGTCCAGCTGATGCGTGTGCTTTACACATCAACACTCTGTGTCTCGAATGAGAAAAGTCCAACCAGTGGTCAAATTCTACCCATCTTAAAGAAGTTGGAGCACCGCTATTCCATCGAGGCAAGGGACTCTGCATTCGCAAGAAATACAAAAGAGAAGATATGGACTGATGTCTCCGCTCATTACCAGGTGCCATGACTGATATTAATTTGTAGTTCATGAACGGTGGATTTCAGACACTAGCACAAGTATCCCCAGGTTTTTGAACATGAATGTTTCTTCCTTTCTGAAATTAAGGATGAAGCGATCCAGACCTTCCTGGAGGAGGTAACAGTGATGGACCCAAGGTTCAAGCTGAAAATGGACAACGATGATGCCATCTGGGACAGGCTGAGGACCGCAGCAGTTGTAGAGATGCTCACAGGAGCAGAAGAGGTACAATTGTGGTACAATTCCATTGTGATGCCTGTATACTCTGGTTCCATGCATGTGACTCACACAGTTTGTTTATACTTAAGGTACCAGTGCCAGAAGATACGCGGAGCCAGAGACAGTATGAGGATGTGGAGGAAGAGGAAGACAATGAGGAAGGCCATGTAAGCGCAGTTCATTATGACGACCATATGGTATATTCATAATAATCCATTCAGACCACGCACCTAAAACATAAGTTTATGGTCCTTTTAATTTCAGACTGTACCTGTAAAGCACCCCAAGACGGCCCTAGAGGAGCTGTTTGGAGAGGAGGAGCAAGACATGCAGCAGGTAGCACCCCAAGAGACCCAGAACATTGGTGAGCGTGTAGACTTAGAAATACGAATGTACAGAGGCCTTCCTGCTACTCCCATCTTATCTGACCCTGTTCTGTGGTGGTGGTAGAAGAGGGACACTTTGCCACTTCTGTATGATGTAGCACAAAAGTATTTGTGCACTCAGGCTTCTTCTACTCCCTCAGAAAGGGTATTCTCCACAGCAGGAGATACCATTAGTGTGGAGTGCTCAAGAATCCTCCCAGAAAAGGCAGATATGCTTGTATTCTTGCATAAGAATTGTTGATGCTCATTCAGTGTACTCTGGCAAGCTTAGCTTACAGTAACATTTTTTTTTTTCCATTTCAAAAATGTTATGGTGGCATACAGTACATGCCTATTTAACTAAAGTGGACATAGGTATGGTCACTGTTTCGTTTACATTTTATATCCCTTTCTAGAAAAGGAGTGTTAAACTATAATTTACTGACATTTGGTTTAAGCTTACAGTAAGTTAAATCAACAATATGTACATTTAAAAAAAACGGTTATCTAGGCCTACATGACTATTTTTCTAAGGTGGACTTGTGTATGTCCACTGTTACTTTAATTGCAATATCCTTTTTAAGAAAAGGAGTGTTAAGCCATAATTTAGCATCTTCAAGTGTTAAATGTCTATTCCTGTTTTTTTATTACTTATTGTATCAGTCTAATTTATTTAGACTATATTTTCTTTGTATTCTATATCCTGTCATGGTGTTGTTCAGTATGTTCCAGTTGATCGTTTTGGGAAAAAATAAAATGGTTGCTTTTGGTGCAGAAGACTGTGTGGAACTCCTTTTTTGCCACTCAATGAACTACTCAGGAATCGGTAAGAGAATTGATAAGGAATTGGATCGATAGGCAGAATCGACAATGGCATCTATATTGATAAAAACTTATCAATTCCCACCCCTACAGAATATATTCTAAACCTCACTAGGAGAAAAAAAAAAAAAAAGCATTGCGGAGCATCTGGCTCCGGCAACACCAAACCTCCGAGCTTGCCTTAGAAGGACTAAATGCGCAAAGCCACCATTTTTTTTATTATCCCATAGAGAGAGAGACAACAGCCTGTCTTATTTTGTTCTGAAAATGTGTTTAACTCCGTTCTGTGGACGATAAATGAGGTGCAGACTTCCATCTGCGTCACTGGTAATGAGGAAATATAGTGACTGCTGGACGGAGCAGTGAGTGACAATAACCCTTCTGACAGTTAAGGGTACTATTTGCGGTGGCAACGCTACAGTCTAGGTACCATGTCTCAAGGGTTACTTTTGGTTCCAAAGGTACCATACTGAAAGTGTTTGGTGGAAATGGGGATTTTGGTCCCAACATCTGCTGTGACAGCAGATGCTGGCTTCACTCATCTTAATGATGACCAGATGATGCTTTAACATCCAGGGCATATATCCTATTTTTTTTCCCACCAATGATAATGCTACACTGTGACAATATGACTGTGTCACTGATCCTGTATTGAATGTGAATTGAAAGTGTTCTTGAGATATGGTGTTTACAAGTATGTGACGGACGAGGTCACAGTGACATTGACCTTTGACCAGCAATTTCTAATCAGTTCATCCTTGACACAAGGTGGCATTCATGAGATACTGCATTCACAAGAATGGGACACATGTACAATGTACAATCTGAAAACATAATGCCTCTGGCCACGGCTATCGCAAATCGCACAGGCATACTTCTCAAAATTACCCACTAAATGTATAAAGTAGCTTATTTGTATGGATTATCACAATCATATTACACCATATTTACCTGATAGTGGGCATATAATGTTGGTGCTCTCTATGCTCAGCTCAAGATGCGACATTAGTATTATGTTTTGTAAACTGACTGTGTATAAAAAAAGGTATATATACACACTCAAAGGTTTGGTAAACCAAAAAGTTTGCACATTTGGGACTTAAGGTTTAATATTCAGATAGTCTATATTTTCAAAGTACAAGAATATAACCATAATTAGAACCATATAACATTAAACGTGAGTTTAGCACAACAGCATTTGTCAAAAACACAAATTTTCTTGGGGACCCTCTCAAAGGACCAGCTGTGGTCTCAGGGGCTCACATCACTAATTTCAGAGAAAGACAGAAGCAGTGTAACACTCATCCTGGACTTCACAGCATTGTCCTGACACATAAAAACTAGCTCAACTTAGCGAGAAGAAACACTATGAAAACGATGCTTTTCATTTTACTTTTTTGCGCTCCGTGCTAATGAACTGTAAGCTGGTACCTGGGACAGAATGTCAACAACAGCTGGACCTGTATATTATAGCATATATTATAGCATTCACCAGATTCAATCAAAATGCCCTAAAGGACAAGGAACATTAAAAATCCTGTCCGCAGTTGATGAGTTCTGGTCACACATTCAGAGTGGATCATAGTTGTTCACCCACAATATAATTACAACAGCACAACATAATCAGACGATGTATTTCAGAATGATCCCCTCCCCCAAAAAACAACTTACATTTATCGGCCTTCTGCACATCATTGAACTTAAATGCTGAGACAGACTTCTTAGTACAACATACAATACCACCTTAAAGGAAGCTTTTGCCCTAAAACTATATTTAGTATGCAGCTGCACAATCAACAGTACACCACCTCTCTTTTTAAGCTGTTTACTGTGCGTTTGTGTGTGTATTTGCATGAGTGAGAGAGATAGGAAGAGTTAAGCTGGCAGATGGCATTTTGTTGTCCCACCATCGACTTCATTAATGGTGAGAAAAGATGACGTCAACTTCACATATGGATGCCAAGGTTGATTATGAAATTATAAAAGTAATTCACAAAAACTAAGTAGAGGATTGCTTGCCTGGGTCAAGACCTGAATCTGCCCACTTCACTGGGTTGACTGATTTGTCTGACATCGTGACATGAAACAGTTTCTCTGTTGACAATGCATCAATCCAATGAGCATCGCAGGGGGACTAACAATTAGCTAATCAGCGCCACAGGCAGAACTAATGCTGTTTTCAAACATTATCAAGCCAGGGCTCTAAATACTTATTTTTCTGTGTACATGCGCTGATGCATGTAACTTTTAAATTATTACAAATATCAATTTTTTTATTGTACCATTTGGTAAATTTGTCCTTCTTTATCCACACTGCCACCATGGCCTCAGCCAGGTCCGACTGAATTACAGTCATAAACAGTGAAGCTACTTAACGCATATCAGTTTCCAGCCGAAAAAAAAAAAAAAAATCAAGAACTGTAATATGCTTTGTTTCACTGAAACTTAGATAAATCCTGGAACACCAGATATTAAAAATGCTATCCTGTTCCTGCTCACCTGATCTAGAGTTATTGTCAATCAAATGCAGACTGCACTTTCTATCGAGGGAATTCACATCGGTCATTATCAAAGCGATACATTCCAATTACAGGGAAATACAGCAAATACAGGGGCTGCACTGTATGATCTCTGCATAGACCTGAGCTGCTCACAGACCAGTAATCCTGACGCTGCGCTCATTGTTGCTGGAGACTCCAATCAGGCTATCCTTAAAATGGTTATGTTCTATGCTCTGGTACAGAAAAGGCATCAGTTGGTTAAAAGACATGTTCGAAGATGGCTGCTTTGTCTCTTTCGATAAACTACCTGCAAAGTGCAATCTTCCCAAAACACACTGTTTCTAACATTTACAGGTCAGACAATATGTTCAGGGGAAGGGCTGTTGTATCATAAAAAGGTATCTCTGTAATCACCTCTGGGTTCTGTTTACTTTTGTTTGTTCTGCACATTGACTGTTCGGCATTGTAGGATATGTTTACCCAACCCTGGTGCTTTTTCTTTTTGAAAACCTTAAGAAAAAACAAAACCAAAAAAAAAAGGTTATGCCTGACTTCCATCAACATACTGACTGTGCCACAAGGGGAATAAACACTCTGGATCTCTGCTATACACTGTTCAGAGGTAGCTACAGAGCAGAATCACTACCCTCGTTTGACAAAAGTGACCATGCAGCCATCTTTTTGAGAATGAACTATGGGGCATGCCCCCAGTGAGGCAAGGTGTCAGGAAATTGTCGGGCCAAGCCCTGCAGTCTGCACTACACCAACTGATCGTCTACATCGCCGTTGACATCTATAAACTCACTGAGTCTGTGGTGGACTTAAGATGTAAAATAACAGAATCACCTGTACCCAAAGCTAAAGTTAAATTATTTCACAATCAAAAAGCATGAATTACCAGAAATATCTGGAATGCCATAAACAAACACACTGCATCTTACAAATCAGGATTACAACCTGGAAAATCATAAAGCAGCAACCTACAATGTAAGAAAAGCAGTAAAAGAGGCAAAGGGGGGCTGCAGGAAGAAAGTGGAATAACAACTCCAGGAAGGTAAGAACCTTGTGGCAAAGTCCAAGAAGTATAATGGATTACAATCCAGCCCCCCCATCCCACTCTTTGTCACATGCTGATGTGTCTATATGAAGTAAGCTAAACAATTGCTATGCTTGCTTTGAGGTTATCACGGTCACAAGCAAAGCTGAAGCACAGGTTAATGGATGGGTGGGTGCACCTTTCATACCTGTCTCCCTTCCTGAGCATGATGTCAGGAAGGCTTTCCAGTAGGGCTGGGCGATAAATCGATTTTATCGATTAATTCGAGTTTGTAGTTTAGGTCGATTTGTTTTAATGAAAATCGAATTTCTCCCCGCTGGGCTCCCGTAGTTCAGAGTGGGCTCCCCTCTCCCCCCACGCGCTTGATACACAAACAACATGGCAGCGAGCGGGTGTCTTCAGTTATGAGGAATTAGTTCGGTTTTGTGGCGTCAGACACAGAACAAACAGCACCCCGCTGCAAAGTGTGTTTGAAGGCTGTTGCAACCAAATGTAGCAGTACTACCAATTTACTGCAGCAGCTCAAACAGAGGCATGCTGCCGAGTGGGAGAGCTGTTGCTCCCTACGAAATGAACAAGACCGCGGCAGCCCCAGCACCGCCGTCTTGGAAACATTTACAAACTGTATCCCGTATAAGAAAGGGGCCCGGTGGAAAGCGATCACAGATGCAGTCGCGATGTATATTGCTAGAGATATGGTGCCCAATCAAAACAGGGTCACATACATTTTGTTGTGAATTCTTCACGTTTACAGATATTTTGGCCTCGGGACTTTTATTTTGTATGTTTATGGACATCTCTGGTTAGAGACTCTTATTTTGAAATCCTGTCCCGCATTGCGGGTTACTTCCGTTTTTTCACTCCGTGTATTCTACAGTGCGATCGTCTCCGGTGCAGACGTCACTGACAATGTAAGTTTGGTATTGCTGCTAAGGTGTTCATTTGGCGAAATGGCTTGGTTATCTCTGTATTTTATGCGGTTAGATGCGTGGATGCACTGTTAATAGTGGCTACTGTCACAGTTTGTATGTAGATTTGTAATAACTCTGACATGTATATTTGTTTCTTTTCTGCTTATTTTAGAAACTGGGTGTTTATGCACTCCTGTGCTGCACCGTGTACCGTTCCTCCAACTGCTTGTGAAGAGCTTGAATCTGATCGATGACTGTGTGTTTACTGACTGGAGCCCTGTGGCGGTCAATTAGTTCGCTCGCCAGTTTTAAAGGGTCAATTCCCAACACATTTTATGTTTTGCATTGTGTCACAGTCAGTTTGAAACTAGAGAAAGCTTACGAAAAGTTAAATTTTCACTGGGGGGAAAAAAAATCGATTTAAATCGTAAATCGGATTTGTTGTGAAAAAATCTGATTTTTTTTTTAGGCCATATCGCCCAGCCCTACTTTCCAGTATGTGAATGCCATAAAAGCAGCAGTGGGCGGGTCCTCAAACTGTGCACTGACCAACTAGCACCAATGTTCACAATGACATTTAACTAGTCACTGGCTCAGACTGTCATACTCACGTGGTTCAAGACAAAATTAGACATGGGCAACAAGAGACAATGCTGCCTGTTAGTAATGTCTATGACATGTATCAGGTTCACAAAGTCACACATGCAGTATGCAAGCCTTCAGACTCTTGTGCGCACCCATACTGATATAGTGCATTTAATGTAAATTTAGCAACATAAACATCATTTTTGCTTATCCAGCATCTTCTCTTCTTCACCCAAAATAACTCCACCCACTGAGTTATGCAGAGAATACGTCAGAGCTGTGGCTCTAAGCCGCAGGGCCTGTTGCAAGGAGTGCAAACGTTAGATTTAGGGAAAGCATTTTTCAAAGCACTGAAGTCACATTCGCATCATATTAGATGGCAGGTGGTGAGAGAGAAGAGTCTCTGGGTTACAACTAGCAAGTGTTCACATTAGTGGAGAGCAACTGAAGATGACTTTAAGCTCAGTACTGGCATGTCAACCTATTTTATTACCTTTAAAAATGTAGTTAAACTAAAATTTAGGTTTCTTTTAAGTTAAGGCATATATGAATAATTTTTCAGACTCTTCTTAATTATATAGCACCTAGTCAGAAATACTTAAGCCATCAGAAAAAAAAACATGTAACCATACTAACCAATAGTTGTGTAGCGAAGCCTAAAGGTCCCGAGACAGTTAATATTTTATACACCGAATACTACCAATACATCTTGACAGTCATGGATAAATCATTTCAACAGGTAGACTCAGTTCCCCTCTACTGAACCTGTCCCACTACATGCAAAGCACTGAACAAAAAAACAGAAGGGGCTCCCCTTTGTTGCAGGCATGTTGCTACAGGCACCAGGGAAATTACACTGAACAAAAATATAAACGCAACACTTTGTTTTTGCTCCCATTTTTCATGAGCTGAACTCAAAGATCTAAAACATTTTTTTATATACACAAAAGACCATTTCTCTCAAATATTGTTCACAAATCTGTCTAAATCTGTGTTAGTGAGCACTTCTTTGCCGAGATAATCCATCCCACCTCACAGGTGTGGCATATCAAGATGCTGATTAGAAAGCATGATTATTGCACAGGTGTGCCTTAGGCTGGCCACAATAAAAGGCCACTCTGAAATGTGCAGTTTTGCTTTATTGGGGGGGTCTGGGGGGGGTCAGAAAACCAGTCAGTATCTGGTGTGACCACCATTTGCCTCACGCAGTGCAACACATCTCCTTCGCATAGAGTTGATCAGGTTCTTGATTGTGGCCTGTGGAATGTTGGTCCACTCCTCTTCAATGGCTGTGCTAAGCTGCTGGATATTGGCAGGTACAGGAACACGCTGTCGTATACGCCGATCCAGAGCATCTCAAACATGCTCAATGGGTGACATGTCCGGTGAGTATGCTGGCCATGCAAGAACTGGGATGTTTTCAGCTTCCAGGAATTGTGTACAGATCCTTGCAACATGGGGCCGTGCATTATCATGCTGCAACATGAGGTGATGGTCGTGGATGAATGGCACAACAATGGGCCTCAGGATCTCGTCACGGTATCTCTGTGCATTTAAAATTCCATCAATAAAATGCACCTGTGTTCGTTGTCCATAACATACGCCTGCTCATACCATAACCCTACCGCCACCATGGGCCACTTGATCCACAACGTTGACATCAGCAAACCGCTCACCCACACGATGCCACACACGCTGTCTGCCATCTGTCCTGAACAGTGAAAACCGGGATTCATCCGTGAAGAGAACACCTCTCCAACATGCCAGACGCCATTAAATGTGAGCATTTGGCCACTCAAGTCGGCCACGACAATGAACTGCAGTCAGGTTGAGACCCCGATGAGGACGACGAGCATGCAGATGAGCTTCCCTGAGACGGTTTCTGACAGTTTGTGCAGAAATACTTTGGTTATGCAAACCGACTGTTGCAGCAGCTGTCCGGGTGGCTGGTCTCAGACGATCTTGGAGGTGAACATGCTGGATGTGGAGGTCCTGGGCTGGTGTGGTTACACGTGGTCTGCGGTTGTGAGGTCGGTTGGATTTACTGCCAAATTGTCTGAAACACCTTTGAAGATGGCTTTTGGTAGAGAAATGAACATTCAATTCACTGGCAACAGCTCTGGTGGACATTCCTGTGGTCAGCATGCCAATTCCATGCTCCCTCAAAACTTGCAACATCTGTGGCATTGTGCTGTGTGATAAAACTGAACATTTCAGAGTGGCCTTTTATTGTGACCAGCCTAAGGCACACCTGTGCAATATTCATGCTGTCTAATCAGCATCTTGATATGCCACACCTGTGAGGTGGGATGGATTATCTCGGCAAAGGAGAAGTGCTCACTAACACAGATTTAGACAGATTTGTGAACAATATTTGAGAGAAATGGTCTTTTGTGTATATAAAAAAAATGTTTTAGATCTTTGAGTTCAGCTCATAAAAAATGGGAGCGAAAACAAAAGTGTTGCATTTATATTTTTGTTCAGTGTAAATTAAATACATGGAGGAGGTCCAGTTTAAAGAGTTATATCCATTAGTCAGGATCAAATATTGTCAGTGCACTGTGTGGCACCATGGGACTTTTCAGTTTTCCTCCCGCTCCTGTTAGATTTGTAGTTTTTGTACTTTTCAGTCTTGGCCCGTAATTCCACAATTGGTGCATCCCTTATTCATTTCCCTGCAAATTCAGATACAGCACCAACCTTTTCATGTCTGAACAAGACTCCAATGAAACACTGATGAAAATTATTTTACCTACTTTAATGAGATTAATGTTGCAAAGTCCAACTTTAGATTAGGCTAGAGTAAGGAAATGCATTTCCCCTGTCCCAACCGAAAAAAATGGAATCTCATTATTAAAACTCCACTGCCATGCAGAAGCTGGAAACCTGCCAACTTCTAATAATGCATTTGGAAAGGGGAAGAGTCTGGGAAAGCAAAAATTAATAGGGGTGTGGTCCACCTCTGACTACAGCAAGACAGAAAACGTTTTTTTAATCTCATATCACAATCTCACTGCAGAAAGAGTAATGACAGTAATCTTAATCTGGGTCTTCTCATTTACACAAAATTTACAACAAAAGACAATTACCACCAGATGCAATGCTTTCAGACCTCTTTACAACTTGTAATAAGAACTAAAGGTCAACTCACTTTATTATAGAGTGCTGAACTATGATGTTTTGCTGAAAAACTTTTGTGACATTAAACTCTAATAAATGGCCTTTATAGACCAAATCACCACGACATCACACTAGCAGCATGAATCACTTGCAGGAACTGGCAGTTGATTAGAATTGTGAAGATATGCAAAATTGGCAAAAATTCTTATTTCTGTTGTCATTTTTTGCCGTAACTGTAAGACATTAAGATTTATGGCTAAACAATGTGGCCCAACCTATCTGATGTTTCTACTGCACTTACTTTGCTGCTTTGCTATCATCTTTGATAAACCAAATCAACCTGCATGGACACTAAGCAAAGTATTGCTGTGGACAGGGGCTGCAGAAAAATATATTTTAGCCACCTTAAAAAAAAAAAAATCAATATCAGTTTAATTGTACGCTGTATTTGAATATTTACTTAACTTAAAGTTACGCACTAACTGATCAAGGCAGTAGTAAGCCAGCGACATAGTGTTCCACTAGGTTACGTTACAGTTTTTGTCACTAGAGTCTGTGGCTTTGATGTAATGGCTTTAATTCCCCATCAGAAAAGACTGTCTGATGGCAAGGTAAAGTGGTGAAAATATTCTAAATATAGCATACACTGACACTGATTTTTTTTGGTGGGCCTCTTTAGGAGGCTAAAAACTAACTAATTAAGGCAGTGTTTGCTCAGGGCTATTATTTACTGTTTCACTGGAATCACATTGCTAGACAACAGCTTGGGTCCATGTTTACTTCCTGTCTTCTGGTGTCTTTCATGTACACTGCAAAACGTTCCAACTGGAAATACAAAGGGACCCATTTTGAATATTTATGCTTTCAAGTTGGGTTGGGAGAGAGTTACTGCCCCAAGTGAAGGAATTTAAGTATTTTGGGGTCTTGTGAAAGTAGAATGGAGTGTGAGATGGACAGGCGGTTTGGCACAGCGTTTGCAGTGATGTGGGCCTTGCGCCAAACCATGGTGGTGAAGAGAGAGCTGTGCTGGAGGCCAAGGCTTTCAGTTTACTGGTACATCCATGTCCCAAGCCTCACCTATGGTCATAAGCTTTGGGTAGTGACCAAAAGACAGAGCTCGCAGACACAAGCTGCCAAAATAAGTGTTCTGAGGCGTGGCTGGGCTCAGCCTCAGAAATAGGGAGAGGAGCTCAGATATCAAGGAGGCTTCCTGATCAAATGCCCAAACAACCTCAACTAGCCCCTTTTGGTGCAAAGGAACAGCAGTTCTACTCTGAGCTCCCTCCAGACACCCATTAGAGGTGTTCCGGGCACATCCAACTGGTAGGCCCTGGGGTAGACCCAAAACAGACTGAAGAGATTATTTATCTCATTTGGCCAGGGAACACCTCAGGATCCGCTGGGAAGAGCTGGAAAGCTTTGCTGGGGAGAGGGTTGTCTGGAGTACTTTCCTCAGCCTGCTGCCCCCATGACCCGACCCCAGAAACGGGCGAAAATAGATTGATGGATATTGTCGAGTTTGAAACAGTCTATACTTATCTACTCATCTTAGATGCTCATGTAGAAATTAAGACAACCAGAAGACTGTGGAACCTGTAGAACCATTTTTTTTAAAAACTAGCACTGCTGCGCACAAATGAGAACGGCTCTTCTATAATTTTCTGTTAAATGTTTCCTGTAGTACTGGCTGACACACAAAAAAAATATATTTTCAGCTGTTATCTAATAACTCATTTAACAAATTTAAACTAATAAACAACCCACTTGAGCACAGATTCTGCACTGTGTTTCACAGGAAATTTACTGTTTTTTAAAGTTTATTGGTTAATTCTAGTGTGAGATAAGAAAAACACAATTCCAGTCTGACACAATAAACCGTGTGGCCCAAAAACAGTTCCAGAATAAGCAGTACTCCCTCTAAGGTATGCAGCAAATACAGGGTCTGACTTTTCAAGATCAGGTGCAGGTCACAGGTCTGTTTTTCCTGCCAGAGGTACAGTGAATGAATGCCCTCTGCCAAATGTGCTGATAAACATCCACCAACTCCCAGCAGAGCCCCTGCCTTTCAAAACAATGAAGGTTATCTGAACTGGTCAGTGACGTTAAACAGGTCACTGCCGACGTATTCCACACACTGACATCCAATAAGCATGGCAAGAGAAGAGGGAGACTTGTTTAACATGCGGCAAACTACACTGAGTTTCTAAACAACTCAGCTACTGTCACATTACAACTAAGACTTCATCCACACCTATTCAACCATTCCTGTCACTCACACAAAACTTTGCGGAGATAGCAAATAGCGGGGCGACACAAGGAATCAAACATGGACGAGAAGGATGGATAGATGGATGGATGGATGGATGGATGGGTGGGTAGCAAACTGCTAGAGCAGAGCAGGCCTGAAGCAGCTACATATTTGCTGATACAGTCACACCGGTCCTTCACTTGCTTCTTCTAGTTTTCACATCAGTTTGCCCTACTCTAACCTAGACCGGTGACATTAATATCTGCTGACCAAGGTCCCAAACAGATGGCTTAAGACTGACAATCACCTAAAGTCGGCTAAACCAAGATATCTCACGCTAGTTAGCTAGCGTTAGCTGATTGGCAAACGTCAAATGGCCAGTCAGTGGGCTGAGCTTGCATAGCTTGTTAGCATGGCCCACGTCTAACACGAATCAAACGTACAATTATATTTCGTTTAAAACACCCGTTATAGAGTCAGTTAACAACAAACAGATGCCAAACGTTATAAGAGATAGTTTGAGAAGCAGATAACGTAACAGCATACATGACCGTTACACTGACTAGCTAATTGGCCATCGTGGAAACTAGCGTGAAGTTATTGGTTGCTGTGTGCTATAAGCGCTGAGGCCTATTGCAATTAACTTGCCTGGCTATTTAAATCTGCACCAACGTACTTTTAGTAGTGCTGCATTTCAGTTACCACAAAAACCTCTGTCAGAATCACAACAAAGTCACGAACAATCATTTTGGCGTTCCGGTAACAGCGCTTGTCAGGGCCGGGCTAGCTAGCCCATTCAATGATGCCATTTTGCTACAACACTGAAGCTAGCGCTAGCAGCCGGAGAGCTACACTGGTACACAGAGTGCCGCCGATGAATCCTGAAACTAGTCAGTTGTCTGTGTTGACGAAACCTATAGTAGTGCTACTGTTTAACAACAAACTTACCAAAATCCTCTTAAAGAGAGCGTTCTCTTTCGGCGGTAAAGTAACTGTCGGCATTGTTGCAGTTGAGATCAGTTTCCCCTCGACCTCAGCACATGTAGCTAAAGTTAGCCCGGGTAGTCAAGACGGGTTGAGTTGAGTGATGGCTCAGGCTCGACTGCTTCAGCCGCTCCGCTCGATTGCTCCGTCTTCTCCCTAAACTCACTTCCTGCTCACGTGGTGACGGAAGCTCTGAGTCTTTCAAAATGGCGACGGCTGGCAATAATAATAATAATGATAATAATAATAATAATAATAATAATAATAATAATAACAATATAATAACAATAATGATAATAATACGCTTTCTGGTATAAAAGACTTTTCATACCAGAAATGCAGTTCAAAGTGCTATACAATAAGGAATTTACATGCACTGACTGCTTCCCAAGAATCTATTATCTGCATCATTGTGTGAATGCTGATTCACACCGTTGCTATCCGAACTTTCATTGGTGTTTATGCAGATTCAGCATTCACACTATTGTTATCCTATTCTTTATTATTTTGTTAATGCTGATTTAGGATTCACACTACCGTGATTCAAATCTTTATTGGGTGTGGATGATATCTTTTTTAAGTAGCATTTCTCTGTGTTATCAGCACGTGGCAACCTCCAAGGCTGAAAACTGCAGTTCTTTGAACTGCCACTTGAGGCTGGCTCCAGAAGCCAGTCAATAGCTGTAGACCCAAATGTTAAAATGCCCAACCTTACAGCAGAAATAAACATGTTTACAGCCTGGTACAAAAAAACGGTTTTGGTCTCTAGAACTTATCTCCCTCTTCATAACTGTATATAACTCACCTATTTACATTAGGCTTAAAGTTATACATAATTAAGGACGAGTCACTTTGAGTGACAGGCCGTCTGCTGATAGTGTACTCAGCTTCTCAGTCACATCCACGCTTCGCTCTTCTACTGCGCCAGTCTCCTGGATATTTTATACCCGCTGAGGATACATGCATCCTTGAAAATTTCCTTGAAATTTCTCTGAAAGAAGTATTCAGTCCTTGGTAGAATTTGAAGGATCCTTGACATTGGAACAGTCCTTAGACAGGATTTGATGACGTAGCCTCCTTGAATTTCAGCCGTTTAAGACTCCTTCCTTGACTTTTTGGGAAACATCAGAATAGTTTCCCAACAGTTTCCTTATTTCCTTATTTATAAGTTTGTTCTCAGTCTCCAATTGTTTTATTTATTAAAGTGCTTTACAGGTGATCTGTAATTTATGTTTATGGTTCAGCCTCCATAGGCTAAATAAATTGTGTTTGACGATTAGGTTAATATTTTAAGAGAAAAAAATACAAGACAACAGCTTTCATTTAAGATAAGTCAGAAATAGTCAGGGCTTCACATCTGTGCAGATTTTAAGAATCCTCACATCTCACTGACCACCAGTCTTTGTAATGCTAAATATTTCAATAACTAAAACAGTCCAGTGTTGATATACAATACACTCTGTATAGTTTATAATGAATGTATTCAGTCTCTGACCAATAAACTTCACCATCAGTAACACAACATGTTTTCTATTGGTAGAATAAACTTTCAGACAAATAAAATGGAAATCTCTCAAATTCAACAAAAAATGAAAAGTTAATATAAAACATTATATTGTAGAGTATCATCTAAACCAATTAGCTGTTAGATCGGGTGAGAGCCAGGTGTTTCCCATCCTGCCCTGGGTCTTGCAGTTGGTGAAGAGCAACTTAAAACTGCAGCCACCTCGCTCTCACGAGATTATTGCCGTTCACTTTTGCGATACGCCAGAGCAACTCGGGATGAAGTCAGACACAAAACAGTATAACACCGAGTCAGTTAAATTTCAGGGATATCAATCTGTCCATTTCAGAAGGACAAGTAGTTTACTAGTAGTAACTAGTTTAAAGTTAAAAAAATGGTGGGTTTATTCTCCCAGGAAATACATTTTAAAAAGCAAATAAAACAAACAAAAAGACTAACACAAAGAAACCCCTTGTCACAGCTCTTGGTGCAGTCCATGGTATGGCCTTCTGCATGAAAGCAGGCTCCACCATCAGCCCCCTCTTTTGCCCAGCGCCAACCTGTAAGTGACTTCAGGTAACTCAAAGACAAAGAAATATGATTGAATAACTCACAAAAGCAAATTGCAAAATGACAAAACAATATAAACTACATGTGCATACTTTATCTAGAAAACAGTGTGTTGTCAAAATGCTAATAAATTTAAACTAAACTAACTGGACTTGTATGTATGGACTTGTATGTAAGTGACTGCATATGAAAGGTAACTGCACATGTGGTAATGATGTGGGTGAGCATGGGAATCATTCCACCTTTTGCGTGGCTGTGGGCACATCCATCACACACTCCCCCCCTTCGAAGCACTTGCTGGGAGAGAGTTAATCTGCTGTTCAGTTGTCCTATCCTGAGATGTGGTGAATGCTGAAGCTAATGGCTGCATTGCTTACAGCTGATGAAGGCCACCAGGCGTCATTCCTCCTCAGGTCCCTGCAGAAGAACAGCCCCCAGCTCCCAGCTCCCAGCCCCGAAGCATTAGTTTAAACGACCAATTGTTTTTGAAAATCTGAACTGTACAAGACTGGGCTCTTATTCAGTGACTGCTGGATGTCCCAAAAGGCTGCCTCTGCTTCCTCTGTCCACTGAATCAGTTTGGGACATCTGGATCCCATAAAATTGCCCTCTTAGAGAAATTTGGGATGAAGCAATGGTAAAATCCTGCCATTCTCAGAAAAGACCTGAGCTGCTTCCCTCCTCTTAGTTAGTAGGCAGGACTCAATGGCACAGATCTTATTTACTTGTGGCTTTATCACCACATTTCCTACCCAGACACTCTGTCTCGGCCTTGGCAAAAACACACTTTGAAGGATTGACGGTCAGCCTGGCAGACTGAAGCCGCTCCAGCACCCTGGCCAGATGTCCAAAGTACTCCTCCCAGGTGGTAGCGTAAATAACAATATCATCAAGATATGCTGCAGTTAAGTCTGACACATCACACAGTACCTGATACATCAGCCTCTGGAAAGTTGCTGGCGCACCGTGGAGTCCAAAAGGCAGGACTGTGAATTGGAACAACCACCATGGTGTCCGGAAGGCAGTCAGCTCTCTGGCGCATTGAGTGAGTGGTACCTGCCAATAGCCTTTGCAGAGATCTATGGTGGTTAGGTACTTGGCCTTACCCAAGCGCTTGATCAGGTCATCAATCCGAGGTGTAGGGTATGAGTCAAATTGTGAGATTGCATTCAGATACCTGAAGTCAATACAAAACCACATACTGCCATCCGTCTTTGGAACCAGAATCACTGGGTTGCATCACTCACTCATCAATGGTTTAATGATCCCCAGAGACAGCATTAGGTTGACTTCTTCCTTCAGCACAGTCAGCAGACGTTCAGGTATTCTGTAACTCAAGCGTCCCACAGCAGCACCCTCTTTTAACACAGTGTCATACTCAACGAGTTGTGTAGCGGGATTAGAAGGTGATGGGACAATGCCACCCAGGGAAATTTCACCCCCAGGAAATTATATTTTTTAGTATATAAATTGTATTATAAGTACACATAAAACTAGTGTTAAGGCACACAGGTTCAATAGGCCACCAGGGTTTAAGGGCAAGGGCAGGTACAATTAACTAATGAGGGAGGACAGGCTGGGCTTACCATGGCGGCAAAAAACTAAACTAATAAAGCACCCGTGACACAGCACAATAACCAAAAGGGACTTGTAAAATACCACCACCGGGGGATTGGACTGCTGCCGAAGCCTGCCGTGCCTGTCCAGAGAAAATACGAATTCCTGCCGTGAAGGGCTGGCAGTCCCTTGAGACCAGACAACTAAAATGATGGTCATTCATAAAAACTCACACTCACTCACACATTCACTTCATTGACCATAAATTAAAAATTAGAATCAAAATATACAAAAGAAAACTAAATCCGAATGTGACACACAGAATTAAAAACACTTCACAGAAATGTGAAATAGCAACAGAAATTTCATTAATTAACTCAAACAAAGCAGATAATCAAAAATACACATTAAAACACAATAACGGCCAGCACACTGTGGTTTATGGCTGTCAATAATAATAAAGAGTCTTCAGGTGGCTTTGGTTTATGCTTGTCTGGGGCCTGATGACAGCCGAGTCAAAATGCTCCAATCAACACTGGAGCCACAGGAGAAAGCCACACCACAGGACAGAGCCCAGCACAGCCGAAACAGTAGCTTATTGTAGAGGCAACACAATAGTCTATGGTAGTATGGTAGAGCGGTAGAGTGGTAGAGCCAACACAGCAGTTCACCGTAGTGAGTAGTGGTCTATCACGGGCCACACACTTAACTGCAGCCCGTGACACACAATTAACCAATAGAAGAAGAAGAAGAAGAAGAAGCTTTATTGTCACTGCAATAAATACAGTGAAATTTCGTTCGGTGCTCTCTTGTGGCAGCTACAATGTCCTTGTCATAAAATATACTGGGGGGGGGGGGTCATGGTTCCTGTAGCAGTCTCTTCACAGCCATGGGGAAGAAGCTGTGTTTCAGTCTGTTGGTGCGGGCTCTCATGACTCTGAGTCTGCCAGAGGGAAGGCTGGTGAATAGAGAGTGTCCTGGGTGGGCGGGGTCATTCTGAATCTTTGTGGCCCGTCTGAGGAGACGGCTGTAATAGATCTCCTCTAGGCGTGGAAGTGGGGAGCCGATGATCCACTGAGCCGTCTTGATGACCCGTTGCAGTTGTTTCTTTTCAGATGCAGTGCAGCTGGCGTACCACACTGTACAGCCATAGGTGAGGACACTATTGTGCAGTGGTAGAAGTTTTTCAGCAGAGGTGGAGGGAGTTTGTTCCTCCTCAGTGTTCTCAGAAAGAAGAGACGCTGCTGGGCCTTTTTGATAATGTGGATGGTGTTCACAGTCCAGCCCAGGTCCTCCGAGATGTGCAGGCCAAGAAACTTAAAGCTGGTGACCCGTTCCACTTCCTCCCCATTGATGCTCAGGCCTGAGTGCAGTGTGGTCCTCGACTTCCGGAAGTCAACAATGACTTCTTTTGTCTTCTTGGTGTTGAGGTTGAGGTGGTTGTAACTGCACCAGGCCGCCAGTGCTTGGACCTCCTCCCTGTATGGTGTCTCATAACCGTTGTTGATGAGCCCCACAACGGTTGTATCATCCGCAAATTTGATGAGGGTGTTGGAGCCGTGAGTAGCGACACAGTCATAAGTGTACAGTGTGTACAAGACTGGACTCAGCACACAGCCCTGAGGAACACCAGTATTGAGGACAATGGTGGAGGATGTGGAGGTGCCCATTCTGACATGCTGGGGTCTGTTAGTCAGGAAGTCCTTGATCCACAGACAGAGGGAGGTTGTAGTGTCTGCAGTTTGTTGATGAGTCTGCTGGGGCTGATGGAGTTAAATGCCGAGCTGAAGTCAACAAACAGCATCCCGATATAAGTGTTGGGGCTTTCAATGTGGCTGAGAGCTGTGTGGAGGGTGATGGAGATGGCGTCGTCTGTGGATCTGTTGGACGTGTAGGCGAACTGATGTTGATCAAAGCCAGGTGGGATGTGGGCCTTGACATGCTGTAACACCAGTCTCTCCATACATTTCATGATCACCGGTGTCAGGGCCACAGGCCGGTAATCATTCAACCCTGTGATGGCAGAGGATTTGGGCACAGGGATTATGGTGGCAGTTTTCAGGCAGGTGGGGACTGTGGCTTGCTGCAGTGAACGGTTGAAGATGTTAGTGAATACTGCAGCAAGCTGGTGAGCACATGATTTCAGCACTCTCCCTGGTACTCCATCCGGTCCTGGTGCTTTCCTGGATAATAATAATCTTTATAATATGATTATTCTTAACTATTCTTAATGTGATTATTATCCTTAAAGGATAAGTCCAGTATTTTGCACTTTGAGCCACGTTCCTGAGTTTATGATGAAATAGAGTGGTTAAGACCAAAATCTTGACGATTGCTCCTTCTCTGACAATTTCAGAGAATTTGGCTTTCCCCTGCCTGGCTTAACAATGCTGTCTATGGCCATGTGTAAATCTGTCCTAAAACCACCTTAAACGTTCGTTTTCAAAGCCATGAAACTCACCGAGTGGTCAGTGGTGTTCGTTGATGTTCCGACATAAAAATTGTAGCAAACTGTGGTTTCCATCCACGATTTCGCTATTCATCTCGAATGTGGAACTATTTTTTCAGCTGCCTCACACCCGTGATTAAACTTCCGCTTGATTGTTCATTTGACCCTGAAGCGTTACACTCCAGCCCACTTGATGGAGATAATGCTCCTTTACGTGTGTGTCGCCAACTGGCAGGAAATCATTGCAATGTAATGGGACACAGAAAGAAGCAGAAGAAGAAGGCTGGCATTGCGTTCAAAGGCATCGTACTGCGAAGGTTGTTTACAAGCGAGTAATGCTGCATTCCATTTACCTCGGAAGTCGGAAGTCGGAGCTAGGAATGACGTCACAGCCGAGTTATCAGCATTCCAGTTACAAAGTTGGAAAAAAGTTGCCAAACGGGTAGAAGAAGTCAGAAAACAAGATGGCAACGTCTACGGAAGCTATTCTCGCACTTGCCTTGTCCAAATATTAGTGCGACAAACACTAGTCAGAAGTGCTAATAAACTGAATATTACAGGAGCTTCTACTTAACTGTTTACACCCGGGGCAGCCATCTTCGATTGTCAACTCGGGGGTGGTGAGGATTGTCCGACTTTCTGACTCGGAATTCTGACTTCAGGGGGCGTTCCAGTTGAAATTTCCCACTCGGAACTCGGAAAACCTGACTTCCCAGTACAACTGGAATGCACCAAAATAATGGGCAAGTTTTGTGTGGTCAGCGACTGCAGGAGAATTCCTCCGAAGAGGAGGAGCGCACACAGCACTGTCGAGCCGGCACTTTTGCTGAGCTAAAAGACTACAGTGACTACAACCTTGTTGTAAACAACCCCCTTTCCATTTCCAGTGGCGGATTACTACCAACGGACAATGAGGCTTCCTATAGAAAATCAATGCATGGACAAAATGTCAAATAAATCATCACGGAAACCACAGTTTGCTACGATTTTTATGTTGGAACATCAACAAACTCCACTGACCACTCGGTGAGTTTCATGGCTTTGAAAACAAACGTTTAAGGTGGTTTTAGGACAGATTTACACATGGCCATAGACAGCATTGTTAAGCCAGGCAGGGGAAAGCCAAATTCTCTGAAATTGTCAGAGAAGGAGCAATCATCAAGATTTTGGTCTTAACCACTCTATTTCATCATAAACAACCCAGGAATGGGGCTCATCTGAAAGGGTCCCTGCAATTTTGCCAGCAGCTTACTTTCATCACTGGGAAGGAGTATAAACACCTTTTGGCCAGGGTTGAAGGACCTCTGCTGGGCTGACCGATCATACCAGGCCTTTTGATGCTTCTGGGCCTCCATGTGGGATTGAGCAAGCTCACCCATCTTTTCCAGTCGCTCTCGCACCTGGACAACATAAGAGACAATGTTAATAGCTCCCCTTCCCATCTGATCACCTTCCCAAATCCCTCTCAGTAAAGAAAGAGGGCCCCTTATTTCATGACCATACAACAGTTCAAAGGAAGAGAAACCAGTGGAGGCTTGGGGTACTTCTCTATACGCGAAGAGGAGGTAGGGCAGCCATTGATCCCAGTCCGTGCTGATGTCATTCACAAATTTCCATAGCATCTGCTTCAGAACTGACAGAAAGGCAGTGTCTGGGAGGGCTCCTCTAACTTCTTAGCTTGAGCTCTGGTCACTGCCACGTTACATCTGTGGCTGGAATCCAATAAATCAAACAACACAGACAAGTCTCAACCAAGAACATCAGGAAATGGCAGATTATCTACAATATTGTTAAAGAGGTAAATTTGTCTTTCCACCTTGATGTACATTTCTGCTGTTGGATTAGGATTTTCGTCTCCATGCACACAGCAAACAGGGATGGTATCATTTCCGCTGATAACATTTGGTGGTACAAAATGTCTGTGAACCAGGGTCTGGTCACTGCCTGAATCAATGAGCGCTCTCAGGGTTTTACCATTAATCTCAGGTGAAGTCATTCAGCACATAAGTCAAATTCAACTTCAGGTTTAACACGCCGCAGCACAAAACACATGTGGCTTACTTTGGATGAGTTTTGGGGGCACATTGGTCTCGTATGGCCTTCCATCCCATATAGGTAACAAATTAGCTTTTTGGCAGGACGCTTCGAGGTCATATTAGCTGGCTAGTTCTCCTGCAAGGGGGGCTTACCCACACTTGTGGTTGACTTTTGGTGGTATTGAGGGGCTGGCTTACAGCTGTCCTTCCTTTTCCACATGGAGTAGCTCCATGGCTGTCCTTTCCCCCGTGCAGCCACCAACACATATTGATACACGGCAAAATAATTAAGCATGATTGGTTTTATTTAGTCCAGTTTTGCTATTAATTAACTGTATTAATGTGTAGAATCAGATGTGAAATTAAGACTTTGAACAGTCAATTGTGATACTAACTGCTCTCCAGTAATAGTGCCTCAGCTGGTTTTGGCTGCAAAATATAATGTGAATTCTTAAATTGAGTGAATTTCCCTTCCCTCATATGTTTTTTGTTTTGGCAATGTTTCCAACCCTGCTCGTAATCAGCCTACACAGTGTGACTGCTTGGACTTTGTGCTGTGCATATTGTTCAGTTACACACAGAGATGTAAAGTAACTAAGTAGGACTGCTTCACTACCATACATAAGTACTAAAAGGCTGTATCTGTACTTTACTGGAATCTCATTTTTTTCTGCTACTCTCACTTTTACTTCACTACATATTTTTGATGTGTCGAATACTTTTACTCCAATACATTTTCTATGAGTAGCATCGTTACTTGTTACAATTATAAGTATTTTGACGGATCATTACAGTATCACTGCCAGAGCAGTAGATGGCTCTGCCACTGACTACAAGCAGGTTTGGTGGAGCTGGCTTGTCATTGGCAGTGATCAAACTGCCTTATCACAACATCACATTCAGTTTGCTCCCGCTCTGCCTCTCGGTTTGGTGCGATGACAGAACCCTTCTGACAAAGAGTTCTCTTCTACACAGAGTTAAGCTCAGTGTTTTAAGGTGCTCTGATCACTTGCTTTGTTTTGACAACAAAAATACTTGTACGTGGGCTTTGAGAGCTTGAGTTGGTCTAACAATTGATCTAAGTGCCTTCTTTTAAGGTGCTGAATTGGTTTAAATATCCTAATGGTTTGCTGTCAAAATTCTGTTGTTTAGCCCTTCTGTTTTTGGCCTTCTAAGTTTGTTTAGAGAGTGAATTTAAGACTCCATGTACATGTACTACGTCTTGTTCATTCCCAGCCTTGTATTGCTGCTATAGCCAAAGGAAGTTTGAGTGTCCTTCAGGCTAAACGTTTGAGGATATTGCATAAACAATATGATATACAAACTTTGGACTGCTTTCTTTATTAACTACATAACAAATTAAAACTTCATACTTGTGCTTTTACTTTCAATACTTGAGTACATTTTAAAACAGACTACTTTTAATACTTAAGCACAAAAACTATTGAATACTTCTACTTGAGTGTGGTGCTTAAAGAAGACTTCAACTTCTACTCGAGTCATTTTTTTGGTAGAGTATCTGTACTTTTACTCTTTTAAGTCTGGGTCTCTGGTACTTTATACATCTCTGGTTACACACCTCTCTTCCTTCCGCTCCTAAATTTGTATTTTACCAAAATCATTGTTTTGTGTTTGTGTTTGTTGCAGAAGTTGACTTTTTTTTCTTCTAAGATTAAAATTTTTGTTGTTTGGCATTCAGCACACATTGTAGGTGCATTAAAAATACAAGTCGGACTTTGTTCAATACAGGTGTACAATCTCCATAAAATGTACTTTGCAGCATATCTTGATGATATTGTCATTTGTACTACCGCCTAGGAGGAGTACTTTGGACATCTGGCCAGGGTGCTGGAGCGGCTTCAGTCTGCCAGGCTGACCGTCAATCCTTCAAAGTGTGTTTTTGCCAAGGCCGAGACAGAGTGTCTGGGTAGGAAATGTGGTGATAAAGCCACAAGTAAATAAGATCTGTGCCATTGAGTCCTGCCCACTAACTAAGAAGAGGGAAGCAGCTCAGGTCTTTTCTGAGAATGGCAGGATTTTACCATTACTTCATCCCAAATTTCTCTAAGAGGGCAGCTCCCCTCCCCAATTTTATGGGATCCAGATGTCCCAACCTGATTCGGTGGACAGAGGAAGCAGAGGCAGCCTTTTGGGACATCCAGCAGTCACTGAATAAGAGCCCAGTCTTGTACAGTTCAGATTTTCAAAAACAATTGATCGTTTAAACTAATGCTTCGGGGCTGGGGGCTGGGAGCTGGGGGCTGTTCTCCTACAGGGACCTGAAGAGGAATGACACCTGGTGGCCTTCATCAGCTGTAAGGTGTTCCCAAGGGAGGTCCGGTACTCAACAGTGGAGAGGGAGGCAGTAGTCATCAAGTGGGCCATGGACTCTTTCAAATACTACCTCCTGGGACGAAAATTCACATTGGAGACAGACTACAAGCCTCGCCAGTGGCTTGAGAAAATGAAGGACACAGATGGGTGGATCACCAAATGGTACCTGGCAATGCAGCCATTAGCTTCAGCATTCAACACATCTCAGGATAGGACAACTGTACAGCAGATTACCTGGGGGAGTGTGTGATGGCTGTGCCCACAGCCACGCAAAAGTTACCTGAAGTCTCTTCCAGGTTAGCGCTGAGGGCAGAGTCTGCTTTTATGCAGAAGGCCATCCCATCGCTCTTTCTGTCAGGTCTGTTTGATGAGTTAATGTCTAGTTTTGTTAGCTTTATTTTTCGGTGAAGTTATGTATGATAGACCTCTTCTAAGGGCCCTATAATTCAAATATTGTCTTTTTTTGTATCTTTAGCCATTTGCTTTGTAAAATGTATTACTGGAGAAAACAATCCCACCTTTTTGGCTGTGGGCACAGCCATCTCAGAGAGCGTGGAGGAGATACCAGGAGACTGGCTGTTACACCAAGAGAACTGTACAGGGCCGTAGAAGGGCATCAGCCCAGTAGTAGGACCATTATCTGCTCCTTCATGCGAGGAGGAACAGAAGGAACACTGCCAAAGCCGTGCAAAATGACCTCCAGCAGGCTACTGGTGTACATGTTTCTGACCAAACTGTCAGAAACAGACTCCATGAGGGTGGCATAAGGGCCTGACATCCTCTAGTGGGACCTGTGCTCACAGCCCAGCACCATGCAGCTTGATTGGCATTTGCCACTGGCGTCCCGTTCTCTTCACAGATGAGAGCAGGTTCATGCTGAGCACATGTGACAGGCGTGAAAGAGACTGGAGGCGGCGTAGTGAACGTTATGCTGCCTGTAGCATAAACCAGCATGACCGGTTTGACGGTGGTTCAGTGATGGTCTGGGGAGGCATATGCTTGCAGGGTCACACAGACCTCCATGTCATAGCCAATGGTACCCTGACTGCTGTTAGGTATTGACATTAAATCCTTAGAGAGATTGTCAGACCTTACGCTGGTGCAGTGGGCCCTGGGTTCCTCCTGGTGCAGGACAATGCCCAGCCTCATGTGGCCAGAGCGTGTAGGCAGTTCCTGGATGACAAAGGCATTGATGTCACTGACTGGCCCTCTTGTTCCCCTGACCTAAATCCAATTGAGCACCTATGTGATGTTATGTATTGGTGCGTCCGATGCTGCCAAGTACCACCACAGACTATCCAGGAGCTCACTGATGCCCCGATCCAGGTCTGGGAGGAGAGCATACAGGCATCCAGGGGCCATGCACACTACTGAGTCACATTATGAGTTGCTGTGATCAAATTCACACAAGTTGGATCAGACTGTGATTTAAATTTTTTTACTTTGATTTTGAGTGTAATTTTGAATCCAGCCCTCAGTGAGTTGATGATTTTACTTTCCACTGACCATCGCTATGTCATTTTGTTCTCAACAAATTATACAATGTACATCAGTAAAGATTTTCAACTTGAATAATTCATTCATCAAGATCTGATGTGTGATTGAAGTGTTTTAATTTTTTTGAGTAGTGTAGGTTTTGAGAAGTGATTTAAAAGAAAGTACTGAGTTTGCTAACCTCATCTGCTCAGGTAAGGAGTTCCACAGCTCTGAGGCTCCAGCAGAAAATACCAGGTTTCCTTTAGTAACAAGGCGGGCTGTGGGAACAGTTACAAGGGTCCTACCTGAGGAGTGCAGGCAGCAGCTAGGCTCATATGGCCTGAGTAAATCTATAATGTATGTAGAAGCAAGGCCATGTACAGTAGGGCTTTAAAAATAATTAGTAAATGTTTAAAATCAATTTTATACCTAACAGGTAACCAGTGTAGCGTTACAAGGTTGGGAGTAATAGGGTCTTGTCTCTTGGAATTTGTTAACAGTCTGGCAGCCAAGTTTTGAACAAGCTGGAGATGGAAAATGGCCTTTTGGCTGAGCCCTGAAATACAGGAAGTTACAGTAATCCAAACATGGATGAGTTATTCAAGGTCCACTTGAGATCAAAAATGTTTTACTTTTGCAAATATTTTAATTTAAAGAAAGCATGATTGCACGACCATGCTTATTTGTATGATGAAACAGACACACATTAAAGAAATAACATACAAAGAGACCAAACTAAAGTAGCGTCAAATAGAAGTTATTTCTTCAGTGTGATGGGTAGTGCACAGCTGTTTATTCTTAACTAATAAGAAGACTGAGTTGCTCTCCATCTCTCAGTTCAATTCAATTCAATTCAATTCAATTCAATTCAATTCAGTTCAGTTCAGTTCAGTTCAGTTCAGTTCAGTTCAGTTCAATTCAGTTGAATTCAATTCAATTCAGTTCAATTCAATTCAATTCAATTCAACAGGCTTTGCTGGCATGACATTTAACATGTGTTGCCAAAGCACAAATACAATTAAAAGGCAGTGGACAAAATTTACAACTGATTACAATACTGACAATAGTCAATAGAACAAAATATATTTAAAAAATAAAATAAAATAAATAAATATATCTATATCTATATCTATATCTATATCTATCTATCTGTCTATCTGTCTATCTATCTATCTCTCTATATATAATACATATACAGACACACATCACACATATATACATACATATCTTATACAGACAAAAAGCAGACTGTGAGTTGAAAGGAGACAAACTCCAGCTTCTATGTCTTGTTGTTGTTGTTGTTGGTGTGTGTGTGTGTGTGTGTGTGTGTGTTTGTGTATACAGTGCATCTCTCTCTCTCTCTCTCTCTCTCTCTCTCTCTCTCTCTCTCACACACACACACACACACACACACACACACACACACACATGCACACAGTCTTGCAGAGTTTTATCCTCTCAACCCCTTTTCTCTCCCTTGGCTGCTTACACTTACAACTTATTTGCATTATGTTCATCTTTTAATTGCCCTTTGGTTTGTTAAACATGACATCTTTTGTGTAACTGTAAATTTACTAAATGAAAGTTTGTTAACTGATGCATTGCTTTGGTCTCATCAGGAGTAACAGCCTTTATGACCGACATACACTGACACACACTCTCTTGCTGTCTCTGTCTGTGGCTTCGTGTTGGCTCTAGTATTTGAAGAAGAAGAAGAAGCTTTATTGTCACTGTAATAAATACAGTGAAATTTCGTATGGTGCTCTCTTGTAGCAGCTAGAATGTCCTCGTCATAAAATAAACTGGGGGGGGGGTCATGGTTCCTGTAGCAGTCTCTTCACAGCCATGGGGAAGAAGCTGTGTTTCAGTCTGTTGGTGCGGGCTCTCATGACTCTGAGTCTGCCAGAGGGAAGGCTGGTGAATAGAGAGTGTCCTGGGTGGGCGGGGTCAGTCCGAATCTTTGTGGCCCGTCGGAGGAGACGGCTGGAATAGATCTCCTCTAGGCGTGGAAGTGGGGAGCCGATGATCCACTGAGCCGTCTTGATGACCCGCTGCAGTTGTTTCTTTTCAGATGCAGTGCACCTTGCGTACCACACCGTACAGCCATAGGTGAGGACACTCTCTATTGTGCAGTGGTAGAAGTTTCTCAGCAGAGGTGGAGGGAGTTTGTTCCTCCTCTGTGTTCTCAGAAAGAAGAGACGCTGCTGGGCCTTTTTGATGATGTGGGTGGTGTTCACAGTCCAGCCCAGGTCCTCCGAGATGTGCAGACCAAGAAACTTAAAGCTGGCTATTTCTTCAAAATAGCCACCCTTTGCTCTGATTACTGCTTTGCACACTCTTGGCATTCTCTCGATGAGCTTCAAGAGGTAGTCACCTGAAATGGTTTTCCAACAGTCTTGAAGGAGTTCCCAGAGGTGTTTAGCACTTGTTGGCCCCTTTGCCTTCACTCTGCGGTCCAGCTCACCCCAAACCATCTCGATTGGGTTCAGGTCCGGTGACTGTGGAGGCCAGGTCATCTACCGCAGCACTCCATCACTCTCCTTCTTGGTCAAATAGCCCTTACACAGCCTGGAGGTGTGTTTGGGGTCATTGTCCTGTTGAAAAATAAATGATCGTCCAACTAAACGCAAACCGGATGGGATGGCATGTCGCTGCAGGATGCTGTGGTAGCCATGCTGGTTCAGTGTGCCTTCAATTTTGAATAAATCCCCAACAGTGTCACCAGCAAAACACCCCCACACCATCACACCTCCTCCTCCATGCTTCACAGTGGGAACCAGGCATGTGGAATCCATCCGTTCACCTTGTCTGCGTCTCACAAAGACACGGCGGTTGGAACCAAAGATCTCA
Organism: Cephalopholis sonnerati; assembly: GCA_019142605.1. Lineage (NCBI taxonomy): Eukaryota > Metazoa > Chordata > Actinopteri > Perciformes > Serranidae > Cephalopholis > Cephalopholis sonnerati. The sequence goes on from JAGQAX010000003.1 coordinate 4,929,682, forward strand.
AATTTGGACTCATCAGACCAAAGCACAGATTTCCACTGGTCCAATGTCCATTCCTTGTGTTTCTTGGCCCTAACAAATCTCTTCTGCTTGTTGCCTCTCCTTAGCAGTGGTTTCCTAGCAGCTATTTGACCATGAAGGCCTGATTCGCGCAGTCTCCTCTTAACAGTTGTTCTAGAGATGGGTCTGCTGCTAGAACTCTGTGTGGCATTCATCTGGTCTCTGATCTGAGCTGCTGTTAACTTGCGATTTCTGAGGCTGGTGACTCAGATGAACTTATCCTCAGAAGCAGAGGTGACTCTTGGTCTTCCTTTCCTGGGTCGGTCCTCATGTGTGCCAGTTTCGTTGTAGCGCTTGATGGTTTTTGCGACTCCACTTGGGGACACATTTAAAGTTTTTGCAATTTTCCGGACTGACTGACCTTCATTTCTTAAAGTAATGATGGCCACTCGTTTTTCTTTAGTTAGCTGATTGGTTCTTGCCATAATATGAATTTTAACAGTTGTCCAATAGGGCTGTCGGCTGTGTATTAACCTGACTCCTGCACAACACAACTGATGGTCCCAACCCCATTGATAAAACAAGAAATTCCACTAATTAACCCTGATAAGGCACACCTGTGAAGTGAAAACCATTTCAGGTGACTACCTCTTGAAGCTCATGGAGAGAATGCCAAGAGTGTGCAAAGCAGTAATCAGAGCAAAGGGTGGCTATTTTGAAGAAACTAGAATATAAAACATGTTTTCAGTTATTTCACCTTTTTTTGTTAAGTACATAACTCCACATGTGTTCATTCATAGTTTTGATGCCTTCAGTGAGAATCTACAATGTAAATAGTCATGAAAATAAAGAAAACGCATTGAATGAGAAGGTGTGTCCAAACTTTTGGCCTGTACTGTATATAAAAAAAGAATTTTTAAAAATAAAAAACTGAAAATTGGCATGTGCATATATTCACCCCCTTTGCTATGAAGCCCCTAAAAAGCTCTGGTGCAACCAGTTACCTTCAGAAGTCACATAATTAGTGAAATGAAGTCCACCTGTGTACAATCTGATCTGTCAGTATATACACACCTTTTCTGAAAGGGCCCAGAGGCTGCAACACCTAAGCAGAGGCACCGCTAACCAAACACCGCCATGAAGACGAAGGAACTCTCCAAACAAGTCAGGGACAAAGTTGTTGAGAAGTACAAGTCAGGGTTGGATTATAAAAAAATATCCAAATCTTTGATGATCCCCAAGGAGGGCATTAATCAGAAAGGCAGCACAGACCCTGGAGGAGCTGCACAGTTCCACAGCAGAGGCTGGAGTATCTGTCCATAGGACCACAATAAGCTGTACACTCCATAGAGCTGGGCTTTATGGAAGAGTGGCCAGAAGAGAACCATTACTTTCAGCTAAAAATAATAAGGCATGTTTTGAGTTTGCAAAAAGGCATGTGGGAGACTCTCAGAATTTATGGAGGAAGGTGCTCTGGTCAGATGAGACTAAATTGAACTTTTCGGCCATCAAGGAAAACGTTATGTCTGGCGCACACCCAACACATTTCATCACCCCAAGAACACCATCCCCACAGTGAAACATGGTGGTGGCAGCATCATGCTGTGGGGATGTTTTTCAGCAGCAGGAGGGGGAAAGATGGATGGTGCTAAATACAGGGATATTCTTGAGCAAAACCTGTACCAGTCTGTAAGTGATTTGAGACTAGGATGGAGGTTCACCTTCCACCAGGACAATGACCTCAAGCATACTGCTAAAGCAGCACTTGAGTGGTTTAAGGGGAAATATAAATGTGTTGGAATGGCCTAGTCAAAGCCCAGACCTCAATCCAATTGAGAATCTGTAGTCAGACTTAAAGATTGCTGTTCACAAGCGCAAACCATCAAACTTGAGGGAGCTGAAGCAGTTTTCCCCTGAGGAATGGGCAAAGATCCCAGTGGCAAGATGTGGCAAGCTCATAGAGACTTATCAAAAACAACTTGCAGCTGTGATTGCTGCAAAAGGTGGCTCTACAAAGTACTGACTTTAGGGGAGTGAATAGTTATGCACATTGATGTTTTCTGTTATTTTGTCCTATTTATTGTTTGCTTCACAATAAAAAAAAAAAAAAAGACATCGTTAAAGTTGTAGGCATGTTCTGTAAATTAAATGATGCAAACCCTCAAACAATCCATTTTAATTCCAGGTTGTGAGGCAACAAAACACGAAAAATGCCAAGGGGGGTGAATACTTTTGCAAGGCACTGTATCCGCAGATGTAACAATAGGAACTAATGTTTAGATATTTGTTGCAATATCAATCAATCAATCAATTTTATTTATAAAGCCCAATATCACAAATCACAATTTGCCTCAGAGGGCTTTACAGCATACAACATCCCTCTGTCCTTTGGACCCTCACAGCAGACAGGGAAAAACTCCCCAAAAAAACCTTTAACGGGAAAAAATGGTAGAAACCTCAGGAAGAGCAACTGAGGAGGGATCCCTCTTCCAGCAATAGACCTGCCTACGTGTATTGACGTTGCAGCAGGGACCTGTTTTGTGTCACCTATAGATGTATAGGTGTCTGAAAGAATAACATGTCGTCTCAACATGTGTGCCTTTACAGTTCAATAAAAATATTGTCTAGCTGGGTGAAATCAGGAATTCTGGAGTTTTTGTGATTGTAAAAGATCAGAATTCAACAGCAGAGGCGTCCTCTTTTCCAAAAAAAAACCCAAAACAGCCAGGTTATTTAAAGCAGTAAAAACACCGAATAAAGTCTCACGTTACAAATCAGTGTATCTCCAACCATGTTTTGCACGTTGCTGCCGGCAGCTTAGCACATTAGCATCCACCACATGCTAATGTGCGTTCACCTTTCTTTCTTAAGATCCCAATGATCAGGAGGTTTCCATCAAGTGCCAAATTATCCACACAGGTCTCTTCCTCTCCAAAATGCTAAAAACACTAAACAAAGCAGTTTCATGCCACAAATCAGTGTTTTCCTAGTGCAGCTTGTCACAGACGGGCTTCTGCCAACACATCCCCTAAATCCTACACACTGGACCTTTGATGGGACTGCACTTCAATATAGTTGGGCGTCTCATGAGAGAGACACATTAAAAAAAAGAATGGTCAATTTTACATTTTATTTCACACCTCCCACAATGCCACTCAGCAGCGGCTTTTTGTTAAATCCTCCTTATTAGTAAACACCCATGTCTTTCAAATTCCCTTTCCTGAGTTTGCAATATTGGCTCTCCATATAAATTCTTGGTCTCCAGCCCAAGCCAAGATGACCCTGATGACATCACTATGGCAGCATCAGAGTTATTATTTCAGTTACAGAAGACATTCTGCAAATGTTTTCACAAGCTGAGCAGTACTCCTTGTAGAGACTGTTCTGAAATGAAAAATGGATGAAATGCCCCTTAATTGGTTTTACAGTACAACAACATGATTGTCTTCATGGCTCCACATTCAAGGCTGCTGTTATAGTGTAAACTGTGGAAATTTGTACTAATGCAGAATGAAGCTTTTCTCAGTTCCTACCAGCGCCCACTAGAGGGCGATATATCAACAGAAAAAAAAGTGAAACCACATCACTGCTCACAACCAGCCAATTAGTTATTCATCATTAGCCAACAAGCAAACTTTGCACTACTTTTAAGTTGTTAAGGAGAGTAGACAGCTCACTAAGCATGTGTGTAAATGTGTGTATGTACTGTACGCATATACACATGAGCAGGTTATCTGAAACAAACACACAGAGCATTTATCCCACACTGATATTCTGCATTTAAATAACTAAATGAAGCAGAAAGATAAAGTCATCTGAAGGTAATTATAAATCTGTGTGTGTGTGTGTGTGTGTGTGTGAGGGAGAGAGAGAGAGAGAGAGAGAGAGAGAGAGAGGTGGTGTTTTATTCATGGTGTGAGACAGCTCAGGCCTTGCTCTGCTGTTATCTGGTGGCCTCCCACTCCTCCACCACCACAATGGCGCCTGCTACCACATTCATCAACTTGACACCACACACACTTTCTCCCTCTCACTCCACACCATCCCATCCCCTGTTTTCTCTTCCCCCCTCCATATGTCTTTCCACTCCACATTTCTCCAGCTACATTTTTTCACCTTATTACTCTCCGAGAGGGAGAGTGAGTGAATGATTCTTCTAACTCATCTCCCACTCTTTGTGACACATCATTTGTCGTTGTGATTAGAGCCCATAAGGGTGCCCCTGGAGTGTGTCCACGGCTGATGGTGTGTGTGTGTGTGTGTGTGTTTGGCTACAGGAGGAAACTGTCTGTCATTAACTTAGACTTGTGGCTGGCTTGTTGTCCACGCTGCTGATGATCTCCTGAGCAATGACGAGCAAGAATGACAGTTGTGTGTGAGTACATGAGTACATAAGACATTTTCCCTGCCACAGGCACCTGTAATAATAGAATTAGTTGGGTAAGACTTTTTTAATAAAGAAATAATGGGATTTTGCTGCAAAAATCACTGCACAACATTACATCCGCACTTCAAATGTATCTTGTTTTTAGCCACCATAATGACAGAAATTGGCCCACCATTTTGGTCTTGACTAAAATGTCTTGACAGCTAGTACACTGAACAAAAATTTAAATGCAGCACTTTTGTTGTTGCTCCCATTTTTTTTTTACAGGTTTAAGATAAAGATCTCAGACTTTTTTTCATACACCCATAAGATTCATTTCTTTCAAATTTTGGCCACAAATGTGTTAAAATCCATGTTAGTGAGCACTTCTCTTTTTCCAAGATAATCCATCCAGCTGATAGTTGTGGTATATCAAGAGGCTCATTAAACAGCATCATCACTCCACAGGTGTGTCTTGGGATGGTCACAATGAAAGGGAAAGTGCTTTTGGACAGGCAGAGTTCTCATATTGTGCTACCCAAACTTGGAATACAATACCAAATGACATACGTGCTCTGCCTACCCTAAAATCATTCACTAAGCATCTGAAAACATGGCTACTGGACAACCAAATCTATTCCCACAGACAACCAAATCTGCTCCCATAGATTGACATAACCTCACTTGTACCTGTTTATTATTGATGACAGACCAGATGAGCAACCCCATGTGACCTTAGCCTACACTCTGTTATTGTGCAATTTAATCAGCACTTTCATGAAAATCATGAAATCAAGCAATATGTAATAACACCAAAATGCGTAATAGGGAAGTGTGCAATCCATTAAGCACTATGCACTTTTAGCACTTTAGCATCTTGCACTTTAATATTTACACTCTAACTGTGGAAGAAGTCTGGTCTGTAATCAATAATTTTATTGCCTTTTATTTCATTATTGTTGTTTTTGTTTGTTTGTTGTTGTTTTTGTTTGTCTCTTTTCTAATATTTGTTTCTATACTAATATTTCTGTTATTGTTACCTTTCTTTCTGTGAACACCAACCTGCCAATGGAAATTAGCCTTGGCTACAATCTCAAACATATTTACATGGAAATGTTCATTGATATGTGTGTCCCATTTTTAAAAAAATAAATAAATCTCAAATCTCAAAGACAGTTTGATCACACAACACAATGACATAGATGTCACAGATTTTGAAGGAGCGTGCCATTAGCATGCTGACTGCGGGAATGTCCACAAGAGTGGTTGCCTGTAATCTGAATGTTCATTTCACCACCATAAGCCACCCCCAGTGATGTCTCCATTACAGACTACAAGTAACCACATCAGCTCAGGATCTCCACATCCAGTTTCTTCACCTGCAAGATCCTCTGAAATCAATCAATTCAATCAATCAATTTTTATTTATAAAGCCCAATATCACAAATCACAATTTGCCTCAGAGGGCTTTACAGCATACAACATCCCTCTGTCCTTTGGACCCTCACAGCGGATAAGGAAAAACTCCCCCCAAAAAAACTTTAACGGCGAAAAAAAAATGGTAGAAACCTCAGGAAGAGCAACTGAAGGAGGGATCCCTCTTCCAGGACGGACAGATGAGCAGTAGATGTTGTACAGAACAGATCAATATAATGAATTAACAGTAATCCATATGACACAATGAGACATAAGGAGAAACAGATATTATATTAATAATATGATTATATATGTATGTGAAAGCAACCACCCAAACAACAAATGGTTTGCACTGGTGAAAATTCTGAATCGGTCAAATTTGAAAAGCTGCAAATATTTTTTTTTCTGTCTGAAACTGTCTCAGGGACACTCATCTGCATGCTTGTCTTCCTCACCAGGGTCTTGACCTGACGACAGCACGTCATCGTGCCAGATTTGTGCAGTTGAATGTAAAGCCAAATTCAAGGAAACACTACTGGGGATGTCATGTGGTGAAATTTGTTTCTACCTTTTTTTTCCCCGTTAAAGGGTTTTTTGGGGGAATTTTTCCCTATCCGCTGTGAGGGTCCAAAGGGCAGAGGGATGTCGTATGCTGTAAAGCCCTCTGAGGCAAAGTATGATTTGTGATATTGGGCTTTATAAATAAAATTGATTGATTGATTGATTGAAATGAATATTCAGTTGGCAAGCAACAACTCTAGTGGACTTTCAGGCAGTCAGCATGCCAATGGACAGCTCTCTCAGAACCTGTGACATCTGTTTCATTGTGTTGTGTGATCAAACTGCACATTTTAGAGTGACCTTTTATTGTGACCATCCCAAGACACACCTGTGTAGTAATGATGCTGTTCAACCTGAACAGGCTGTTTTTACCACGCCTGTCGGGTGAATGGATTATCTTGGAAAAGGAGAAGTGCTCACTGACGCAAATTTAACAAATTTGTGATCAGAATTTGAGAGAGATATATTTGTTGAGTGCATGAAAAAAGTCCCAGATCTTTAACTTACACCAATGAAAAATTGGAGCAAAAATAAAAGAGTTGCCTTGAAAATCTTGCTCAGTGTAGATGGATTGCCCTGACATTCATAGTTCTCAAAGAATGAAGTCTGGCTCTCTACTGCCACCATTTGCCACCATTTGCCACTTTTTTTTGGTCCTCTCTTTAATATTTTCATTTTAATATTATTCCTACTGTTCTCACTTGACATACTACTAGTTCTTACTTTAAAATCTAGTCATTTCACTAATTTACCATGTAAAATGACCAAATACTTCTTACTACTACTACTTAGTTTTAATCTCTCAAATGTGTGTTTTTGTAATCGGTATATAATGATGAATAAATATATACAATAAATAAATACATATAATACAAATGTTTTTACGGTGGTAATGTGTGATAAGCATTTATCATTATTTTAGACGCTTGATATAATAAATGATTAATTAAAAAGAGCAGCAGATTTAGTAGTAAAGAAAATAGCTGTCTCTTACAGCCCTGCAGCTGTTCTCCTGGTTGGATTTCTTTAGGAAACCTATAGTTTTGATCTTCCAGGCAGCTGGACTATCAACAGTTGCTCTACTTACTCTACTTATTCACACTGGTAATGAACACCTCATCATTGTGTTCTCTGGATATGTTAAGCTGTGTTCTGGGGGGTGGATTGTAGCAAACAACCCCAACTGCAACCCCCCCCCCCCCCCCACCCCTTTACTCCCCATCTTCCTCCTGTCCTGTCCTTCATCCTCCCTCTTCCTCTCGTTTTTCTCTGTCCCAGGTGGTGTCGCTACTGAACATGAGTAATGATGTTGTCATCTCTGTTAGTCTCCATTTATCAATGTCAAATGGGATGCAGGAGAGTGGTGGATATTTCTGTGTGTGTGTGTGTGTGTGTGTGTGTGTGTGTGTGTGTGCGTGCGTGTGTGTGTGTGTGTGGTGCTGGATGGTGGGGGGTAAAGAGTCGAGGAGTCAGGGAGAAGGGAACGGAGAGATGGAGCAGGAATATGAGGAGAAGCGGTAGAGGGAGGTGGCCACAATGAAGAGGAGAGATGAAGAAAAGGGGCACGGCTGACAGAGAATGAGGAGGAGTGAGTTTGAAAGGGGCACAAAAGATGAATTACAACAAAAAGGTCGTGGCCTGCATGTGGTCTGTCTGTCTGTCTGTCTGTCTGTCTTCTGACACCAACAGGGAGCCCATGATTCATCATCGCTATTACTGCCAGACAGAATTAAGGCTTTGCTCTTTAGCATATGCAAATCTAATTATGCAAATAAGGTCTGTTAGACAAAACATTACTACAGCAGTTAGTCAGTCTGGTTTTAGGCGCTACATGAATGTGTGTGTATTTGTCTCCGTTAGTCTTGCAACCCCGAAATGAAATGACTTGCTTGTCAGCTAACTGTGTAATATGGATGTTGTTGTGTATCCACAGGCAAAGCGTGGTGGTGTATGGAGCCCAGGAACGGACTAGAATCACTAACAAATTGATAAAACACGTAGATAAGAGGAGTATTTAAAAAATAAATTTCAATTTTCCCCAGACAACATTTCCTTGTCATCACCGCTTTTTTTTTTTCAATAAACCTAACTTTCGTCATAAAACTACAATAGCCAGTGCATTTATTGTAAGTCATCCATATTCTGTGCTGTACTGCTGTAGCACCACTGTATAAACTCTTGTACAGATGATGAAGAAAAACTCAGATCTTTAACTTAAGTAAAAGTTGTACTACCACAGTGTAGATGCTCTGTTACTATCGCAAGTCCTGCATTCAGAATCTTACTTAAGTAAAAGTACGAAATTATTAGCATCAAAATATACTCCAAGTACCACACGTAAAAGTCCTCATTATGCTGAATGTCCCATTTCAGAATCATATATATCAGTCTATATTACTGGACTATATTTATTGAAGCATTTATGTGTTTATTACTTTAATGTTACAGCTGTCAAAATAGGAGCTCATTTTAATTACTTTATATACTGCTGTGTAGCTTGTGAATCCCCCCAATAGAATTTTATCGTGATCCATAATAATACATCATAATTTAATTGTTGAGTATATTTTGTATTGAGGCAAGACAATGAAAACATTTTTTTTTTCATGCACTGCTCAGTTTTGAGATTTTGGGCTGTTTGGCTTCCACAACATGTTTTCTTTCAGACTAGAGGAAAGAAAACATCCAAAACACACATTCGTCCCACCCTTGACTCTAATATGACAACAACGTGAAATAAAAAAATTGAATCTGACTTTATCCAGTGTTCAGATTTATGTTCTGGAAACATGTGCAGATCACAATATATTTAATCAGATAGTGCATCATTTGCACATTTAAACATAAATTTACAGAAAACTTCAACTATTGTCAGACTATATATTGTCTGACTAAAAGTAATCAACTGGAAAATTTCAGTGTGATATCTATTACTTAAACATTTTAACCTTTTCACCTGGGGTGTCTCCCCTTAATGATCTGTATAGAGTATTCCAGGAATGAGTCCTAAAATCCAGACATGAGTTAGTATTTTTGCACTCCTTGTTCCCTCTTCTCAAAGTCAGTGGGTGTTTTGAATGGGTTTTTGGTTAGATGCCTGAAATAAGGTCTTTGGTTACCGCAAGCTCAAGAGACTTTCATGTTTGTTATACCACACAAGATATGTCAGTAAATACCCCACTGTGAATTCTGATGCTTCTATGTGTCTTAAAAAAGGCGGTAGCTAACAAGTGGCTGGATGAGACCACAGAACGCCATCACGCTGAACCAGATGTAATACAGTCTTGTTAAGGTGGTTACATTAAGTCATGCAACCAGAGCAGACAAAGCAGAAAAATGAAATAGGCCTGCTCACACAAAGTTGGCCTACAAGTACCTCAAAATTGTACTCAAGTTCAGTACTTGTGTAAATGTACTTAGTTACTTTCCACCATTGTTCTTGTAGCAGTAACTAAAACATTTCAGTTGATAGGCTTAAAAAATGGTTAGCTAACCAGCAACACTCTACGTCTATCTTAATAACATTATCTTCTTTTTCAAATACTCATCAGTTTTCATCATCAACGACCACAATGGAAATAAATCTCAGACTTTACTGGGTCATCCTTGACATTTTATGCATACTTGTGATGTATTTAGTTGTATGTTTGAGTAGGGTATAGCTGCAGCACAGGTGACTGTAGTTTCAGGACTGCAGTTCTAGGATCCTACATTTTCGCCGCAGCACCACTCACAAAATTGGACAACCAAAGTCTGCATTTCAAGATTTCAGACAAAGGACAACAAACAAGTGTGAGTACTGAAAGTGACTAGTTTTATTTGTTTAATGTTAGAGACAAGTCTGTTTTTTTTTAACTGGACTGGACAGTTGTGCCGGAGTGTGCAATACGTTTACGTAAAGTTAGCTAAGTATGATAAGCTTGTGATAGTTTGCTCCAACTGCATTAGCCTGTTTGTTTAGCCACATGGACATTTTGGGCAAGACCCCCTTATTTAGCCTGTAGGCCTATTCTGTTCATTTCACTATCACCACAGGTTATACAGGTGGTTGCAGTCATTTATAATTAACTCCATATTGACAGTGCATTGACAGGATATACGCTGATATAGGGCGTTTTCACAAGATGTCATTGTGCCAAATAATATAAAAAGTCAAATTTGACTATTGTCTTAGTCTTTCTTTAAGGTGTAATTGTATATATTTTTTGGTTCAGTACTAGACTTAGGCCAAATTGTCTGTGAAAAGATCTCAAAATGTTAAATTTGACCAATTATACTATCTCTTTTTCTCTCTCTGCTGTGCACCACACTGGCCCACAGGAGCACAGCACACATGAAGCGGAAGAAGACCATAAGTCGGGGACGAAGCTGGCTTCCTTTCTCAGACCACAACAGTTTGTTTGTTTGGTTATTGTTTATTGTATTAAGTGTGTGTGCGTCTGTTTACAATATATATGTATCTGGAATCTGCTCCCAGAGTCATCCCTGTGTCTTGCCTCTTTCTAACCTTTGAAAATATATGGTTGCCATCTAGTCAAGTCAGTTTTATTTATATCACACCAAATCATAACAGAAGTCTCTTTTAGTCTCTCAGGGCACTTTTCACATGGAGGTCTACACTGTACGTGCAATTTTTATTTAACCTAACCTGAGTATACTGAGCTAATTCTGCTAATTAAACAAATTGCAAGTTTTCGCAACCAAGCTAAATTGCAAGGCAAAGTAGTATTTGATGGAATAAGTCTTTAAAACCACAAGTTTCTTGCCAGAAGGTAGTATTTGGGTGGAATAAACCTTTAAACAAGAAATAATGAAATAGAAAGTCATATTTTGGTGGAATAAACCTTTAAAACTAAAACAGAAAGAACTTGGATGGAATACTGCCTTGTATGCACTTTTGTGGTCGTTCAATTCAGTGGGTGGCACTGCAGCGAAAAACTAGGGTCCTAGTACTGTGGTCCTGAAACTGTGGTCTTGTAAGTGCAGCCTCCTTTACTGCAGGAATGTAGTTTCGAATCACTGTGCAGCACCCATCCATAACTGCAAGGTGAACGAGTTACCTAACAGTTAACGTATTATTGAAACATATTGGCCAATTGGCTGTATTATTACCTAAGATCTACGGACATTCTTCTAGCTACAGTCAATCATTTTGTAACTTCTGTGTTATTACGCACATTATTGGAGGCCCAATTTCATATGCAACTCAGTTTTATACAGTATATGTAGTAGGGGTCCTTGGCCTGAAAAAAACGTTGAGGACCCCTGTTTTACTACATTCAGTTAGTTTGGAGGCTCTACAGTTGTAGTCTGACTACACCAACAAATGAACCCAATGAACATTCATTTCGTATGATCAGCGAGAACATTCTCTCTTTATTGTATCTTTTTGAAAAACAAACAAAAAAAAAGTCTTTTGTAATTCTCTTTTGTTAACATTTCAGAATTCTGTACAGGATAAAAAGAAATAAGCACTGCTTAAGAACAGAGTCAAATCTCAAACTAGAAAAAACAAATGAAAAAAAATCCAAAAAGAGAGGTTTACATTACAAATTAGTAGTAAGACATTGTCTGAAGTGCAATGGCATAGCTCAGATGGGTTAAACGTGAAACCAAAAAACTTCAAAATAAAAATACTTCTCTATTTTCCAACAAACAGTAAATTCTTTACAGAGTAGAGACTGTATTATCTGATGTATTTAAACCTGTAAAAACATATTTACAAATAGCCATTATCTTTTATATACTTTTTCTCATAATCACATATATGTCAGCACCAGTAAAAAAAAACAAACAAATAAAATAAAACAAAGAACATCAGCAACAATTTTTGTCAAAATGTTGTCTACAGACTTGGTCCCGGTACATTATGATATTTGGAGGAAGCTTCCTTTCTCTTCCTGAAGGGATTTCAAACCATAACATGAACCCTTACTTTGAAGAAGACAAAAAGGTCACAAAGGCTGTGACCTTAACACTGATCCACAAGTGTTTCTCTACCTTCCTGCCTCCAGTTTGGAGTGGTAAAACTCTGGTGTTTTCCTACACACCACCTCCATTTCACTGGTCTGACACTAAATTTTTATTGGAGCCTGCCTGGAGTACTGGAGCGGTATCAAAGTTTTGGAAGCATGAGCAAACAATCCAAGAGTTTATCTAGACACTGACACAGAGTTTTTATTGATTTCCCCATCTCCCCTGATAAAACTGGGAAATGCTACAACCCTAAACATCTGTGTGCTGTTGACCTTCAGACTCCACACAGTGAGACGGAGGACTTCTGCTCCCCCAAACATGACAAAACCAACGAACAAAACCTCATTCGTGGGTGCTGCCAAATGCAGCAATGCTTACAGGATGATGGGCGTGGTGGTTAAAGTTTGTATTTAAAGGGTTGGATTACACAACATCAACAACCATGAGATAATGCATCAAATGCGTCGATGGCAAGGAGTTAGTTTACAGAGAAGAAGGCTTTTTGGTTTGTTGATTACAGTATCATTCTCCAAACTTTCACTCTGATGAGCTAAATACAAAGTAATGCAAATACAAACACGCTCTCATTCACCTTTTAACCTAGATTACAAAACAGTTAGAGAAGTAAAGTGTTATCTTACTAACGACAACTGTATTAAAACTTAGTTGACACATATTTATTACTCAACCATTAGGGCAAAAGAGAGGACAGCTTGTTGATGATAAATGAAAGCCAGAAGGCCTGGAGTAAAGCCTACAGTTTACTTACGTAAGCTCAGAGAGGGGGAGACACTGACGTCAGTGGAAGCACTTATTGTTTTGACGCTAACTGGCGCCAACTGTCGTCACCCTTTAAAGGGACAGTTCATCCCAAAATCAAAAATACATCTTTTTCCTGTAACCTATAGGGCTATTTATCAGTCTAGATTGTTTGTGTGAGTTGCAGAATGTTGGAGATATTGGCGGTGGAAATGTCTGCCTTCTAGTTGGCACTTGGCTTGAGGTGCAGAGGGTAGCGTGCATCTAGTCATGGATGAGAGGCTCGTGCTCATGACAACGTGAGATGTAAACTTTAATGGCGACCTCCTCAGCTGAGCTGTGATGTTGAGCAGAATTTATACATCATACACACACACATATATATATCTATATATATATGCATATATACATACATACTTGATACTTTAAACTTTAAGGTATGCCATGCCTAAAGCAAAGGCTCTGCATAGACACGCAGCCTACATCGTAGCCTGACAGATACAGAAACCATGAATTGTGACGACAAGAAAGCCCTGGCAAAATGGCATTTTAAGTCCTGTGTGCCATTTATCTTGGCTTCATCAGAGTAGAGAAAAACTCCACTAGCTGCAAGATTAATTTATGCAGTGTAAATTGTGACAGGCTCACGCTAATAATGCTAGCATGTTGTAGTTTTGGGGAACACGTGTTTAATATAAGGCAGTTCTTTTGAACCTTGTGAGTTGTAATGTAGCCGAATTTTAAAACGTTACCTTCGTTAAATGTTGCTGTTTTTCCTGGCTTCATATAAGTAGAGGAAAAGTCAGCTAGCCGTAGAGCTCCGCATAGAGCAGACGCACAAGCAGCTCAGTGGTGTTAGGTGAGCTAGCTGTAGAGGCATGCTTTCTTCCGACTAGTGATGCGGTTGTTGGGTGTAATTCGGTATGAAGAAAATAATTCCAACACGAAACTGATCACAGCGAGGTCTGTGGGTTATCTTGTGTAATGGTGTGATGATGTCTGGAAAAATTAAATTGCTGTTGAGTATTGTTTTGGTGCTTTAAACACCAAAGTCCAAGTGCCATCTAGTTCCATTATATTAGAGAGAAGACAGACATCTCTCAGCTCACACCAAAACTATCTAGACTGATAAACAGCACTACAGGTAAGAGAAAAAAATATGTATTTTTGATTTTGGGGTGTTAAGTCCAGTCTGAAGTTTCTCTACTGTCTATAAAACAAAGTCAAGGCTTAGCAGTGGTTCATTTTCCTTGTAAAGCGCTGGAAGGGGACAACTGGTATTTCTTCACAGTAGTGTTACAGTATAGCACAGTTATGTTCTAGTTTGGAGCAAGGGTGTTTTATAGCTGCGGTACAAGAGAAGCCACGATGTAAAGCAGGGCTACGGTGATTGACAACCAGCTGTGTCACAATGGAAGGGAAGGCTGTGCTGTGACGGGAGGACAAACAGATTTTCAAAAGACAACACAAACTAAAAGAAGGCTAACTTTGTTTTTTAGATTTTGTTTTTTTCTTTTTTTTTTACTTTTAACTGACAAAAACACAACCAGCATCATTGTTAGAGATAAAACACAGCAACAAACAAAACATGTTGGGTGGGCATTCAAAGAGCTTTTTTTCCCCCTAAAAAGAAGTCACTTGTGGTGCTCAGATACATTCAGTGCCCAGCGATCATTCTGCTTTGTGTTAGCCTGATGAATGCAGTGTGGTTTGTGTCACACAGGCAAACGGTTTAATGTAATATTAGCTGTGCTAGCTGCCTCTCACACACCCGCTCATCCTCCCAGGCTGATGCTTGTTTGTCTGTTTGGTTGGTTTGTATGTATGTATGTGTGTGTGTGTGTATGTGTGTGTGTGTGTGTGTGTGTGTGTGTGTGTGTGTGTGTGCGTGTGTGTGCATGAGCTTTTGAGTCCAAGTGCTTGCTTTAGCTGCCTATTTTCTCCCTCTTTGTCTTCCCCTGCATGCACACCCGTCATCCACAGCCACGCACAGGAAATGAAACCTCCCCAAAAAAACGCCACCACGGTCGGTTGCCTAGCAAAAGCACTAGAGGGCAGAGTGCGCTTGTGTGGGAAAATAGAGGAACATCATTTGTTCTGTTGTGATGTTCACAAGTTAAACAGAGAAAGGAGTGTTGAGAGCGAGGAACGAGTCTCTGGAGAGGGGGGTAAGACGGGAGAGAGGGAAGGAGGATGAGAGAAAGAGAGAGAGATCAAGTGAAGAGAACAGAGAGACCGCGGAGGCGACAGATTTGTGTGTGTGTGCGCGCGTGTGTGTGTGTTTGTGGGGCAGAAATCTAAGAGAGGAAATGGGAGCGCTGAGAGTGCTTTCTATTCCCTTCAGCTCCTCACATAGTTGAGAGATATGAAGCATTGAGCTGGGTGGCACAAACACACAAACACAAATAAATTGCTGTCTTGAGAACAAGTCTTCCTTCCCCTTCATCAGTCTGCGGTGTTCAATCAGCCCCTGCTGAAGCTCAGGCGCCGCTGTGTAAACGGGGCTCGCTTTCAAACACTGAAACATGAGAAATATTCATTCCTTGGAGAAAAAAGGGAAACTAATGAAACACAACTCTTAATCTCTATATTGGTTTTTCATTAATATGCACGAGACATAATGATTGCTCTCTCCAGCTCTCTCTCTCTCTCTCTCTCACACACACACACACACACACACACACACGCACACACACACACACACACACACACACAAAACATAACATAACACAAAAACTACTTTATAACCTTGCTCATGTTTTACAAAACAAAAACATGCCAGTCTACTTCATGTCATCCTTTTTGTTTTACTTTCTCAGGTTTTAACATTTATCCTACTTAAACGTTTAGTTCATCCAGTAAAAAGTCTTCTCCGGTTTCCCCATTGGCTATTGGCTTGGGAAAAACTCCTCCATCCAACCATCGCTTGAGTCCAGCTCCGCCCCTGAGCCATCGCCCAATCCAAAGGCTCCTCCCCCTGAGGGCCCGCCCCCATATCCATAGGATGACATGTCCTGATTAGCTGTCCTCTGGTAGCCTGGTGGCTGACCTCCAACACCGACACCTCCTGGTCCATAGGGTCCACTCCCTCCTCCCCCTGCCCCTATTCCAGGGCCCCCTGGGCCTGGCCCGAACCCCCCCATCCCAGTCATCCCCTGGGCCATCACCCCCTGGTTCATCCCCTGGTTCATGACCATGGGCCGGGGTTGGTTGGTCCTTGGCTGACCGCCTATGTGAGGGCCCATCATTGGGCCACCCATACCAGCTGCTGGGTTGCCCACTCTGGGGTCCATTGCCTGGCTCAACCCCTGGCCTGGCCCCTGAAAGTGTTGCTTGGCCATGCGCGGAGGTTGACCTGGCTGCATCCCATAACCCTGGGTGGAGCTGAACCCCACCATGTCTCCTCCCCCTCCTCCTGTAGTCCTTCCAACTCCTCCTCCCATGGCCTGCAGACTTTGTCCTTGCTGCTGCGGCCAGCCACCTGCCGTCATTCCCCCGCCTCCTCCTCCTGCTCCCAGCATGCTTTGCAGTCTCTGTGCTTGGGCTTTGGCATTGGGAGGGCCTTTGAGGGGTTGCTGGGTCATGGAGTTAATTAACATTCCCTGTCCTCCATACCCTCCAGCTCCACCACCTCCTGGGCCACCAGGCATACCCCCTACCCCAGGACCTGCACCTGCCTGACGGGGCGGCACTCCGGCGGGGTTGTGCTGCGGTGGAAGACCCATAGAGGCTTGCACACTTTGGCTCTGGTGCTGCTGCTGGTGGATCATTTGGCTCATGGAGGGGTTGAGTCCATACAAGGAACCTTGGTTGGACCCTTGGTTGCCATAGGGCAAGCCCATGTCAGTTTGGGGTCCTACGGAGCCCCCCTGGCCCTGAACAGAACTCATCTGGACCATCTGCTGCTGGTTCTGCTGCTGCTGTTGTAGGAGGCGGGCGGCCCGAATGTTCTGGAGAGCCTGGCTTCTGGAGGCTAGATCCTGAGGAGGACCTAGGAGAGAAGAATTAGAGGAGTTAAAAGCAAACTAAAATTACCACCCTGCAGTTGTATGTCTCCACGCACCAGTCACGTTTCTCTTACAGTTTACATCTATGTCTGTGCAAATATGGAGGCCTCACACACATCTTCCCCCCAGCAGGAACAAATTACCTACACAATCAGCACAATTTCAAGGTGGACACCCAAGATTAGTGTCACCAATTCAGTATCTCACCAAATGTCCCCCCTTCAGTTCCTGAGATATGACGCTGAATAACAGCCAGAAAAGTGTTTTATGCAGAACATTATGATGTCACAGTGGAGTTGACCTTTGACCTTTTGTAAATTAAATGTCATCACTTTATCATTTTATCCTATTAGACATTTGTGTGAAGTTTTGTCACAATTAGTGTAAGAACTCTTGAGTTATGGCCAAAAACATGGAACGGACAGACGGACAACTTGAAAACACAATGCCTCCAGCCACTGCTATCGCAGGTGTGGAGGCATATAAACAGAGACAATGGAGACAGTCATTCGTAAAAAACAGCTTTGGACACTGTATACTAGATCCACTTAAATCACCAAATGGCACATAAGACCAGTCTATTCAGTTGGGGCTGAGGCAAAGATTTCTGATCCATGACAACCTGTTTACTCCAGAAACAAATGCTTCCCACCCAATTAAGTTTCAATCTGACCACACAAAAATAAAACTTAAAAGTGCCAGCACCTAACTTCCCCTCTTTCTCCTATCAGAGCCTCGGTGGCAGAGCTGAGGAGGTCTGCTAGCGTGGAAATAGCTCTAAATCCTCTAATAAACCCACGTCTGACATCATTCCTCTAATCCCTCACCTCACAGCTTGGACTGTAACTGTAACAGAGGAGTCAGAACAGACATACTCCAGAGTTATATGTAGGGAGTGAACAGAGTTGTAAGTAATGTGACATTACACATTAGCCACATCTTTCCCACATATCTTTTTATGTATATATAAATGAGAACAGTGTTTGATAATGTTCTGATTGCAGGTGATACTAGTGCTGCATTTCTTTTAAATCACTGGTATGCTGCAGGATAGCTGAACTAACAGATATATTTCTGGGCCAGAATTCCATGCTGCAACCCCCTCCTCCTCTCCACATTATCTCCTAGACTTGCAGTCAGACTCTCTGATGGCTATAAATGGCTTTCGACTTGTCTCTGCTCTCCCCTCTCTTAATTTTTCTTCATCTCTCCATCATCCTCTCACCCACTCATCTCCCTCTTTCTTTCTCTTCCCAAGCTTTTCTTCTACCTACCAGGCCATCTACCTATTCCTCTTGTTGCCAGCCTCCCCCCTCTCTCACTTCCCTCCTCTCATCCATCTTTCTGACTTCACCGGAACTCTGGGGGATCCAGGACAGACAAGTTGCCGTGGTAACAGGCAGAGCAGGAATATTCTATTTTTTTTTCGGAGGGAGCGAGAGAGAAAGAGAGAGAGAGACAGAGAGAGAGAGAGAGAGAGAGAGAGAGAAAGAAAGAGGCTGAAGAGCATCTGAGCGCCAACTGATGTATCTGACAGACAGACAGAGTGGACGAGGTTGGAATCAGGGTGATGCTCAGTCAGCGCTGCTGTTTGCATACATGTTTTTATGTGTTTGTGTGTCTATCTGTCTCTGAATATGTCAGAGTGAACTGTAAAATCTGTTAAATGTCTTGGCTCTCTACCATGTATACCATACTTGTTGAAGACCACGTGTGCATTTGCGATTGTGGGCCTTTTTAGTGCAACCACCAGGATGCTCTGCGAAGAACTAGAAACTGATTTACCAAAAAATCAATTTTCTAATGTGCTCATCAATAAAATGCAGAAGAATTTAGGTCAGGTCTTGTCTTGTTTATTAGAAAATCTATTGGGGTACCGCCATTCTTATGTTTCTGCACAAATTGTGTGTATGGTTGCTCGGAGGAAATTAATGCATGTGTTAGTGTGTCTCACCTTGGTACTGATTGACTTGGGGGTATGGATTCCTTTGGCCTTGGCCCATCTGTCTGGGGAGATGCTGTTGCTGTTGAAGCTATGCACACACACACACACACACACACACACACACACACACACACACACACACACACACACACACACACACACACACACACACACAAAATGTAAAGAGTGTAGGTTAGAAATGTGTTACATGCCTTCATATCTATTCCATGCATTTTATGAACATAACTAAATGCATATTGAGTAATATTAAGTCTCATCTCCAGTACAAAGCCAAGCTTTCTGCCATTAGACCTTCATCTGGGCAAACATATTTGCCTAATCTGTTTTAATTAAAATTGCATTGGACTTAAGTATGTAAAGCCTTCTTTTCTCCATAGTAATTTTTTGTGGCCTTCACACCTGAACGTTGTTTGATGAATGGGTTAAACTTTCAAATAGTACAGTGTCAGGATCACAACTTTGATTACATCCTGTGTGAGAATCCTGCATTGACAGGTGTAAACAAAGGGGCCAACCTCAAGTTTAATTTTGATAGCTGGTCAATTATTTGAGTCATCATTTAGTACAAATGCCACAGTACATGTTAATTAGATGCTGGTTCAGCAGAGACAGACAGATGTTGGTACAGCAGAAGGGAGACAGATGTGGGTACAGCAGAGACAAACAGATGTTGGTACAGCAGAAGTGAGACATATATTTGGTGCAGCAGAGACAGACAGGTGTTGGTACAGCAGAGACAGACAGGTGTTGGTACAGCAGAGACAGACAGGTGTTGGTAAAGGAGATGTGAGTCAGACGCTGGTACAGCAGAAATGAGACAGATGTTTGGTACAGCAGAAGGGAGACTGGTGAGTACTTTCAGGATAATATTAGTGGACAGTGTTTGCATGATTCTTTCCTACACAATTAATAACAAAGTGAACAGAGTGTAAACAGGAAACCAAAGGCAGCCCTGATTATCTGTTGTGGCCATCGCTGAGGTGCAGATATAGAACATTCACAGTGAATGTGTGTCTGGAGAGCAGAAGGTGTTACTCATTTAAATGGAGGTATGATATCTATTATATTAACAATATACACTAAACCTTAGCAGGATGTTTCCTGTCAGACACCTATAGTTGTGTCTATGTATGTTTTTACAGATCCAATTAAAACCAACATGGTGGGTGGTGACTTCAGAGTTCAGAACTCTTTAACACTTGATTCCCTCACAGAGAGAAGTAGAAAGAAAACACCACATTATCACAGCAGGCGGCATGTGGCAAACACACACACACACACACACACACACACACACACACACACACACACACACACACACACACACACACACACAGCAGAGATGAAAAGGAAGTAGTGAAGAGGGGGCTGGTTGAGGGTAATTATACATGCAACCAGACAACAGTAAGGAAGAGGAGAGGATGAGCAGCAGACACAGACACATATATGTGTATGAACAAACAAAAAACAACTTAAATGCATGACAGATAAATCCAACAGGCCTAGCCATTTTGTTTTATCACTACACCATCACACTAACCTTATGCTATGAGCACAATGATTTAAAACCACTCACCTGCTCAGCCAGTAGTTGCTGCTGCTGCTGCTGTCTCTGCTCTCTGAAGAGCTGCTGTTTCTGCTGCTCCATCAGTTGCATCTGCACCCTCTTCTCCTGCTCCATCGCCATCATCTGTTTCATCATGGCTGCCTGCTGCTGGTTGCCCACGTAGCCCGGAGGTGGTCCTGACCCCTGATTGGGCCCCACCCCTGAGGCCACGCCCCCAGCAGGGTGAGGAGGCGGGATGGCGCCCGGAGGTCGTGACATTCCTACCACACCTTGTTCCTGTACAGACAGAGAGGAGAGGGCAGTTGGTCAGATGGATAATTGAGCAATCAATCACTTATTAATGAAGCAAGTAAAAGAAATAGTTTAACATTTTGGGATAAATGCTTATTTGATAGTTTTTGCTTGAAGACTGACACCACTCTCATAACTCATGTCTGTTACACATAAGAATAAACCACGCTCCTGGTTAGCTTAGCTTAGCATAATGACTGGAAACAGCTAGCCAGGCTCCGTCTAAAAGTAACAAAATCTGCTATCCAGCACCTCTGGAGCTCACTAATCAACACGGTGTATGTAACAATTCATGGGGTCTCCACTGGTTGCACTGCAACTGCTCCATGCCGAGAAATAGTCTGGTGCATAACCCTGCCCCCATAAATAGTGAATTGTTTTTTTTTCATATTTCATGGTTTAGAGCTCTAATTGTCTGCCTGAGCCCAACTGGGCCCACCCACCAGGTTTACAAGTGTTTTTGTTGGTTTTTTTCTTTCTCTTTTTTGGACTGAATCAAGAGGGAAAGAGGGGGAGAATGAGCGAGGGACTGCGACTGAGAAAGTGGCAAATCAACAGAGCAATATACTGGAGAACCTGGAGAGAGAGAGAGAGAGAGAGACAGTGTGTGTACAAAGTCTTTCCTTTTCCCTCCCCAGCAGTGGGAGAAATGTGCATTACATGCAGTGAAGAGCAGTGATCATCATCAACCACCACGCAAACGAGACACATACAGGCTCGGCCAAGCCCCAAGAATGCTCCTCAGCCTTGTGGCCAATTTATCCCGGTGGCAAATCACGGTATTGCAGTGAACAAATGTACTATGGCCCAAAAAGCATTTTCCCCACAGGCCACCTTTATAAAAGAGACGTCTGTTAAACTGTTGACAGGACACCTCCAGGTGCAAACAAGGTCAGTTATTACTCTTTCTATTATGAATTTTTGATCCTTGGTGGTTTTATATTTGTAAAACTTTCCTGGAGCTCAGAAGAGTGATTTAAAAATCTGTGACATCATTACAATGTAAAGTCTATGAGCTGAGTGGGAACTCAAGGGCCAGGCCAGTGGCATACACATTTTTGCACATATTCATTGGGATAGCTACTGCTAACGTAAACCCAGAAGCTAGACACTATTTTTGCATATGCCACAGGAAACTAAACCTATGGAATGAATAAGCACCATCTTGTCATGCGGTATCTGGGTATTATTATACATATATAGGATATATACATAAATATATACATATATATTTTAGTGCTGTCAAAGTTAACACGTTAATCTCCGTGATTAATGTCAACGTGATTAACGCATCAAAGAAAATTAATGCAATTAACGCGGGTGCTCAGACATTATGTTCAATGCACTTTTAGCGATGGTATGGAGGTAAATTTTTAAGCTACAACGATGGCCATGGTATCAAAATAAACTAGAACATCTAACACACACGTTGGTGTCAGTCCTGACATAATAACCTGACGTTTAAGTGACGAAAAAATGCTTCAAGCGGGCCTAGTACTAGCGTTTTTTGGGCAAACATACCTGGCATAGTCCTTTTCAAAAGCTCTCTCACTTTCAGTCTCTCCTTACTTCCCCTTTTCCACATGAGTGCTGTCTCTCTGCCTCTCTCACAGTGTCTTCTTCATATGGACTACTGCAGGGGAGCCCTGGTTGCAGCCTTTAGTTTTTTTTGTTAGCCTACATTGATAACAATCAGACTACTTTCGCATAGCCAATGACAAAAGTTTACTGGATTCATTGACTTTTACAAACTATTGACATTAAACAAGAGCATTTGAATACCTTTTTTGATTTTATATAAAAATTAAATGATGTCACATTTCAACATGTTATTGACAATAGATGACATAAAGATGAAATTATTTGTGATTAAGCACAGGATTTTATTTATTTATTTTTTTAACTTTTAGACAGTACTTTAGAAGGAAATTAATCTAGATTAATGGATTTTAAAATGTGAGATTAATTAGTTAATGTTTTTTAATCTATTGACAGCCCTAATATATTTATATATTATCAATGGGCTCAGTGCGCTCTGCCGATTCTGTTGTGTACGAGACGACAGACTACTGAAATAACAGAAGGAAGAGAAGGAGAAGTGGTGCGAGGAAACAAGTCAGCCCTTTGCTTGTAATAAACGTTAAACATCAAGAGAAAATGATTTTTTTTTTTTACAGTAAAACTTCATGATTTCAACCTGGCTTGGGCCCAAAACTACTGCCATAGGTCAGGCTTGGGTCGGTCTTGGACAGAAACTGTGTGGGTTCATGCAGCTTGATGTTTTGAGCCCGATCACAGCTTTACTTTGGTTTTGACAGAAGAGGGCTGTAAATCGAACAAATGAGATATAACATGCCAGGTGAATTATGTTATCATCAGACAGAACCAGTCTAACTGTTTCCCCCTGTCTCCAATCTTTGTGTTAAGATAAGATAACTAGCTGCTGGCAGTAGCTGCATAAAAACTATACAAGTATATGAGTGGTATAGATTTTCTTATTTAAGTTTTGGCAAGAGAGTAAATAAGGCCCGTTTTTCACTGCACAAAAGCCCCGCTAAAATCTGGCTTTTAATGTGATGGGTAAGGTTCTAATCAGCATTCACACTCAGTCAATGACTCTGCAGTAGTCACCAATATTTGTCACCTAAGGCTTTGATTGGCATTGATGGAAACACAACACCTGAGTGAATTCACTAATTTTAGCCCTTCAACCAGCGAAATGCAATGACAATGCCACCACAAAATACCATCCATCTCTGACCAAGTAGCGCTCAATCATCATTCTAAATTAGTTTGCACTGAGGTTGAAAGACAGACTGAATAAGTAAGAGATATACAAAAAGAAGAACCACAGAGACATGTTTCACTGGCCTCCATGCTGCTTTCTACTGTTTACTAATCTGTTTTCCAGCTTGCACATAGACTATACACTGCTCTGGTTTACCCATGTTTAGAAAACCTGCATACATGCACTATTTTGGGTGGAAAAGGGGTATTAGTGTTTTTTCCCAAAATGTTTAACATTGCTTTATAATACAATTTAATGTCTGTATGGCTAAAACAGTAAAAGCAAACAAAAAGGGCTAAATTAGCTTTTTTTTTTCGCACTTATAAAAAGTAATTTCAAACTATGCAAACTTCCTCTTCAGTGCCTTTGTTACTGCTCTTAAACACAAGTCAATGTTGCACAATTAGATCAGGTACAGAAATAATGCAAACTCAGTACACTCCCAGTGTTGCTGCCATCTACAGTGACACCTTTGCACAGTCTGTTTTAAGCATAAAACTGTAGTCAGTCATGATGTTGTATGATAGCTCACAGATCCAGCTGTCTGTGAATAAGAAAATGAATAAAATACAAGATAAAGACAAGACTGCCTCAAGATTCAGCTCGGCCACCCTGAATCCTCCCAGTAGGGCATTGGTTGGTCCTCGCTGCATTCATTAGATTGTCATTAGCATATAAAGAGCACTCCTCCTCCACTCAGCCGTATGCTAATCTCTAATAGGATGAAATGGCCTGCTCTGGCCAATGGCAGGGGAGCGTTTATGAATCTACTAAAGGTTAGACAGCTGAACGAGAGTGGACATCGTTTAGGCCCGCTGGCAGTAAGAGAGAAGAAAGGCCTGAGAGAAGAAGAACGAACGATTCAAGCCACATAAAAATGTTACAACACACAGCCACCCACAGCCACACAGAGGAACAGACAGTGTGCAACAAATCACATTTAACTGCAGGGCAAGAATGAAACAGCAAAAGCAGGATTACAGTAGCGCATCGTAGCATTGGCAGAGTCTGTAACACACTACTATATTCAATATGTTTTGAAAGAGCCAAAGCCTCATAATCCACATTGAGGCTCCGCTCTTCTTAGACAGGAGTTAGGTGGAGATAAACCTCATATATAAGAGCACAAAAAAATCCTGTGGAGCAAACAGAATCGGCTGCTTAAGACTGGCTCACCAGACAGCCAGACCAGACTGATCGATGTTCAGAGCTACGTGTCTCATCTCCGGTTGGCATGTTCCTACCGGATGGCAGCGGGGTAGTGAGACAATATAAGAGGGGGGAGGCGTAGTGTCAGAAAATGACCAACAGGTGGCAGTGGTGATCTTTAAGCATGCATGTGAGTGTATGTGTGTGTGTGTGTGTGTGCATGTGTGTTTGAGTCTCACTGGCCTCTCAGCAGATGGCTCAATCATGACGGTTCTGATCTACGATCTCACCCTCTCCCCCACTCACTCTACCTCTTTTCTTCCCTTCTCTCCAAACACCCCACCATCAAACTCCTTTCTCCACTCTTTCTCTGCTTCTCTCTCTTTCTCTCTGCAGACAGGGGGCCCTGAGTCATGTCCGCACAATTGCCAGGGAGCGAAGGAATGGAAGAGAGATGGATTTCAAAGGAAGGAGGAGGGGGAAAGTCTCAGAGAATTAAAGATTTTGGTGGAAGTGTTGTGTGTTGCAGGGGAGAAGAGGCAGTAGTAGCACAGTAGCAGTTAGTTGAAGAGATGACAGAAAACTACAGCGTGATAAAGACACGCAGAGGAGAGAGGCACATAAGGGAAAGACAGAAAAAAGAGCTCATAAATTAGCAGAAGTATCAGTAGTATTTCGGTGTTATTAGTGCTTCACTGAAGTGTTGCTAATATGCAATGGATTGAATGTCATGCCAATAAAGCTTATTCAATAGAAAGCAGGTATCCTCAAATTAATTAAAGGAAAGAGAAAAGAACATGTATGACGAAAGAGAGGAGTCTTGAGAGCAGATCTTGTTTTGGGAGGAAAGGCAGGAGGAAACAAGGAGGTGATGAGCCAAAAGCGGAGGAGTAAAAGGTGGGATAGAGGGGAGGAGAGGAGAGCAGGTACCCTGGCAACAGTTGCTGCGGTGAGGAGCAGATGGCGCTCGGAGGAGCGGTTATGGCCACCGTGCATGGTCACCCTCCACAACACTTGGCAGACCTGAACTAGTTACACATACAGTATACACACTTGCATTTACCCAAAAATTTAACCTTGCCTTTCTTTGACCTCTCTCTCTGTTGAACAGCACATCTTCCACTCTCTCTGCCCTAACTCATGAATGTTGGTTGAATAATGTAACAAAGAGCCTCTACAGTCTATCTTCTCTTTTAGCCCTGTCAATCCAACCCTCTCTGTCTTTCACTCTGTTTCTCCGTCAACCCTCCAGATGCTTTATTTTGGCACCTTGAACCGGCTCCAGTCAGTCCCCGAACTCTGTGCTTTGCAACAGAAATGGGTCAGCGGGTAATGAGACTCAATGTTTAGCTCCTAACTGAAGCAGGAATAGAGGAACTCGGTTTAAAACTGCAGCAGCTATTGTTAACTGCAAATAGATCAGTCTGTAGTAGGAAGGATCAGAGAGGCTGTAATGAAAGGAAAGGTGAATGTATCACAGGGTGTTCCGGGGGATGTATGTGATTGTTTGTGTGTGTGTGTGTGTGTGTGTGTGTGTGTGTGTGGTGGCTTATTGAGTTAGGAAGTATGGAGAGCCCAGGTGATTACATTACACGTAAAGTGAGCGGAAATGTGTATATGCATGTGAGAGAGTGGGGTGAGATTTTCCATTTCATTCCTCTGTCTCATTAAGCAGAACTATGTGTCCATTTTCAATGTATGTGTGCATGTTTCAAGATGTATCTGCATTAGGGGTGGGCTACATATATCAAATATACTTATACATATTGTGGCTTCTTCCATGTGGGATGTATAAAATGACTATTTCGCAAACATCAAGTATAAACGGTCACATAATTTTTTAAGTCACAGGCATGAGACTCACTTCAGCAATTCAGTTCTCTCACTCTCTCCTGTGGCTCTCTCCCTCTCAGACACACACACATAAAGAAAGACTCACAAACATTATACGTCACACACTTCCTCTGTCCATCTAGATCACTGTCTCCCAAGCCAGTGTGTGAGCAGGCGAGATGTGTTTCTCATCTGCAGGGCTCCAGACTGCCACTATATTTAGTCACATTTTGTGACCACGGAGCACCAGTGTGACTTGCAAATACTATTAATATATGAACAGGAGAGCTGTTAGTTTGTTTCCAGGTCACAGTGAATAAATCCTCACATTTAATGGCGCAGGGGAACAGTTTAACTCTTAACAGGTTTGACGATAGTGTGAGCTGACAATGCGTGTGTTTTTGTATCTGCAGGGCTCCAGACTGTGGCTACCTTTAGTCGCATTTTGCGACCATGGAGCACCATTGCGACTTGCAAATATTATTAATATATGAACTGGATAACTGTTAGAGTGTTTACAGCTGACAGTGAATCAATCCTCACGTTTAAAGGCTTAGCAGTAACAGTTTAGCTTTGTGCTGCTAACATCTGACTCTTGGCCCGAAACTTTAAGTTCACAGCAAAAACATCAACACTTCCTGCCTTAGGTGTGAGCCGAATGCTTCAAAATAAAAGCATCAGTGGTTCTGTTTGATTTATTTAATTATGCCAATAATATATTTAACATTTTTATAAGAATATTTTATTTAACTTCATTATGACTGTAGTTCATTTAATAATTTTGTATTTTAGTAGTCTACAGTACTTTAGAGGAGATTTCAAAATATTGCGATAGATATCATGTATTGTGATATAGCCTAAAAATATTGCGATATTATTTTTAAGCCGTATAACCCAGCCTTAATCTGCATACACTAGTGAGGTCATACACTCTCCAGCTGGGATTAAATTGCCTCTCTGCACACAGACGCAGACACAGACACAGATACAGACACAGACACAGACACAGACACAGACACACAGACACAGACACACCCACACCCCTGTGCACCCTCACACATAGAAACAGCACAGTACATGCAACCACACTCAAAAACCACAGACAAACACAAATGGACAGACTACTAGAAAACAACATGATTCCTTACTGTTCATGCATACAGGCAGAACACAACTGCACGCACGCACGCACGCACGCACGCACACCCACCCACACACACACCACCCACACACACACACACACACACACACACACACACACACACACACACACATACACACACCCTGTAAAGGCAGCGGCGCCTGGCAGCACTGTGCTCGGTGTCTGTGTGCTCTCCAGAGTGGCTCACATCTGTTACCCACTTGTGTAACAGAAGAAAGGGAGGGAGTGTGAAGAGAAGGAGAGCAAGAGCAGTGAAACAGTGGAAACAGAGAGAGAGGGCTGAATGGATGAGGAGATGCTTCATTAGACTATGGCTGCAATCACACTGAGAAAGTGAACAGGAAGTACATCTGCTTGCATTATTATTATTATGTCTCTGGCCTGTGACAGCCATGGCTGGAGGCATCATGTTTTGGGGTTGTTGGCCAATCCATCCATCCATCCATCCATCCATCCATCCATCCTATTCTTGTGAACACGATCTCACAAGAGGGAATTTTTAAAAAGTTGGTACAAACATACCCTTGGGCTCAAGGATAAATTGATTTTGGTGGTCAGAGGACAAGGTCACTGTGACCTCACAAAAACCTTAAAAGCCATAACTCAAAAATTAATACACTAATTATGACAAAAAAAATCACACAAATGTCTAATAGGATAAAATAATTACATGATGACAAAACACTTTTCTGGCCATTACTAAATGCCAGAACTGTATAGCTCTTCTGTGCTACAAGGTTGAAGATGTGTATGAAGCATCCATTCTTCTGCCAAAAAATATACCCTTAAACCATTTATCATATTCCTCCAGGTTTTTGCTACATATATTACATCAATACGGACAGACATGGATGTAAACTGCAACTTGACTGGTTGGCAGAGGCATACCGAAGCCGTTAATTCTAGTTTGGATTCTGCATGTGGATCAGAAGCAAAGCTGAAGCGATGGGGAATTTCGCAGCAGTGGATGGATGGTACAGATGCATGGAGTGAGTTAAAGCTTGAGGGTTACAGGTTCACATCTCTTTCACAGCCAGCTGTCATCAATGTCTGAATGTCCTTGAGCTTTACACTGGTGTACCTTGCACTATGACCCTGCTCATGATGCCTGAGATGTGTAGATGCGACTGAAAAAGCTGTAAAAGATACTCTTAGTAATCAGGCTGGACCCCTCAGAGAGATATAAAGCCCCTTACTTACACATATAGTTCAACAAGTGCCTGACATCTATGAAGATGGCCACAACCTTGTTAGACAAATAGCATTACATTGTGTGCTCATACAGAAAACAGACATTACCTATAGTTAAAATGATATGTTAATAGATTTTCACTATATACAAAGTTAATGCTCTGTTAGTGTCTGATTGACTGGAGGTGGTTTTAAGTTTTCACACAGAGAGGCATAAGACAAAGGTAAAATGCGACACACCCATTGTGACATTTATTGTCTTCCATATAGTCGCCATGAAGCACCACCATACTCTAAAAGCAAATAGCTGCCTTATATACCCTTCCTGCTGCAGGTAATTAAGTGAACAAGACCACTTCGGTGGGATCAACTTCGCATAAATAAATAATTAAATACATATAAATATAAACGACAAATATTTACATGAAACCAACACCAAAAATAGAATATGAATGAAAATGTACATAAATACAAATATCTATTTATAAATCAATAACAGACTCAAAATGATCACATCAATCAACATTGTTTGTACTTCTTCTTCCCTCCTTCATCTAAATGGTTTGCTCCTGGAGCTCTAAAGCAGGTGCTTTGGCCTGCCTCAAGGCAGATATATAGACTTGAGATTTATAAGCTATAGCATCGGCTCTGCCATAGCCTACTCACGTGGCCTATGTCCTACGTTGTTGTGAGAACTTTTACTTGTGTGGCGGTGTTTCTGCGTTGCTCTGCAGTTACACCTCTAAAACACTGGTTGGCGGTGGGGTTTCTGTGAAGTTTTTTGATTCAAAACACACCTAAAACACACATTTAACATGGTCTATAGTGACAATTTCAAACACAAATACACAAATTGGCTCCATTATAACTCATAAGGTTCATAGACAAAACACTTGTCTTTTGCAGGACACGTTTTCCCCACAAATACAATATGCTTACGTTACTAGCGCAAGCCTATGGCATTTTACATTGTATAAATTAGCCTAGCGGCCAGCTGAGTTTTCCACCACTCATGTGAAACCAGGAAGAACAGCAACATTTAACAAAGGGAATGTTAGGGCTCAATTACAGCTCACAAGGTTCACTGACAAAACAACTATTTTATACTAAACACATTTTCCCACAAATATAACGTGCTAATGTTATTAGAATAAGCCCGACGACATTTTGCATTATGTTTTTCTCTACTCATATGAAGCCAGGATAAATCACACAGAACTTCAACTGACATTTTGTGGGGGCTTTACTGTCTTCACAATTTGTTGTTTCTTATCTATGAAATAAAAGTAAATGAAAGCTTTGTTTCTACAGAGGGAAATGGTTTTAAGCTTGGAAAAAAAGACAGGACGTCTGCATTACATTTCTGAAGAGGTGCATGTCAGGCTATGGTGTAGGGTACGCATCTATGCAAACCCTACGCTGTAAGTACAACACCAATTCTATGCATAGGCTTAAATCCTCCTTCACTCTTGCCTCCACCCCCTGCTGGAGAGACACCCAGGAAGAGGTGAGTACTGCTATTGTCTGACTTTTCTGTCTCAGGTAGCTTAATAACTGTAGAAGACACAGATCGGAAACACAAAATACTATGCCCTAAACTGTGACTATGACTGATTGAGGTTTCTTTTTAACACAGGCAGGGTGGCCAGTCCCCCTGTGCTTCCTCAACCACCCCCTGGAACTACCCCAGCAAAGATAATTACCAAATGTTTAACTAGGGAATGTAAATCAATGTGTGTGTGAACCATTATTCAGTTTCCATCACACAACATAGATCCCAATAAACCCTTTCAGGTAATGGAACCCCTGGTCTACGTTACAGTAAGCAATAGGCTTAAAACTGCAGGCTATTGCTAACCTATCAGTAGCCAGAACATACGATGACAAATGTGAACTTCTTAACAGCTTTTGGATTCAAACTGTTAGTAATGTTACATGCAATGCAACACAACATTACAAAGAAATCTTAGGCAGCCACAGACTGGATTTTGTGTTAGTGCATCATCAAGAGTCAAATGTCCTTAAGCATCACCATCAACTTGCCCCACACTGTGCAGTATGTTAAGTAAGTAGAGATGAGTTGGTGGCAGAGCTAACTAATCTACTACCTGATGTCCTACACAGATGACCATGCCCTACACGCAGTGTTTATGTGCATGTGTATCACTATCAGGCTAACAGTTTTGTAACTCACAGAATTAAACACAGGATGGTATCGCTGTTAAATCAGATTAGAGCCCTAATTTGCTCATGAAACTAAGTGTCAGGCATAACGGTGGCCCTGCCTCCCAGGGGCTCTATTCACAAGCAGTCTGACAATACTCTCAGAGAGCTCAAAACTTAGCCTTAATACTTCTAGTAAGGAGTCCTAGCTTAGGAGTGATTTAGGAAAATTGTCAAAGCAACTCTGAGCAAGGAAGAGACAGAAACTTTTAACTTAGCGAGGAGGCATGGTCCCCATTACTAGGTATGACTTATTCTTTCTTTGGTTGTCCTTTCCAGTGGAAATGAAGTAAACTTCCTCACAATAAGAGACTGTGACAGTGTTGTCATTGTCAGTGTGATCACTCTCCTGATGGAAGGTTGAGACAGCCCAAAGTCATCACTGCTGCACAGTTGCATTTTTTCCAGTTGCCAAACATCTTG
This sequence comes from Cephalopholis sonnerati, assembly GCA_019142605.1. NCBI lineage: Eukaryota > Metazoa > Chordata > Actinopteri > Perciformes > Serranidae > Cephalopholis > Cephalopholis sonnerati. Next base: position 4,961,357 of record JAGQAX010000003.1, read on the forward strand.
ATGTTGTGATCACTTTATTTCTGCTGTTATAGCGTTATTGTGTTGGGTGGGAGATGTGAGCGCATCTCTAATGAGATCGACTATAAACATTATCCCTGCACCATCTAATCTATAGCATTTAATTAACTTACTGTCATCCAGTGTTTGGAGAATATTTCTTCTACCTCTTTGTCTTCCTGCCATTCTCTGCTCTGCTTAAGAAACTTTTAAGCCTTTCTAGTCCCAACAGTTTCTCACCCCAGGAGCTCTCTTAAGGGCTAAGATGCTTTGTGAATAACTTTACCTGGACCTAGTCTTAACTTTAAGGGGGAATTCTTAGAAATAGGCACAAGTTTATGAAATTTCTTAGTTTTAATCGCCAATTCTGTGAGAGGACACGAGTTGCAGATTAGGAAAGAATTCAGGCTTCAAGTAAGTTATTTATCTGCTTCTTTACAGTGAGATGGAGAAGTCAGAGTTTACAATGAACCTGGGTACAAATCCTAGTTATCTCAGATCAAGTGTTTGTGGTGCCAGAGTTTTTGAGAGCATACATAGAGAGATGTTGAGCTTTTCAAATGTTGATCAGTAAGTGTATGCTTGTTAATCACCCCTTAAACCTGTCAAAAACTGCTGGACAAATTACAGTTTTTAAGTGTCTAGAAATGATTTGCAGTTGCAGAAAAAAACTGTCTAAATAAAATTTTATAAACCTGTCTGAATTCAAATGTCTGATACCCCTATTAACCCAACTGGATAGTTTAAAGAGAAGAAAATTTTAACTAAAAGTTGACTAAAATGTCATGACTTTTTGTCGAATAAATGGTTTTGATTTGTCATCGGCTAAAACTCAAAAACTAAAACTACACACACACACACACACACACACACCCACACACACACACACACACAGTAACAAGGATAGGTGGAAGTTTGAAGGCAGTGGTTTGATTCTTAAGCATCAGTTGTGTGGAAAACATCCACCCACCTTCTTTAACCTCACCCCCTCAAACGAACACACACACACACACACACACACACACACACACACACACCCTCTCACACACACACACACACACACACACACACCTACTCAGATTGTCCCTGAAGAGAGTTATATTTAAACTACTGGAGAGGAGTCTTGCTCCCCACAGAGGTCTGTTTAATCTCTTAACATCTCTCTGCTCTAAACCCTAACTGGCCTATTTCTGAATGTTCGAAGCCTGCAAACACGCACACGCACACACGCACACACACACACACACACACACACACACACACACACACACACACACACACACACACACACACGTATATATAATTTAAGGGGCAATGTCAAAGTGAAATATACACAACAATTACCCGCACACACTGAAAAACAATAGACTGGGCTAACAGGTTTTCTTTTATCGTAGACATGTTGCCATGCAGGGTGAAATTCATGGATGCATGCAGGAGTGCATCAATTTAAGTAAACGAACCCCTGCAGAATGTTGTTTGGAGGTGCTGTGCTTAACCGAGGCATTTCTCTACACACACACTGGATGCCGCCCACAGACAGCACACAAATTGGAATGGTCATGCTTGTTTGCAATCATGTAGCATGACATTCATTACATTACAATTTACCAAATAAAAGATTCATTTTGTATATTTCTCTTTAAAGTTACAGATACAACAAGCATTTAATACTCACTCTATAGACTAATGAAACAAGACAAATTTTTCCTTTAGTCCCTGATTTCACATCTCAATGTGAAATCAGGGTTTAGTGCTAATTAGTAAGTGCCATCATGCTTATACTCAAATCTACAGTGCTGACACTGGCAAACACTCTACCTGCTAAACATCTTAAGGTTAACTCTGTCATTGTGAGCATGTTAGCCTGCTAATATTAGCATTTAGCTAAAAGCACCACTGTTTCTATGGTGTCATGTTTTTCTAGTGTTTTTTTTTTTTTTACATACACGGAAGTCAAAATTTTTCAGCATCAACCACTGAGTTGCACTGCTCATCAATGTCAAACTTGGCCCAGGCAGCCAATCAAATCAAACAAGAAGTAGGATTTACTGCTATTTTGATGCCAGTGGGTGTTGATAGGAACAGCGTGACCACGGTTGCATCTGCCCATCCACCAAATGCGGGGAGAATTCGTCAGTGGCATGTAACACAGTCACTGTAACTAGTCACTTTCTACATGTCACTTTGCTGAATAAAAGGTATGTAGATTAATAACCTGAACAAGGACCTAAGTTCAAGCACAAGGTTCAACTGCAAACTTTTAGCTATCCATTGACAGCAAAAAGTGCTAAGGTTAGCACAATAAGCGTCTGACTGACATGTGTCAGTCACAGTAGTAGTGAACGCAAATGAAACACAGCAGCTGAAAGACCTGCCTGGTGGGTTCCTGGTCAGCTACAACAGCACTGGAGAGAGAGTTGTTCACAAGACAAGGACCATATGGTGCCTTTTCTCCCGTCATTGTTTGGTATGTGGATGGAAACACCCCTACTGTGCTGATGCACATCCGACGGCATCAACCAGATGTGCCAATCACCAAGGTGAGGAAAAAAAAAGACAAACCAGAGCCAGATGTTAACTCCTTATTGATAAGGCATGGTAGTTAACTTTAATCAAACAGAACATAATTTCCCAGCAACAGAGCTGGTGAGCAAACAAGTTAATGTCAAGCCCTCCTCAGTGGAACAATAGCAATTGGAGACAAAAGGCTGAATCTCTCTGGTTAGCTGATACTGTTTACAATGCTGATAAATACACCAGCTAGCTAGTTAGCTGCTGGACTGTGAAAGAAAGGGAGAATCAATAACTTATGTCATGATAGTTTCATGTAGGCTGCTATCTGAAAGACAGGGAAAGAGAGAGAGAGAGAGAGAGAGAGAGACCAAAATAGACCAAATAGAGGAAAGTAATTGAGGGAGATGAAACATTTTAAATTTGACAAAACTAATTAAAATTTACATATCTAAAAAAAACAAAGAAAAACACTGGCGACCACCTGAGGATGGTCTGTGACCACTTGCATGTAGCACCCTGCATGTTGGCTTTAATTCAGTTAAGTGGTGAAATGGCATTGTGCAGTGTCCTAACCCAACACCACCTGCAGGACAGTATGCAACACTGGGTCTCATGTTCTTACACAAGAACAGATGACTTGGGGGAAAAAAAAAAAAAAAAAGAAATCAACACTGACTGACTAATGGTAGGACAAAAAATGACCAGCACAAGCACTCGAGTCTGTTTTAACCACACTGAGCCAATATGCTGCCTTTTTTTAAGGTGCTTCAGGTGGTTGCCAGGGCATCGTTAGGGGGTCGCTAATACCTCATCACAAGAGGTCATTTATATGGGGAATGTTTAATTATCATACTCACTGCTCTCTCTAAAAAAAAAAAAAAAATCACAATCTGGTCAACAACTATCTACATTTCAGTCTCCAAATATTTCTATTATAACACTTAAAATAACTGACCTATACTGGTGTATGTGCCCAAGCTGACACAGTTAAAGCCCCTTGTTGGCCAAATCCCCGAGAAAGAAAACATGGCCCTCTGCAACTTAATGTCTTCAGCTTCCTCCAGCATCCAACAATATATGTCTCCACTGCATCAAACTGTGACTCCACCCATGGCAAATGTTGATCATCAATTGTTGTAATGGCTTTGGCAATATTGTTCTTTTCAGTTTTATTGATGTATATTATATGTTTCCATTATCTGTTATATTATATATGTGTATGTGTGTATATGTATGTATATATATATATATATATTATATATATATATATATATTTTTTTTTTCTTTCTATACTTACCTTTATTATTGTGCATTATTTGTAAATTTGTAATGGCTTTGGCAATATTGTTAATATACAATCATGCCAATAAAGCTTATTAAATTGAAAATTGAAAAATTGAGAGAGAGAGAGAGAGTCAGAGAGAGAAAGATTGTCAGGCTGTCAACCGGGCATCAGCTTTTGGTGTCCCAAACAGAAATATTAGGGTTTCCCACACATTTCTTTATTTGTGGCAGCCCGCCACAATTAAAACATCTGACGACACAAATAGATTTTCTATTTTAGGAACAGGACCATTCTTTCTGAGCACTATTGGAACATATATATATACATATATATATATATATATATATATATATATATATATATATATATATACATATATATATATATATATATGTGTATATACATATACATATATATATATATATATATATATATATATATATATATATACACATATATATACATATATATATATATATATATATATATATATATTACAGTTATTTATAGCACCACATTGTCAGCGCGGAGTGCACTTGGGGCACAGACAGAGCAGCAGAGTGCAGGCGCACTCAAAGTGAAACTTAACCATTCATTCTGCTGGTTCTAAAAGTTTGCATTCATTCACAGCAGCTGCTCCTCTAATCAATCAATCTGATCTGATAAGCTCTGAACGGATCAACAGATCAATTATCCATCCAGTCACAAACTGCTGCTGAAGAAAAAAGAACACATGGAGAGCTCCGCCTGTACTGCATTCACCGACCTGCAAATACCTCCGAATTTAGAGATGGAACACAGAATTATACAAAGGGACACACAAGCATTAAAAAAACAAAACAAAATAAAACAAAAAACAAAAACAGAATTCTTTAGGAAACACTGAATATGGCTGCTCATTTTGATCATTTTATTAATTAAGATACTATGCAAAAAAAGCTTTATTATATTAACCAAACAAAATTTGTTGTAGTTTGTCTTTTATCTGATACTTTACAAAATTTGAATCTCTAGTGTTTTAAGCTAACATGTCCACCCTAAATTCCTACTTTAAATGCCTGTGTGCACACAAGTAAAAGCAGCATTGCCTGGTTCAGTCTGATTCTGACTGTAAAAGAAATCGTGAAGTATAAATAAATATATTTTACTTAAGCCCACAGTGACATCTTAACATTGCTTGTTTTGTTCACAGCTCAACAATATGAATCAATATAAAAGAGGGAAGGGGCCTCGGTGACTTAGTGGATAGGGCATGTGGCCCTATGTACAAAGTCTCTGTCCTTGCTGCAGCAACCCGGGTTCGATTCCAGCCTGCAGCCCCCTGCTGCACATCATCCCCTCTCCCTCTCCCTCAGACCACAGCTGTCCTATCCATTAAAGGCAAAAAATGCCCAAAAAATAATCTTACAAAAATTAAAAGGTCCCTTTGATAAGGGACTTGATGAACGATGATGTACTTAAAGGGGAACGCCACTTAAACGTTGAATTCCAATATGTTATTTCCAAAGCCTAGGTAAGTTCAATCAATATTTGTGAATATAAGCTACTCTGTCTCAAAGCCAGAGACAAGAAGTGGAAGTCTCGGACTTGTGATGTCATATGTCCCTTTTCAACAGTCATGGGCTGGCTTGGCTTGGCTTTGGGCCATCAGCCCAGCACAGCAGAGATTTGCATTTCCATTACAATAGGGGTACCTTCTTGAAGGTGTGTCTTAAACTGATGACAGCTTGTCTGGAGTGATGACATTTAAAAGAAGAGGGCTGATCCACGGCTAAAGTCCCCTGTTATTTTTACTGCATGTGTTTTTCCACAGCAGGGCAGGTAAAAGAATGATACCTGCTGGAGGTGAGCTTTTTGCAGAGGTGCAGTAAGAGCCTATTGTCTGTAGCTCTTTATCAACATGTCACTGTGGCTGTTTCTGCTTTTACTCTTCCTCCCTGCCGTATCATTAGACTTGTCTTTATTGAAGAAAAGCCGCTAACGAAACTTCACTATTTCAGTGATAACACATGACATTTCCTATAGATTCTTCACAATAAAAGTCCCCCATTATTTTGTTATAGATAACATTTATTGTGAAGCACTGAAATGAGGAAATCTTGACTTTTTGAACAGCAACTTCACACAACTTCTAATAGGGCTGATAAGGAACATGAAACATGACATGAAAGTAAAGGGGGACGCAGGAGAGAAACCAAACTCCAAATCACAGAGATTCAGTTAGAAGCTACAGAAGTACTGAAAGCTGAACAGACAGAGACTTTCAAAAACGTCTTTCTCTCTGGACTCCTGCAGACCGAGGTAAGTAGAGTCTCCCAACTCACACGCTTCTTTGGGGGGGGGGGGGTTGTTGGGGGTTGGCTGCTGTTGGCGAGATGTCACTGCTGCTCGCTTGAGGGCGGCAGCCTGGCTTTTGAACCTACTCCAGGGAAGGTCCATCTCCAGCATGGCTTGGCATGGCAAGGCATGTCTAAACTGACAATGGAAACACAAATCGGCGCTGCATGACTTTACTCAACGTGACCAAGAGTGACAATGGAAAAAGGGTTATAGGGTATGAAGTCTGGGGCTGCTTCACAGACAATGATTGGGAGCCTGATTTTGTGGAGCCACAGTTTATTTGTTTTCTTTTTTATACCCAAATGAGCTATATTTTATTGTCAGTTTTGAAACAGAAAATGTACCCATAAAGGGGTGAAGTCGGGCGCTGGGTGCTATTCTTGTGTCATTTCTGTGCCAGCTTTCAAGAGCGCAGCTGCAAGTTGCATCTGAGGTGGCTAAGCACCTCAGAAAGCACCATATCATGGCCTACTTACCTGAAATCTTGAGTACAGAGCCGCTTTTCTTCCAGGGGCATTTAGTGTGTAGGCCTATTGTCCGTGGAACAGATGTAAAGCTCTGGTAGTCCTGCACTAAAATGATCAACTTCTTTTCCATATCTATAACAGACTGATATTTACGGATGAAGGGAAAGAAGTCTGTCAACTACAATTGGTTGGTCCTCGTCACATGACATGAGGTGCACACTGCTGCATTCCAAAAGTTGAACTTAATTTATCTCAGGGCACAGCCATCGCGTCTCGGAAAAAAGGTGCTCAGGAATACATGCACGGTGCGACAGCTTCACTCTGGCATTTGAGCATGCCTGCCGTGTCTACATTGAAAACAATGAATTTAGGGGTGCAAAAAACTATACTATAATATCTTTCACCATTGTCACTATTTGAGTTTTAGCACTCTAGTTTTTGGATCTGGGGGAGAGAGTTCTTCATGTTTGATAATATTTTTAGACTGTCTTGGACCATAGGAGCAACATGTATGACTTTTAAAAATGGGTGTAGTTCCCCTTTCAACAAGTAATCAAAATCTCTTCAAAAATCTTAATGTCAATTAATTTTCTTTTAATCAATTAATCATTGATCAACAAATTATTTCAGCCCCACTTTTGCTTTGTTGCTTTGCTTTGTTCTCAACTCCACACCAGCTCCCTGTTCAGACTGTTATCAGTGAGGTGGATAAACGGTGGCAGACAGTGGAATATGACGAGCAGTGAGAGGACAGAAGACAGGAGTAAATTATGTTCATGACAACAAGCGAGGGAGGGAGTGTGAGCGGAGCAAAGGGATGAGATCATTGGCGGCTGGGGAGTGATTGTGGCGAGCAGACGAGTGTACCACCCTGAGAGGGACCAGGTGCTATACTAAATCACCCTGGAAACGGTCGCCATGGAGACCTTAAAGACACATGTGCGCAGACATGAGAGAGGGTATGTCTGGCAGAGTGTTTGAGAGGGAGGGATGTAAATGTGAGTATTTTAAAACAGGAGACTAGTGTGTTTGTGTGTATGTGTGTGTGTGTGTGTGAGAGAGAGAGGGAGGGAGAGATTGATGTGTTTCTATGTAATCTAATTATGGAGGCTGAGAATGGTACATGTGAGTGACAACTTCAAGCCACAGCAGGTGGACTGCTCTTCATCTTCTCTTCTTCTCACTCTGTCTCTCTATCACTTTCTCCTGTCTTGTGCACATTCATATCATAACCTCCTTTATTACTGCTGTGCTCACGTGCACATATATATTGTGTGCTGAGGGTAATATACAAAGCTTGTAGCTAGAGGTAGCAATAAACAGAGAGCGAGAGGAAATCAAACACTGTGGTGTGTGAGTGTGTGTGTGAGGGTATCGCATTCGGGCTCTTCCCAGAGAGAATTCCCAACTAGAGGGTTTGACTTATTCACAGCTGCAATCAGTGCTATAACATGGCTCTTATCGGAGGTAACGATACGTTCAACACATCCGTTCATTCTCCCATCTTTGTTTACCTCCCTCCCTCTCTCCTGTTAAACTGCCTTTTTATCCATCCAGCCATTTTCAATCTCTCTGAATAACCTCCTCTTCAATATCCTTCTTTACCCTCTCACCACGCACTGTTCCTGTCTTTCATTTTGCTCTCACTTAGTCTATCCCTCCTTCTCTGCCTCACCTCATTCAATCTCTTTCGTTTTCCATCGTCCTCTCATTCATCTTTTTTTCTCAAATTTCTCCCTTGTATTCTAAGATCCCTCTATCTTGCCACTCCTCCGCCCCACACCACCCTACCTCCCTTGTTCTCTGTCCACCTTTCAAATCCATCCATCTTTCATTTATTCCCTCCTTTGTTCAACCGAGGGCTGATCCTTCCTCTTCTCGCCTGCCTCATGCACCCAACAGTGCTTCTCTCTTCTCCTCCTCCTCACTTCAGCTCTGCTTTCATTTGTTTTTCTACCTGCTTCACATTTGTTTTTTGAAATCCACACTCATCCATCTTTATTCTCACTTGTGCTCATTTAACGTATGGATCTGTTCCTGCCTCAGCAGCTAAAATTTTGCTTCTTCACCCCCCCCTTCACCATTTACTGTGTTCCTCTTTTTCACTTTCTCCTCCTGTTTTCTTTGACTCCGTCTTTACCGAATGGCTGTATAACCTCCACCTCTCTTTGTCTCTCCCTTCGTCTACCTCTCTAAATCTATCTCTGCCTCTGTCATAGTCCCCTCATTATGCCTTCTCCTCCTCTCCACTCCCTCCCTCTCTCCAGAGAAGCCATTAGGTGCTGCTCTAAGGCTATCACTCTTTTGCTCTCTCCCTCTCTTTTCACTCTCTTTTTCTTCTCTCTGCCATAGTCTCGGGTCAATAGGCTCCCCCTTCCCTTCCCTCCGTCCTCCTGCCATCCCTCCTCAGTCTCTCTACCTCTCTCTTCCTGCAGTTCTTCAGGCACTCTTTTCTCTCCTCCTTTTCCCTTGCCCTCTCCTTGCGTCTTCGCATCATCCGACTCCCTTCCGCTTCCATCCTCTTTGCCCTACCTCCATCTTGATTTCTCCACCCCCCCACCTTTCCCTCTATCCTACCATGTTGCAGTGAAATAGCCCAGTGTAGTGGTGGGCTCATATGCACTCTATATGCTACATATATTTAGTTTATACTATTACAGATATTGTGTTTTTTACACCATCAGGAATACATCTGCTGCAGAATTCTGTCTGCTTTATTTGCTATGGAGAATAGATATAATGATAAATAAATCCATTTTTTTTAATCCACTTACTGTATTAAAAGTGAACCTTCATCAATCAGTCTAAGCACACATGCAAACACTATCTACGGTGCACAAACTATCCTTTTGTCTTACACATTTAGATGCCTTTAAGCGCTGCACCTTCAGCTATCTCCATCGCCCCCGACCCTGCCCATCTTTGTATGCCATTAATCTCTCTCCTCCTTTACCTCCTCTGCCTTACCTCTCCCTCTCTAATGCAGTGAAGAAAGAGCAAGAGAGAGAAATATAGAGACAGAGAAAGAGAGAGTGACCATTATCTAAGCCAGCATCTGCAATAATTCCACAGCAGCCTATTATCCACAATAGAGCCAAAATGGCCTTTGGTAATATGATGAAATCTGCCGTAAAAAGTAGAAATGGGACTAAAAGCGTCAGAGTGTAGAAAAACCTCCATTCCTCAGCTGCTTTATCACATTATTGCATTCTACTCATCTCTCTCTTTCTGTCTGCCTCCCTCCCTCCCACATTCGGTGCATTACTTTCTCCAAATTCTCTCTATTTCACTGTTTGTCTCTTTCTCTCTGCTTGTTTGGTGATACCCTTCCCTCCATCAATCACACGCTCTGCTCCTCTCTATTGCTTTCCTCGTCCCTCACTTTCTCTTTCTGTCTCTTCATTGCTCTCTCTCTCTCCGTCTTTGTGACTCTCTGTGAGTGCGTGTCGATCTGTTGTCGGATAACATCATGTTCTCAAAAAGTAGAAAATGGAAATTCCATTAAACTAAGTGTTGGTCTCAGTCCTAATACAGCTAAAATGGTAATCCAACTCACACACACACAGACAGACAGACATAGATGTGCATGGATGTGACTGTGACGAATACAATGGAGGAAGGACATTCCAATCAGTAGTGAACCACAAACAGGCGTAGGGAAAACAATTTGCCGTCATTGCTAACAGCTGCTGCTAGTGGTGATAGTTTGTGTGTGTGTGTGTGTGTGTGTGAGAGAGAGAGGGAGACAGGGAGAGAGAGAGAGGATGGTAGGACAAAAAATGACCAGCACAAGCACTCGAGTCACTGAGCCAATATGCTGCCTTTTTAGGGTGCTTTGGGTGATTGCCAGAGCATTGTTAGGTGGTCGCTAATACCTCATCACAAGAGGTCATTTATATGAGGAATGTTTAACTATCATACTCACTGCTCTCTCTCAAAATTTTCACAATCTGGTCAACAACTATCTACATTTCAGTCTCAAAATATTTATCTGATAACACTTAAAATAACTGACCTATACTGGTATATGTGCCCAAGCTGACAGAGTTAAAGCCTCTTGTTGGCCAAATCCCTGAGAAAGAAAACATGGCCCTCTGCAACTTCATGTCCTCAACCTCCTTCAGCATCCAACAACATATGTCTCCACTGCATCAAACTGTGACTCCACCCATGTGAAATGTTGATCATCAATTGTTGTAATGGCTTTGGCAATATTGTTCTTTTCAGTTTTATTGATGTATATTATATGTTTAAATTATCTGTTATATCTATCTATCTATCTATCTATAATCTACAATCATGCCAATAAAGCTTATTAAATTGAAAATTGAGAGAGAGAGAGAGAGAGAAAGAGAAAGAGAGAGCACCATGCCCATCTCTCCCCTATTCCTTTCCTCCACTGTGTTGTCCCAAGGGAGGTGGAGAGGTGATGTATAGACCCTCTCCTGATCGCAACACTCAGCAGAACAGATGGACAGGGAGAGAGAGAGAGAGAGAGAGAGAGAGAGAGAGAGAGAGAGAGAGAGAGAGAGAGAGAGGTGTATAGTTGTAGACTGAACAAAAGAGCTATGTAATGGTGTGTGTGTTTGTAGGCATTTGATTTTTTTTTGCCAATATCCAATATGCTGATACATAACAACTCATTTGGCCAATAACCAATAGTGATATCAATATATCAATTTCTTTTCCCCAACTAATTTTAGTGATCATAAAATCTCTTCTGTAGTGGAATTAACATCATATTATGCATGCATACATTATGCATGCATACTCTTATCGTGATAGCCCACCAGCAGATGGAGACATGAAATGAAATACTTTTCAATGTATGGAATATTCATTTATTGTAGAAAATAAAAAAAAGCATGTTGGCCGATTCTAACAGTTAATTTTAAAACCAATATCAGCCTACACCAATGACGCGCCGATATTATTGTGCATCCTTAATTAAAATGAGATTAACTGCTGTTAACTGGTGTATGCCTCCACAAGCCAGTCGAGTTGCACTTACAGTTTACATCTTTGTCTGTGAAAACATGGATGCTTCACACACATATTCCCCCAGCAGCACAGAAGTTCTAAACAATCAGCACAGTTTCAAGGTGGACACCCAAGATTAGTGTCACCGGTTCAATATCTCACCAAATGTCTCCCCTTCTGTTCCTGAGATATGACGTTGAATAATGACGAGAAAAGTGTTTTTGCAAAACATTATGATGTAACAGTGAAGTTGACCTTTGACCTTTTGTGTCATCACTTCATCATTTTACCCTATTAGACATTTGTGTGAAATTATGTCATAATTAGTACACTCATTTTTGAGGTATGGCCAAAAACATGTTTTTTGTGTGGCCAAAGTGACCTTAACCTTTGACCACCAAAATCTAATCAGTTCATTGCTGAACTTAAGTAGATGTTTGTGCCAAAATTGAAGCAATTCCCTCGTGATGTTCTTGAGATATCGTGTTCACGAGATTAACATAGACAAGGTCACAGTGACCTTGACTTTTGAGTAATGACCACCAAAATCTAATTAGTTCATCACTGGGTCCAAATGGATATTTGTGCTAAATTTGTAGGAATTTCCTCAGGGCGTTCTTGAGACACTGCGTTCACAAGAATAGGAAGGACACCACCACATACTGCTAGTGGGCCGTAAGTCATACTTTGGTGTGAGTCTATATATTGTTTTTTCCTGCATATTATGCCTTTACAGGGTTCCTACAGCTTAAGGCAAGTTAAAGACTTTTTAAGACTTTTTTAGTGCCATTTGAAATTAAATTTAAGACCAACTTCACAATAAACATAAATGGAAAAAAAAACACCACATCAATTACATAGGGTTAGGGACAATTTTACCCAAATGTATTTTAACTAGTGGTGGGACACGATTAAAAAAATTAATGTAATTAATTAGAGGCTTTGTAATTAATTAATCGCGATTAATCAAATTTATTTATTCTTATCAAATAGCAATATTTGACACAGTAAGCACTGTTTTTCAATTCAGTTATCTGAAATGAAAAACTGTGCTTACTGCTATCTTTTTACAGACAGCAAAAATGTTTATTTTTCACTTTTCATTTTTCAAGAGTTTGATAATTTGTCAGACATAGACTTACTTATTTTGGCTCTGAACCTCGTCATCTGGTCTATTGTGGGCCAGAGTGTGGATAACAAATTAGAAATTTTGCTCGGGTTTGGACCACTTGACATGCTACTGTGTTGTTATATGGCCTATTCAAGTGCTGGAATTTGTTATTTACTTGACAACGCCTGAACGCAACACAGGCTCCGCTCCAGCTGAGTGTGTGTGCTGTGCCGTGCTGCTGTGTGTGTGGCGTGTTTGATTGTGAGTAACAGCAGCCTTTTGGTGGTCATTTACATACTGTCCATGTGTGATCACGGTAAACAGGCAAACTGTAACCATGGTAACAACAACTACGTCAGGTAACAAACTGCATCGGGCTCGGGTCGGGTTTGCACTTAAAAATCAGAAAGGCTGTGGGCTCGGTTATATCTGTCTCGGACTCTGGTTGGGTTCGGTCAGGAAAATGCAGCCCGACCATTTGCCTGTACCAGGACTGTCATAGCTAACGGTAGCTCTGGTGTCCATGCTCGCAGCACCATGTTTTGTATTGAGCTGATACCGTAGGCTTTAAGTGAGTGCATCAGTATTAGACATTACTTTTTGGTCCAGTGAAAAAGTTTCATTTTGAAAAACATAACACTTGCCGTAGTTGAAGACATGGAAAACATGGAAAAGTCTCCAACTCCCTCATTTGACTTGTATGATTGGTGTTTTGTCACAGTGTTCAGAGACCACAGTACCTCTGCTTTCAGTGTAGGCATACACCCAAACATTGTCCGGAGATGCGGTGCTGCGGTCCCGGTTGATATCGGGGGTGGGGGTGGAGGCATGGTGGAAACGAGAGTAGAACAGAAATGGGAAATACCTGGCGTCTGTTGGCAGCTCGATTTTGAGGCTTTGAGTTTCGCGCTGCGCATGCGTGACTCCACTGCCTTGATTCCCATCGTGCCGAGTTTGAAACATTTCTTGCACAAAATACACCGTGCCTCGTACACATTGCCTGGTACCGCTTTCAGCCATGAAGAAAAATCTTGGTTGGACAGCCAATTTTCATTGAACTTACACTTTCCCATGTGGTCCAAAGTTACTACACTGCGTAGTAACTTTGCGTTAAACTTACATTTCCCCATGTTCCCAGCATGAATTAGCTAGCTGTAGCGCGGTTTATTTATTTATTTTTTTACTGGCGGTTGGCATCCAGCGTATTGGTGCATTACCGCCACCTTCTGTTCCGGAGTGTCAATCAGTCATAGCGCAAGGTATTCAGTGACTGTTCAGAGCATTTTCCCCCATTGGTTCCGCCGCTCTTTATTTACATTATTTGATCAAAATAATCATGGTTGACAAATGAAACTTTTGACGAGAAATGCGATACGGAGAAGTTACATACAGCACAATTTTTAAGACCCAGATATCAAAATTCAAGACTTTTTCAAGTCTTTTTAAGGTATTATTTCCAAATTCATAAATTCAATGCTTTTAAGACTTTTTAAGACCCCGCGGGAACCCTGCTTTAAAGGATGCTCTGTAGAGGTGAGAGGAACTGAGGAGTGTGGTGATACTGTTTGTGGGTTTGTCACTACTTGCAACCCCTTAACATTACTCATAAACACTTGATCCATTGTTGATATAAAATATTCATTACATCATTTTAAGTTTCATAAAACAGCGTTCCAAAGGGAAAAAAAATATACATATACAACACATACAGTGTACAGTATGCTTTTATGATGAATTCAATGTCATGTAGGATGGCAGTCAGTCATCGACCACTGAGCCTAACAACAAAGCAAAGCACAAAGCAGGAGCAGACTGTAGACGTAGAATGGCTCATCAAAAGAGCGTCCGTCTGTTCATTTATGCTAACATGTTACTTGTTTGAACGTCTACCTGTGTAGAAAATGGCAGACCTGCACTGCCTGACATGACATTGTAGGGCTCTGGTAGTGAGGCTTCTATGCCAGACTAAACCAGAACACTCTCCGCACAAAAGTGAGCCGTAAAGAGTCAATTACCTCGGCTGTGACCAGAGACCCTTCCTCCCGCCGCCTTATCATTTCTACAAAACAAGAGCAATTGAGGAGTGGTTAAGAGGGAGGGAGAGAAGCGAGTGAAGGGTGGGTGGAGGAATGACTCGAGGAGAGGTGGAGGGAATGCTGTTGTTAAAGGAAAGGGAGTAAACAGCCACCCTGAGGAGATGAAGAGAAGCAGCAGGAGGGAGGGAGGGAGGGAGGGATATATAGGGGAAATCATTTTTGAAGGAGTGGACTGTCGGCCAACCTAGAGGGAGAAATAGATGTGTAAACAAACACTGGCTATAGGGACAAACACGAGTGAGCTGGAGAAGGAGGGAGAAGAGGGAGGGGAGGATGGAAGCAGAGTGGGAGGAAGGTACGGAGTGAAAAAAAAGCAAGCTCGACCATGTGTTTAAGTCAACAACAGTAAAAGAAACCTCAATAAAGAAAAAGGTGTGGGCAGGAAAACACTCCACGGGGAGAGAGAAGACAAATGTAGAAGGGAAACAGGCACTGTGAGATGTAGAGAGACAGAGAGAGGAGAAGGACAGAGATGTATCAAGAGATCCAGAGAGAGATGTAGAGAAAGAAATCATGAGATACTTGTATAGTGATGGAAAGTAAAGAAAAGCAGACACTTCCTATAGCTCAGTGACAGTGTTGTACTTGAACTAAGGCGAGGTGGGAGGAGAGGAATGGAGTGATGGAGGGTGGTGGGAATTCAACAACAAGAAGAAAAACTAATTATTCTGTGATTCCGCTAATTAGCTCTGGCTTTACTGACAAGCTTTGCAAGGCAACAGACGTTTACCAAAGGATTCACACTACCCTGATGGCCCGGGTGGGAGGGACTGGAGGAGAGAGGGAGGAAGGGAAAGATAGAGGGAAGCCGAGGTGGGAGGGAAAAAGAGAGAGGGAGCTACAAAGATGGGTGAGGGGAGGCACGGAAAGACGATGAACGGAGACAGACGGAAAGAGAGAGAAGAGAGGGAGGGATGAGGTGGTGGCAGTGATGCGGGTCTGAAGTTATCTGAAACCACTCCATCAAGTAGGAGAGAGAGAGAGAAAGAGAGGGAATAGCAAACCCCAGAGGATAAACTTGTGACGTCTTTTTACTCATGCACTGAGCAGCTTTTACATAAACTAACAATTAAAAAGCCTCATTTAGGCTCTTAGCACTGCAGATAATGCAAACACTGGCATGTCAATGAGAAATCATCTTTAAAAACTGACTGTACTCTCATTGTACTACTTAAAAAAGACATAAGCAGGGTGTGGTGTGTGTGTGTGTATATGTGTGTGTGTGTGTATATGTGTGTGTGTGTGTGGGGTGTGTGTGTGTGTGTGTGTGTGTGTGTGTGTGTGTGTGTGTGTGCATGGTGGCAGGGAGTTAACAGTTGAAGGGTTTTGCGTAATTTTTGGCTAGCTTCAACAAGGGTCTGACAACTTCACGGCTTCACGGCTGTGCTCCATAGGCTCTCATGCAATTGTTTCAGTTTGTTTTTCATTTTCAGGCTGGTTTTGTGGATTTTAAGCTGAATTTTGTGCCTGGGACACGTTGTAATAATGATATTCGTTACGTGGAGAGTTTGGAAGGAGATATATGTTTCTTCCCTGTTTCATAACTAAAATAAAACCCTGAAAAGTGTGGGGTTAGCTACTGGGCTAGCTAGCTAGCCTTACTTTTCAAGGAGGCTGGGGAAGCCACACTTTTCAGTAGCTAGCTAGTGGCAGTCACCATCTTGGTTTTTTGGAGCCAGAAATTACCATATTTGGATGAGAGGTTGGCGCTATGGAGCAGCAAGGAGTGGCTCTGAATTAAAGACTGTAAGAAGGCTACGATGGGGAGGTTCACTTTTGCACTGTAATTTGTACATTAGACTTTCTAGACTATCTTTTCAACCTATCTTTACTCTAGAGTGAGTTCGACTTCCTGAATATACCCTTCAAACACATATCATGGACCTCACTGTCCACTTCTCTCTGGAATTCCTTTTTGGTTTTTCAAAAATTTGATAATATTCATTATTTAGCAATTAGTCACAGTGTGGACTCCATGCAAGCTCCAGCAGCTTAAATGACCATCACAAAGGGGTGGGGCTTAGAGAAGGGTCACTTAAGTACAAAAACATTCTTTCATATAAACGTCAGTTTGGTGATATTCCTTTTTAGCGTGGTTGACCATTCTCTAAGCCCCATCCCCCTTTATTGTTGCTACTCCTGTCAAGGTTTCTATTCTAGTATGGCACAATGCTATCAGATTTTTTTTAGCTTTAGCTAGCTAATATTGGCTAACTCACATGAACTTCATGCAATACTCTTTAGAATGTGAACAGAGGTGTTACTCCTGGGAAAAGGTAAGGAGATTTCGGCGAGATTTTCCAGAAAATCCTGTGATCCTGTGAAATGTTAAAGAGGAAAAGTGTGTGTGTTACTGCCTATGCTGAGAGCTCATTTGCAGTTCTTACGATTTACTCTGGCTGTGAGATACGCCACGTGCCAGGAACGTGGCACTCGACAAAGCATTAGTTTACTGATCACATACACACACATTTACACACACAGGCACGCTGCAGCTAATAGTTACTGGCAGATCCAAGCACGAGTGAAGGGGGCGAAATGAAAGAGAGGGGTTAAGTCACTGAGTATGGAGGGATTTAGACCTCAAACAGTTAGAGGAAAGGGGGGGGGGGGGGGTTTAAAAAGTGCAGCGAATGACTCACTGAGCGTGTAAGTGTTTAACTGTGCCGTACTGGTGTTAGTGAGTGATAGGGAAATCTACAGGGACCAATGGTGAAGGTAATGCCACCAGTGCGGCAGTAACATCTCTCTTTCTCTTGATTTCACTCTGTTTCTGTTTTTCTGGTTCTCTTGAGCCTCAGGAGACTGAGGAGGAGGATAACATGCTGTGGAAGGAAGAAGGGATATCCCGGCATATCATTTCTCTTCTCTGACTTTCTATCCTTCCTTCCATCGTGTGGTACAAATGGATGCATCTTTAACAGATGAGATATCCCAGATTATTGACCCAGTGTATTGATACGTTCCACATGTCTTTGTGTGCATGCGTGTGTGTGAGTGTGTGTGTGTGTTTGTCCTGGGAGACTAATGTTATGCCTCCAGTTTTTGCTGCAGAGAAATCAATGACAACACAACCCTTCCACCTTAGAAAACCAATGATGAGGTGGTTAGCAACACAAGTGTGTGGATCAGTGTGCACTTTGTGTGTATGCACGTTTGTGAATGTTTATGCGAGCTAGTTAGTGGATCTTTGCACATCCTCTTCATCCCTGTAACAAAGAGAGATAACAGGGCGATTCATAGCCACAGCCATAACATATGCCAAGCTATCTGCTAATACTCACTAGTGACAATGTCTTTCAAACCAGGAGGTGTTTATTAGTGCTGGCTAATGGCAGCTGAGGTGGGCTAATGCGTCAGGTCCTCTCAGAGACCAAAAAGGGCCATTTGTGCCGGGGCTGCTGAGATTGATTGGGGTGGGTGAGAGCGGCATATTGTAGCGTCATTAGCCTTGCTCATTGACCATATGGAGATCAATACTTAAAGCGGCCCGAGGACAGTCAGAAACACACACACGCACACACACACACACACACACACACACACACACACACACACACACACACACACAACGTGAGCACCAAACATTCCTCTATAGGCAAACATGGAAGTGCACACTCTCTACATCCACAAACAGCCTGTGGTCTAAAAAATGTTAATGATTTGACCATTAGGAGTGAGGCATGAATCAGTGGTAATGGCTACAAGAGAGGGGCTGTATTGACAAATTGTTTCACATGGGCAAGCACATACACACACACACACACACACACGTGCACACACACATACAAATACACATAACGTAGCATAGAGCAAAATAAAGTTAGAGCCGCACAAAACCCAAAACGTGTCCAAGGGTTTGACGGAAGCAAAGACATGTTCTGACAATGGTTATCACAGCAACTATTTTATCACAGCAAGTATTTTATCTTCCACCTT
Source organism: Cephalopholis sonnerati (assembly GCA_019142605.1). Taxonomy (NCBI): domain Eukaryota; kingdom Metazoa; phylum Chordata; class Actinopteri; order Perciformes; family Serranidae; genus Cephalopholis; species Cephalopholis sonnerati. Next base: position 4,980,089 of record JAGQAX010000003.1, read on the forward strand.
GACAACTGTGAGCTATACAGAAAAGGTTCACATAAAAAACGAATTAATCTATTACACTAGGAATGTCATCAGTCAACTGTTAATCAGTTAACCGCCAAGAAAATTTTTGATTGGTTACACTTGTCGGACTATAGGTTCATTTTGCTCCTCTTCAGTATACTGCACTACGCATCACCCAGTTCTGGTAGAGACTAGGTAGCTAGTGGTACCGCTCATTTGGTCATTACCGCAACTAACGCTGCCCAGACCCAACAGCGTTTCTGTGGAGACATTGTGCCCACCCTCCAGTCTCCGCCCATCTTGCCCCACTGAGTAAGCGACTCAATTTTGATCTGCAAACCTACTTTATATTCTTGACCAAAACCAGCTAACATTAGCTCCCACTTGAACCAGGTGGTGTGCATTGCAGCGTGGCCAAGATACCAGCGGAGACCAGAGGTTGGACAGTGGGCGCTATGTTTCCACATGTTAACATGGCTAGCTGGCTGGCTGTCACCAGTACCAACAGAAAATAAAATAAAAGGCAAACATTTACATCACAGAACTTAAATTTCACCACTACTAAATGGATAATGGTAACGCTTTGAAATGCAGCGCTTAAGGTCACTGAGTCTGACAAGTGCCAGACTAAAAGGAAAGGTCTCTTGAATTTCACACCTTTTTTTATCTTAAAAATTAACCGCTTAGTTACTGGTTAATGGGTGTTGAAAGCAAAACGAACTGAAATTGACATCCCTATTTTAGACATATGAGAATGCTAACTTTTTTTTTTGCTGGACAGCCCTGTGTCTTTTTTCAACAGCGCGTCCTCATTGTTCACAGTGTTTGATGACAGTTTTAGCAATAGGCATCTACTAAAGGGGAGTTAGCTCATCACATTGTCCATTGGACAACCTGTGAACCTCCTAGGTCATTTAGGCTTTCGTAGTAGGCTACGCCATACTGATGTACACCATCTTGTTGCATCCACAAGCAAAACTAGGCACAATCTCAGAGTCAGGAAACTTTTTTTTTTTAATACTGCTATCTGTTTGTTTTTGGAAGTATATGAGAAGTGGTCCAAAACAGTTTTCAGGATCCAAACCACCTCTGCCTGAAGAGTTGATGTAGAGCCACAATGAGCTTGCAGGTTTACAGGTCACACTATAAACAATGTAATGAACTTATGTTTGCTTGTCAGTAGCAAGTTAACAACTGACAGAGCTCGCTCACACAACATGGTGAAATGTGTAACGCAATACATTGAAGTAAATGGTGTCATATAACATCTAAGTTGCACCATGAGTTATGACAAACAGTAAATTGTAGCATTACACACACAAGAAACACATTTAACAGTAATTTATGAAGTTACAGTATGTATTTAAAAAATGATAGGAGAACAATTTAAGACCTTTGTAAACAGAACTCCTTGTCAATGAAAATCAATACCTTTAAGGCCTTATTTTGAGAACACTAATTTCAATGCTTTTTAACACTTACAAGACCCTGCGGGTACCCTGTTGCAGGAGGTTGAGAAAGATGTTGATCAAAACTCAGTGACTGCTTTGTCGTATATCAGTTCGCCAGAATTCAAACTCTCCTTATGGTCCATTACAGGTTATTCTAGATGTTTCAATCATAAAACACGATGCTCAGAAAAACTGAACAATTCTATGACACCTGAAAAAGACTTCATCTTCATCAATTAGCACTCACATCTATCATGCCAATATTTTTGACCACCAAATATTAAGCTTAAACCAGCCTTGACTTAGGTTTGGAAAACATGCACTTGGGTATCAAGAGGTCGCAGTCACATGAATATGACACAACACAGTGCGCAGTTCTGGGCAGGCATGAGGAAGGTGGAGAATGACGGGAGCATTTAGGGCCCATACTCCCAGGTGAGTCTCAAGACACTATGCCGGCTATTTCAGTCTCATCTGCAAAGAGGGAGAAAAGGAGGAGCAGGAGAAAAGGAGCGGGAGGGTAGGAGAAGGAAGAACGGAAACTATGGCTCTAAATTTAGCCCGATGCGACATTCCAGAGAAGAATAATACTGCTTCCCCCTGCTGCTGCTGCTAGTGGAGGAAGACAGAGAGAGAGGGAGGCACCAGAGGTGGGACATATGCAGAGACAATGATGATCCCATTCTTACAGGCCCCAAAACTCAAGACAATAGACTACCAATGAGAGTTTTAGAATGTTTCTGTGGCTTAAAGGAAACAATGCTGCAGTATGAAAAGTTTCCACTCATTGACTTAATGCAGAACAAGGAAGTTTTCAGAGCCTGAGTACTAAGGAATACTATCATGTGATTCTCTGTTCGTCCTCTTATCCCTGACCTTCTGCAGAGGGGGGGAGACAGAGAGAGAGAGAGAGAGAGAGTGAGAGAGAGAGAGTGAGAGAGTGAGAGAGTGAGACAGATTAGTGAGGGGAGAAAAGAAGAGAGGGGAGGAGGAATGTTGAAAGAGCAAAGGAGTGGAGGTAAAGAGGCAAAGAGAGAAGGGAATGGAAGATGACAGGAAATGAGGGGAGGAGAGAATAAGAATGAAAAACTACAAGGTAACAGGAATGAAAACACATCCCCACATACAAGGAATGAGTTGGTGTGGTTCCCACAGTATGGTTGATTTGTGTGAGTGTGAGTCAGTATGTGTGTATGGCTCATGCTCACATGACCACACACACAGCTTGGGGTGCATCACCCACCAGGTAACTCTAAGCTCGTAACAGTGTTACACATGACCTTTATCTTTCTGTGTATTTCTGTGAATATGCATATCCAGGTGAGCAAGAACAAAGGAGGGTATCATCAAATAATCACTTATACAGATTTAAAGCCTTTAAACTGCGTCCAGTCTCCGAGAACTGAAACATATCATTGAAATGAGCTCTCGACAAACATATATTTTGTTTCAAGGATTATTCTGGTTTATTGCTTGGGTCTGATTTTCGTAGCTTTGTCAACCTTTTCTATCAGTTATGACAACATTGTACTCATCAAAGTGATAGGTGAGATCTGGCAACACAGCAACATCGCTGTCAAGTAGTGCAAGGGCAGAGCAGTCAGACAGGAGATAGGAGAGCCAACATGTTAGCCAGATTTTCTGAACCAATTTATTTTGAGGTAAAACTGAAAGTGAGAATCCAAAATGTCCTTAACAACCCCTTACTGGACACAACTACTGCAAGGTCAATGTAGGAAATTGGTCTGTAAAGTGCAACTGGCACTTTAGCTAGCAATTTTCTGTTTGCCTTTGTTTGCACATCTAGATATGCTTAACTAACTTTGTCATATTATCTTAATATTTGATTGACCTCCTCATCTAGAGAAGAAAGCAAATAAGCATATTCCCAAAAATATGCAACTATTCCTTTAAAATGTAGCCTCTTTTATACTGCCTCTTCAAAGTGGGAATATGGTATGCCATCTCACCATTCTGTGTGAAAGGTACAATCACGGAATGGGGGGAGGGAGTTGTTTCACCTCTAAGGTAACAGCACTGAAACAGTTTTAATTTTATACACCCTTATTAATCCCGTGAGGGGAAATTACAAGTTTTCACTCTGTTTTACATATACACACATGCACAAACTGGGCCTATGCCTGCATCAAATGGAGAGATGTCAGAGTGAGGAGGCTGCTCATGGACAGGCACCCCGAGTGGTTGCGGATCCGGTGCCTTGCTCAAGGGCCCCCGCGGCAGTGCCCAGGGAGGTGAACTGACACCTCTCCAGCTACCAGTCCATGCTCCATATTTTTGGTCTGGCAGGGACTTGAACCGGTGACCCTCCGGTTCCCAAGCCAAGTCCCTATGGACTGCCCAATAGAATTTTATACAATGTTTGTATAAAAGGGACAGTTTGTAGGACAGGATCATGGACAGCACAGGTGTGATGTTTTGTCGACGTGTTATGTGTGCGACCCACTGCAGAAGATTTAAATAGTAGGTGGTAGCAGTTTGCAGCTAGTGCAAAGAAGAGGAACAGCGTTTGAAAATGTCCCCAAATTAGGAAAACAAAGAGGTCCAGGAGATCCTTATGCTGGGTTCAGACTACAAAAGTATGATAAAAAAAATAGGACACACACATCCCCGAAGCCCACTGGGTTGGGTGCTAAATAAAATTGCATACAGGAGCTCTTTTGGTGTGCGGATCGCTTTTTTCTTTTTCTTTTTTCATGGGTTCAGACTACAAGACATCAGCGTGATTATAGCCTGACATGGCGTTGTACGGTGTCGGCTCCGATCGTGAATGACAATGAGTGTCGTATGTGATAATCCATCATTTTATCTCCTGTAATGCGCCAAAGAGACGACAACCAATGTAACGTCTTGAACGCCTCACGACATTCCGAAAGAAGGTCTAGCATGTTTGGTTTTCTTTTTGTCCTCCCCGTTTTCTCCTATCACAGCCGTCACATTGACAAATAGAAACATAGAGAGATCTGCTTCTGTGGACAACTGTATGTCAACAACACCCCAGCCTTTTTGATATTTCCTCCAGGGACACAGACTACAAAAGGAAAAATGATGGGGAAAACAGCGGAGGCACTTTAGCAACCCAGTGAGTACTGCCATTAGCATCAAGCTAGCAAAGAATGTTATTTCTTCATATTGGAGGATATATAGGAATAACATTAAAAAATAGTGGCTGGGCCTTTACTTACCACAACTGCAGAGGGTACCAGCTTTATCCAAAACAGACTACATTACAAATAGGCCTTTATTCCCTCTGTATTTTTCTATTTTTCTTTTTAAATAGCTGCCGTTTGTCCTCTTAAATTTACTACATCACACTGTCATAATTTTGGTTGAGAGAATCCCTTCATTTTCTAAAAAGGCATACTTCAAATGAAGCTCCTGCCATCTGGTGGCAGTTTTTATGTCACTACAATAACAGTTCAGCTGGGACATGAACAGCCATAGTGAATGAAATAATAGCAATAATAATAAAAATAGGACAAGAAATCTGGTGTCATCATGCATGTTGTGAAAGACGACCAGTGATGATTGGTCATGGACCTACGTGTAGTCTGTCATGTCTGTTGGCTAAGTCATGGCAAGATTTTATAATTCCATAATCACCTAATCTGACATTATGACTGTCGGAACAGACAAAATGTTGTGTAGTCTGAACCTGACATTGCTCTCTGAGCAGACAATAAGATCAGCTGCCGTAACAGGCAGGTAAATAAATGTTATTGCCACATTAATGCCATTGTTGTTGTTTCTAAGGTGCTGCCAACGCGTATGTTATATATCTCACAATTCTGTTAAACGTCACACCTTTCATGCCTCCTTTGCTTCCACGATGCCGGCATGTCTTAAATCAAACACTGGAGCAGCATTATGCCATCGTCGTTTGGTTCTGTGTAAAAATGCAAAGGAGACATAAAGATGGGACTTGGTAGCAGCCCTACAGCGCCATCTCTGTGTAAAAAGGGCTTCTGAATGATCATCAGACTTACTTTGAGCGAGGTTGCCATGTTCCCACATCTCAATTAACTTGGTGAGGACAATGTTATAAGAACTGATAAAAACAATGACCTAACCCACAAAATTTGTCCCAGAGTGAAATAAACTGGAATAATTCTTTCAGAGTCAGCCTTCTGTTAAAGCACCTTCACTGAGCCAGAGTGGTAGGGTGACAGGAAGATACAGTAAAGCAGACTAGCATTAACTCAACTACAGCGCAGAGTCCAAGTGTGTGAAAAAGTGAAAAGACAGAGTGACAGAAAGAGAGGGAAAGATCAAGCCAGGGGAGTTGGAGGGGAAGGGCAAGTTTGTCCAATTTTAGCAGGAACTGTTTGTGCTGTTCCAGACCGGGGTGACATGACGGTGGCAGGCATTAACAAACGATCAGAACACCGCGATCAAACTGCAGCCCAATTAAAGTAATTTTTCAGCCCACTCGGGAAGCACGCCTGCTAGATGGCACAGATATAGCAGAGAGATGATTGAAGGTTTGGTGAAGGTATGATGGGAGAGCGTGTGCGAGTGTGTGTATTAGTGACCTCTTGTTACATGCAGACAAACAACTCCACCACTTTTATCTCCCTCACTCTTTCTCTCTCAGGGGTAGAGTAACGGCAGGGCCCGCCCACCACGATGTCAAAGAGAGATTTACTTCCTTATCAATTGGTCCAGACAGCTGCCTGTCAAAGGAAGGCGAGACAGAAAGAAAGAAAGATGAAAGATGGAGGCATGGACGAGATGGAGGGCTGCGATGGGCAAGGTCACGTTACTATGGAGATTTTACAGCAGGATGACGTTGAAGGCGACTGTTGTGACTATCTGACACAGACGCACACGTCAAGGTCTCTAGTCCAGAGAGTGAAAGACGGGCAGGGGGGTGGGAAGGAGAAAAAAAATGGAGGGAGAGTGATAGATGGAAATGAGACAGATTTGGTCTTTGCTACGGCAGCAATGGAGAAGAGCTCAGTGTGTGTGTGTGTGTGTGTGTGCTGCTGCAGTCCTCCTCTGCCAGATTACAGAGTGACGTAGTGTTATCATTTCTCTGATAGGAGCTCTGCCACAAGAGGAGGAAGAGGAGGAGGCTGGGGATGGAGGGAGAGGACAGAAAGGGGGAGGGGTGACAAGTCTCAATGCTGGAAAAATGGTCTGATAGCCAAGAAAAGGGCAGGGAGGAGGGAGGGAGAGAGAGAGGGAGGGAGGGAAGGAGGGGGGGGGTGAGGGAAAAGGAAAAGTGAAGCAGAGAGAGCAGAGATAGAGACATAGTGCCACACAAAGGAACAGAGCATACACAAAGAAAGAGAGACAGGCAGAGGAAAAAGAGGGCAAAGGAAAGGGAGAGCAGTTGAAAGTGAAAGAAGAGGAAAAAGAACAGTGAGCTTGAAAAGAGAGCAGTCTTTGTGTGAGATGAGAGAGTGCAACAGCGAGGCAAAAAGTTAAAAAACAAGCAAGGTAAAAACATTGGGACAGAGGAAGAAGCAAAATGTAGAGGTGACAGAGAGGTGAGGAGGCACAAGGAGAGAAGAAGAAAGACAGGAAAACAAAGAAAGAAAAAAAGATGAGGGACAAGACATGCTGAGGTGTCCTGAGAGACTGGAGGGTCACAGAAAGTGTGTGTGCACGTGTGTGTTCATGCGTCCACATGGCAGCAGCAAGCAACATTTACAAAGAGGCAGCTGTTCCATTAGCTACTGCCATTGTGTCTAATTACATCCTGGTCTCCTTAGACACACACACACACACACACACACACACACACACACACACACACACACAGCATATGTGCATATAAACACACAATTGCTGCCTCTCCAGCCAACCAAGAAATCCCTACCATGCAAGCTAACAAGGAAAGGAACTTGGAGCGACAGACCCACAGCATGTGTGTGTGTGGGTTAGTGTGTGTGTGCGTATGCGTATGTCTGTGTTAATCACAGTGTCATGCACACTCTCTTACAACCCCACCCCCCTCAACACAAGAATACAAGGCAGAGAAAAGATCCACGAGTGTCTCTGTGTGTGTATTAGCCAGAATCTCTCTTTCTCTCTCTCTCTCTCTCTCTCTCACACACACACACGCGCACACACACACACACACACACACACACACACACACACACACACACACACACACACACACACACACACACACCTCCCCCAGTCTTTGAGGAGAGGAGGATCTGAGGCTTTGTGAAATACCAAACATACCAGAGAAGCCACATGAGAGAGAAAAAGGCAGCTTTTGAGGAGCCTCAAAAGAGACACACACACACGCACGCACGCATACACACACACACACACACATACACACACACTTACACCCGCACTCAATGAGACACAGGGCTTGCAGTTGTTATAGGAATGAGGCTTTTCACACACAAACACACACGCACGCTAAGCTAACATGATGTAAAAGCAGATATACAAACAAATAGTCACACAAACCACACACACACACACACACACACACACACACACACACATCCTCCCTAATCAGCTCAGTGGTGTAGCATTTGGATAAGAAGCCCTCCTAAGACTCCTCGACAATGGTGAGACAGGAGAGCTTACATTGTATTAAACCGTCCAAACCATACACAAGCATCCTTCAAACTAAGCAGTGCTGCAAACCTGCTGTCTGAAGACACACTGGCACAGTGAAAAAAAACAAACCCAACAGGGGTATGGGCTAACAATACACGAGGGTGATTTTCCATTAAGTCATGCCAAAAAGGTTTGTCCCCACGACATCTGCAGAACCTCAAGGACATAAAACATGATAGTAAAACAAAGAATGCAAAAAGCAAATAAGGACCTGAATAGTCATTTCATTAATATTTGAACTTTTTGCTGTTGTATAAAATATCCAAGTCATTAAAATCTAGTTGTCACAATGTGGACTAACAGGTAGACACCCAATAAAATTTACTACATGATAGCTGGTTACAATAGCTATCTTGAGTCACAAGAATATTAGTTGGTGTGTAAATCACAAGTTTCATCACTACACAATATTATTTAATTCTATGGACAATGATACAATATTTGCCATAAAAAAATAAAAAAAATAACTCACAGCGATAACCGATTATCAAATAAGTTGGTGATTAATTTAATACATGGCAACTAAACAATTAATCAATCAATCCTTGCAGCTCTTTTGTCAAGTTGTGTGTTTTTTTATTTGAAATATAAAGTCAAAAGCACAAGAGGGGGGTTAGGAGAGATGAAGATGGAAGCCCCCTTTACACTGACTTTTCAAGGTGGGAATTTCTCATGTTATGTGTGCAGCCTACTGTGGGAAATTTAAAAAAAGTAGCTGATAGCAGTCAGGTGCTAAGTCAAAGAACAGTGTTAAAAAATGTCTGCAAATTGGGAAAACAATGAGGTCTGGGAGCTCCTTACCCTCCAAGCAGAGGAAGAGATCAGCTGCCATATAACAGGAATGATAAATGATTGTTATTGTCATGTTATGCCATTGCCACTGTCAAGAAAGCACTGCTGACGCATGTTATATGTCACATGAGAGGCTGATGCTGCTAATTCTGTGATGCTCGCATGCTGTCTAAAATCTGATATCATACAGGCTGCCATGACACGATTGCGAATCAAATACATTCAGGGGCCTGCTATCCATATGGGAAATTATCAGTAAATATCCACATTGTCCTTTACTTGGCTGCTTACCATTATCTGCCTGGTGCTAGGCTGCTTGAATGTTTAGGAAGGATGTGTTTTTGGACAGAAATGGTGACACCACCTGTTGAGGGAATTTCAAAATTAAGGGGTAACTTAAATGTATTGGTGTTTTCACTCTGCATCGATGATATTGGATTGTTGATCATTGAATCGATATATTGATTTAGATCAGTGTATCATTACACCCCTAATTACTTGTGAAGTCATACTATATACTTATTCTAAAGTATGTACTACCTACTACCTACTAGATATATAGGTCATTTATTGTCCTCCATAAGGAAACTAGTTTCCAAAGCCTGTACACACATAATAACAATTTAAGGACATCAATCCAAAAACACAAATACAATCACAAAAACATGAGTCCATAGTATTATTTCTACAGTTTGCTGAGGGCAGTGATGGCAGAGGGCACAAGGCCCTTACTGTAGAACGTTTTTTTTTTTACATAACATAGATCTGTGTCTATGGTCAAATGTGAGTAGAGTGAAGCATGAGTTCAGGGGGTAGCTGGGGTCATGTGTCAGTGTCAGTGAGGGCGGCAGTGTGTGTGATTTGTGGAGTTGCTTTTGGTGACAGTGAGCATGGTGAAGAAGCATGTGGAACAGGAAAGGAGTATGGGTTCTATGATGCTCCTGTACAAGGGGAGCAGAAAATGGGGTGTGACTAAGAGCACCCTAAGTTTCTGGGTAGAAGAGAGCCTCTGTTGGCAGCTTTTATGGATGTCAGTAGTGTGACGATCAAAGCTGAGTTTGTCAATGGTGATCTCAAGGTCACTGAAACTCTCCACCATTTCAACTGGCTCACTGCTGATGGAGATGTGAGAGTGAGGTACTGGGTTTATTGCAGGTTTGAGGAGTTTCTTTATCTTGGTGACATTTAGGAGTAGGTGGCTCTCTGTGCACCACTAAGTGGAGTAGGAGATGGAGTGATGATGGGCCATGGCTGAGATACTGTCTTTAAGAAGTGCAAGTATGACTGTGCCATCCAAATGTTTGAAATTCTGTGTAATAAGGGAGGGGCTGAGACAGTCATTAGTGTATCTCGCCTTTAAGACGGGATCGGAGGTTGTAACAGCACCAAAATTATGTCTGTATAAATGGGACAACAGGTAGAATGGGATCATGGGTGGCACTAGTGTAACGTTTTGATGATGTGTTATGTGTGCGGCCCACTGCTGGAGATTTAAAAAGTAGCTTGTAGCAGTTAGCAACTAACTCAAAGAAGAAGAACAGCATGAGAAAAAGTCCACAAATTGAGAAACAATGAGGTCCTAGAGGTCCTGCAGCTCCTTACCCTCCGAGCAGTGAACAAAATCAACTGCCATATAACAGGGATGGTAGACGATTGTTATTGTCATGTTATGCCATTGTTACTTTTTTTAAAGCTCTGCCGATGTTGTATGTAACACTGGAGGCCAACACTGTTGTGTTACACATTACACCCGTCACGCCTCTTTTGATTCCATGATGCTGGCATGCTGTGTAAAATCAAACACTGGGGCGACATTATGCTGCTGTTGTTTGGCTCAGTGTAAAAATGCATAGAAGGTGTAAAGAAGGGACTTTGTAGCAGCTCTATAGTGCCATCTCTGTGTAAAAACTGCTAGAGAGACTACAGCCCCCTTTACACAGCCTGTTGAAGGTGGGACTGTTGCGTTGCTTTTTGCCTTGCTGTTCTGTACAAAAGGTACAGACATGGACTGGGGGTGCATTGCTCCACTGCTAAGCCAGAAGCCGAGGTAGTAACAGACTTGCTTTATATGTCACACCTGTTTTGCGTCTGGTGTTGTTTAGTTCAGTGTAGAAAAGCTAGGTAGGTGTAATGGCAAATCTTCTTTACGGCAGTACTGCTGAATCTCCATTTAAAAAGTGCTGGAGAGAGAGACGGCAAGAGAGGAAAGATGAAGCAGGCAGGTCACCTCGTTGAGCTTGTCATCAGCAAAAGCAGACATAGTTCTCTAGCACACACACCCACCCACCCACACACACACACACACACACACACACACACACACACACACACATCACAGGTTTGTCTCATCTCACACTTAGGAGGGAAATGGGAGGAGTTTCAGTATGAGTGACTGCATTACCATTGCTCTGAGGGCACATTGTCCATTACAGCTCATTAGTTTCCTAAATTGCTATTCATTTTCAATGGGGTGCCCAGTGGTGTAATCCCACCGCGAGGAGGAAATGGGAGGCCATACAGGAGGGAATGAGAGAGATCGGTCATGTCATCAACAAAGAGGCTGACACACTAGTGACGTCAAGCAAAGCAAATGCAACATCTGAGGAGATGCTGCTATACCCCCCCCCCCCCCCACCACCACCACTACCGGCAGGTATGAGGTTGGTGAAAGAGTGACATACTCACTCACACACGCACGCACGCACACGCACACACACACACACACACGCACACACACACACACACACAGAGTCTTCATCCCCATTTCCCTCCCCCACCCTGATTTATGAGCTCAACCTGGGAGATTGCTTTCCACAAGGGGGAGAGACCTATACCAGCCTGCCTTTTGAAAGACACACACACACACACACACACACACACACACATGTATATATATATATATATACACACACACACTCACAATGCCATAAACCCATGCCTGCCATCCACGTCAAGGTGAAATGGAGTAGGAAAACAAATAGATGTGCTTGTGGCAAACCACTGGTCCGATGAGCAGCGATTCTGGAATAACTGTTGGACACACACACACACACACACACACACACACACACACACACACACACACACACACACACACACTTGAATGATTTATTTTTATCCATCTACATTCAGTAATCAGCGTGACAATAAAGATGTAGGGGTGTGCAGGTCTGCAGATTGCACCTGACCTAAAGAAGTCAAAGGGCCTGAAAGGATTATACAATTTTAATGTGTTGCGTCTCTTTGTCTCTTACTGCTGCTGATGCTCAGTATACCATCTCCACCCTTATGAGCTGTGACCAATCCATAAAAAAACAGTCCCACACACGTTTACTCTTTAAGGTCTAAGAGCTGTGGCCAAAAACAGTTCCAAAATTCTTGGAAAAGATTAGACAGCTGATTTAATGATTTGATGAAAGCTAATTTAAACCACAGTGGCAGGCAGATATGTCATTGAAAATGATACTTTGCCAGTTTAATGATACAGACTTTGTATGATAACAGTGGGGGTAGTATGTGTTATGTTAAACTTCCTTCCATCTTACCAGTGGCCAAATCTATCTGCTCATTTGCCAGCAAAAATTGTAAACAACAGATTGTACTTTCTTTTTTTTGTATGCCCGCCACCACAGACACAAAGAGTATAGAAGTGAATCGAGAGAGAGACCCGTGCCCTCTCTCTCTCTCTCAAATATAAACCAAGATTCTGTTACTGTGATGTCTATTTCTCACCATTAAATGTTTTCAAAAACATATTTTAGCGCACTGTGTAGCTGTAATATGACATTGTTTGTTACCAGCCAGCTGCCATATTGTTATTGATGGAACACTTGTATTATGTCACCGAACAGCTGGAGCAATTATTGGCAAAGTGCAGCGCAGTGCATTCTGGTCATTAAAGATTTCTACATCTTGGGCAAAAGCCGATGCAATAGCACTTTTTCTCTCTCAAAGTTTATTATAGCCCAGTATCAGAAAGCATGCCTCAAAGGGCTGTACAAATAAAAATTTCGATTCAATTTCAATTATATATATAAAGTCCAAAATCAAGAAACTCCCCCCAAAAATATTTCACACACAGTGACTGTTTGCAGGAGAAATCAATCTAATCTGTGCAACACGCCATGGCTCCATCAAAAATTGATGAGGTGTGTATTTTATTAGCTTCTGGGACACTTCTGAAATGCGCTATTTACGTATATATTTTCTAACCTTTGATGATAAATGGTAAATGTACCTGCAATTGCACTGTATGTTTCTAGTCCTCTGACCATTCAAAGAGCTTTTACACCACATGTCGCATTCACCCATTCACACATGCATTCATACACTGGTGGCTGAGGCTATCATTCAGTTAACCGCTGATACACTTACCCTGATAGCACACTTTGGGGCTCAGTTTCTTGCCCAAGAATACTCTGACGTGTGGGACTGGAGGAGTCAGAGGTCGAAGGGCCGATCTTCCAATTAGTAGACGACAGGTTCTACCATCTGTGCTGCTACTGCAACATGTATATTTCCGGCCTTCAAGGATGACATTGTGATGCATGCATGGAAGTCTGTGTATGTGTATATTTCTGTGATGTGACAGTGTCCAAAACGGGCCAAAAGAGACCCAAATGCCCTTGTGTGTGACACATAATAGCAGCCAGCCAAGAGCCCAGGTGTCAAACGGATACTGAAGACCGATGGTAGCTCATTTGTGTTTCCATCTATGGGTGTGTGTGTGTGTGTGTGTGTGTGTCAACGCTCTCAAAACAGAAACATATAACCTCTAATGCCCAGAAATAGTCTTCTGAATGATACTGTCAGCATGATCTGTAGTCTATTACTGTCCAGCCAGCAAGCTCAGCCATAACCAGGCTCTGTAACAGCAGACAGTGCTGCTGTGGATTAGCCTACATAACCGTACATGTATTAAAGGATGTAATGCAGGTATTTAGCATTTGTGGATTTACAGCTACCTTTGCTGCTCTGCTGTCAACCAAAGGGGGAACACATTTTTTTCCCACTGTGGGATTCTGAAATTCACCAGACATCTTTAAACCAGCAAAACTGAATGGTGCTCAGCACCCCTCCCAGCACACACTAACACACACACTCTGTATCCTCTACGACAGTGTACAGTGTGATCATAATTGTTGTTTTACAACTTAATACAATAATAATATTAATACATTTTATTTGTATAGCGCTTTTCAAAACACTCAAAGACGTTTCAGAGAAAAACAAAAAATAAAAGAAAAAAATAAAAAAGATAATAAAATAAAATAAAAACAACAACATAAGAGCAGTAAAATACAGTTAAGAGCAAGAATGTATGGAATTAGATTAGTCTCAATATTAATACATGCACACAGAAGGATTCACGAATACATGTTAAGATTTATATATAAATGACTCTCTCCACACAAATATTTTCAATGCACACGCATATATTTGGCATTTTATATAAATGTAAAAAAAATCCACAAATAACCAAAAAAGTTTCACAAATGTATTTCTGATGCACACACAAATATTTATTGTTTTAAATATATGCAATAAAAATCCACAAATATATGTATTTTTATATAATTTATTTATTTATATATTGTATTTAAAACGTATTTGCAATTTTCATCAAAACATATGTGGATGTTGATACATTCATATACAAATGCTTTTATTTTGTGAACCTCTGCAGATTCGTGTGTGAATCTTTTTGAGACTCCCCTGACGTGACCCGATCCACAAATGCATTTTTTCTACCAAGGGGATATAGGTAGCCAATCAGATGTCTCCTTCCTCTTCAGCCAATCACATGAGCGTCCCGCTACCACCCCCATGTGGGGTATGTTTTAATGTCGTAGTGTCAGAGGGTGGCAGTAATGCACAACTACATTGTTTGCCGACCGCCAAATTAATAAGGACGAGAAGAAGAAGAAGCAGCAGCAGAAAGCAGTCAAAGCAGAGCCCCGGGTCAATGGTCAAGAGGTCTAGTCAGAGACTTTATTATGAGGAGACTGAACACTCTCATATAAATGAATGGAGGAGTTTGCAACGGCAGTATGGCGGTCGTACGCACATGTCCCGCCTCTTCCGCCACTCACAGAGCCAATTGTTTGGTGATTTTTTTTGTCAATCATGTTGTAGTGACGTAAGCCTGCCTAACCACCTTAACGACAGTTTGGTCAAGTTGCTGCATAGAGGACTCCGGAGGGAGGGACCATTGACAGTAGTAGGGAGGGTCACAGGGAAAGTGTCGTTAAGGTGACATCTGATTGGCTACCTATATCCCCTTGGTAGAAAAAATGCATTTGTGGATCGGGTCACGTCAGGGGAGTCTCAAAAATATTCACACACAAATGCACAGAGGTTCACAAAATAAAAGCATTTGCATATGAATGTATCAACATCCACATATGTTTTGATGAAAATTGCAAATATGTTTTAAATACAATATATAAATAAATAAATTATATAAAAATACATATATTTGTGGATTTTTATTGCATATATTTAAAACAATAAATATTTGTGTGTGCATCAGAAATACATTTGTGAAACTTTTTTGGTTATTTGTGGATTTTTTTTACATTTATATAAAATGCCAAATATATGTGTGTGCATTGAAAATATTTGTGTGGAGAGAGTCATTTATATATAAATCTTAACATGTATTTGTGAATCCTTCTGTGTGCATGTATTAATATTGAGACTAATCTAACTCCATAAGAATGGGGATTGAATGCAAGCCTGAACAGGTGGGTTTTGAGCAAAGATTTGAAGGAGTTTAAGTCTGTACAGTTACGATGTGTTGGGGGAGAGAGTTCCAGAGGGAGGGAGCTGCAATGGAGAAGGCTTCCCCCCCCCCATGTTTTGTGCTTGGTCCTGTGTGGTGGAGATGAGGAGATTTGCATCAGAGCAGCGGAGACTGCGGGAGGGGTTGTGACGGTGCAACAGGTCAGTGAGGTAATATGGGGCCTGGTTATGGAGGGCTTTGAAGGTGAGGAGAAGGACTTTGAACTGAATGAGTTGAGGAACTGGGAGCCAGTGGAGGTTCTGAAGGACAGGCCTGATATGGTCATGGGAGAGGGACTGGGTGAGGAGACGGGCAGCAGAGTTCTGGATGTACTGTAGTTTACTGAGGACTTTAGAGGATGAACCATACAGAATGCTATTGCAGTAGTCGAG
This sequence comes from Cephalopholis sonnerati, assembly GCA_019142605.1. NCBI lineage: Eukaryota > Metazoa > Chordata > Actinopteri > Perciformes > Serranidae > Cephalopholis > Cephalopholis sonnerati. The sequence goes on from JAGQAX010000003.1 coordinate 4,996,117, forward strand.
TCTGGATGTGATGAATGCGTGAATCAGAGTTTCTGCAGTAGAGAAGGTGAGAGAGAGGCGGAGCCGAGCTATGTTTTTTAGATGGAAGAAAGCTGTTTTGGTGGTATGATTAACGTGCGGTTCAAATGAAAGGTTGCTGTCGAAAGTGACTCTGAGGTTGCGTAGATGTGGAGATGGAGAAAGTGTAGAATTTGCAACATTAAGGCTGAAATTATGGATGGTTTTAGTAAGGGAACTGGGGCCGATTATGATCATGTCTGATTTGTCACAGTTGAGTTGTAGGAAGTTAGTTTGCATCCAGGATTTTATTTAAGTGAGGCAATTTTCAAGTGTGGAACAGATTGCTGTAGTGTTTGGTGGCGATGTAGATCTGGATGTCGTCGGCATAGCAGTGGAAATGGAGACCATATTGGCGGATGATGTTACCAAGCGGGTGGATGTAAAGGATGAAAAGGTGAGGACCAAACACAGAACCCTGGGGGACACCTGGGGACAGAGGAGCGGTGGAGGAGGTGCAGTTATTCACATGGATGAATTGCTGTCTGTTGATAGATCTGAGATATAATCCGAACCAGGAGAGAGCCGTGCCAGGGATGTTGTAACAGGTTTTAAGACGGGAGAGGAGGGTGGAGTGGTTGATTGTGTCAAACGCAGCAGTGAGGTTGAGCATGATGAGGATGTTGAGGTGTCCAGAGTTGGCGGAGAGGAGGAGGTCGTTAAGTTGAACCAGAGTCCACTATATGATCATGCTGCATCAAATGCCAGCCACTTTTACACCACAATTCTACCGTCAGACAGAAAGGAGTTTCAGATTTAATTATTATCATCTCAATACTCAAAGAGCCTGAAATTTTTTTCTTTTTTCAAATTAATCAGTGCCACAACTAAATTAAATTTGACTGCATAAATTGGTTGACAGACTGGACTTAGTATAAAGGAGGAAGAAAGATGTGTTTTTTATTTTGGCTTATGGTAGGAGCATACAAATATAAATGGTTGTATTTTGTTTTGTTTTTTTTTTACGATTGATTTTAAAGAAAACATGCCTTTCAAACTCGCCGTGGGGTTTGGAGGGCATGTTTACATCATTTATCATAGCCATTAACAGTAAAAACAGAAATCATTGTTGGATTTTCAAATTTCTAACAATCCTTGGACACATCATGTGCAACGAATGCTTCCATCAGATAAAAAACAATCACATCAGGGCTTAAAATAGTGATATTTCACTTAAATTCCTTTATTCTACATGTCTTATTTAAATTTTGGCCAAAACTAAACAGTTTGCAGGATAGAACTAGCATGCACGACAAGAGTGAAAAACCAAAGCTCTTTTCAATTCCTGGATTTTGTCTTCAACTTTTAACATTCAAACATCAAAGGGTAAGTTTTAAAAATCTAATAACTAATTTATGGTGGAGGGAGGGTCATACATTTTCCACCAGTCAATCAAGAGAGGCTCAATGAAAAATATCTGTAGCTTTGGAGACGGTCATAAAAAAACAACAAAACAACAAACCAACAAACAATCAAAAAAACAAACAAAAAACCCCCAAAATGAAGTCACTCCCCAGCCACCCCCCTCCTCTGCAAAAAAAAAAGAATGGTCCCTTAAAAATTGTTGAGTCACTCCTACACTAGGGTTCGTCTCTAAGGGTGTTGGCCCATTTCAGCCCTCTAAACGGGCTCAGAGTGGTGACTCAGCATTTTTTGCGCATATGTGAACACTCACAACTCAGACCACCTTGTTTGGCTTCAAGTCCAAGGTGCAGTTCACTTAACCTGTGTCTTGTGAACACAAATGCTCCAGGTTCGCTTTGCTCTTTGCCATTGTATCCAGCCCTCTAGATCACATGCTATTGCACTGGGACGCTTGAAAAAACATAACGACATTGGCCTGTAACACTTGCAAGGACGCAGGACGAGGAGTAGTTTGGTCCACGGAAGCATGTCCCCAGATGTGGAATGTAGAGTACATCAAACAGATACAGTCTACAGCACACATAAACGCAAAGGTTGTCCTCCAATATTAAGTTCATCTGAAAGCGAGGGGCTTCATAACTGCAGTGCAGTGTCGTATAATGTAAAAACAAAATATATATGAATATATATTATATATAGGCTATAGTGTGAACACAGAGGATTGAGGCCCCATCAGAGCTGAAGTTGACAAGAGAAAAAACTGAGTCTTCTTTCAAATGAACTGACAATGTGAACAGAAAAAGAACTGAGACCTTATTCTGTTGGCCCACTTTTTGGTGAACTTGAAAAGGACTGGGTTTGGTTCGTTTAAAAAGGACTATATGTGAAAACACCCTAAATGCAGCTAAAGCCGAGTGAGTGACCTGGGACATCAACGTATACTGTCATGTCTTTCCAAAACAAAGGGAAATCGGGGTTCCAAACAGAAAAGAAAAAAAGAAAGGAAAGGGAATGAAGCAAACTAACTTTGTAAAAAAAATATCAAAAAAATGCATGAAAGAGACATGAATCAAGACAGGATGGGCAGGGGGTCCAGAGAGACTGCTGATGCCTAGGGCCAAGATTTCGGTGCTACGCCCCTGGAAACAAAACACTCCCAATGTGCCAATGTAAAGCAGTAAGAGAACCAAGTGTATTTTCCTTAGGATAATATGATCCCAACTTTTCTACGCAATTTTATTTCTTTCAGCACAGGCTCAGGTTAATGTGACCTATCTGAAATAAGGCTACAGTGAACTGAAAACTCAACTAATCCAGAATAACAGTATGTTCAGCTGTGATATAGGCTCAGTACTGTCAATAAAACAGCCGGCAGCTGAAATCACCATCCTGCTCCTGTTTAGCTCAGGTGGATCATTAATAACATTCTGTGTGTCACAGCCGCCATCCAAGCTGCTAGTGCCGGGACCAGCAGGGATGTGAGAGATGTCCGGGGTTTTCGCCATCGTCAATGTGCTGACGGGCAGGATTCCCATCGCTAACAATGACAGAATACAATTTTAACTGCTGAGCGGGTTTGCTGTTCTGCACACTGATATTATTTTAAGGAAGCTTGGCAGTGAATTTTGCTGTTGTTTGTCTATTGTGTCTTTTCTGGGCACTGCTCTAGTATTTTCTATCCTCTTGGTCATCTCTGTGCTGACATGGGACCATGGTGCCTTCCCCACCTTGTGCTGATTTAAATATGCTGCCTCATGTGCCAATTTGACCAAAAGACACCAATGTTAAGCCTTAAAAGAGTTTAGAACTTTTAAAAAATACATTCACTATCTACTTTTAGTGTATTATCATGCTGTGTCTCAAGCTCTTGTATTATTTGACATTACAACTAAACATGATGGCTTGACTTGTTCCCATTGTACTAGCTAATACAGAATAAAAGAAGCATGTGAGATGACTTAGCACTACTTTATGTTCCAGCATGCTCTTTGCTGTGTTACAAAGGAAATTAACTGTGCTGAACTGTCAATTAACAAATCTGATCTACAATAAAAGGTGTTAATAGTCCACCGTTTTGTTCCCTCATGAAGGTGTACGCCCCCAAGGCAGAAGGAACCTGTCCTTGTAAACACAGAGGCAGAGTCACAAACACACACACAAACATGTACAGGCAATGTTTACTGTACACACACACACACACACACACACACACACACAGCCATGGGAGAGAATATGCATGCACATACAGTATATACACACCCACACACACGCACACACACGCACACGCACGCACACACACACACACACACACACACACACACACACACACACACACACACACACACACACACACACACACACACACACACACACACACAGAGGTTTGCTGTTGATGGTGCAGGTAAAGCTGTGCTTTCACAAGCAGTTTGAACTTTGTTTGAGACTAGCAAACATCCCTGTGTGTAGGGTAAGCAGATTTTCTGCCTTCTTGCGCAAAAACTACAATGAGGGAGAGTGAGAGGGAGGGAGGACGGGAGGAGGGAAGGGATGGCAAAGGAAGAGAGGAAGGCATACAGAGAATGACAGCGTGTTTTAGTGCTTACTTTCATCAAAATGATGGAAGACCAGGAAGGTCAGAAAATATATGTGGAAGGTGAGATCTCTTTCCTCAACCAGTCTCACTGTATGGAGAATGGCAGCAGCACCGAGCATTTGCTTTATGCTACTCAGTGGTAGATCTCCTTCCAGCGTGCTGCATCTAGGGCTGAAACTATTACTTGAGAAACTTGAGTAACTCGATTACTGAAAATCATTTATACAAATTATCCGCATCAAAGCTTCCATCAATCCATATAACTCATGGACGTATATAGAGACCTGGATACAGTGTAGGAGGTAGGACCCCGTTCCTTCCTGTCAAAGTTGCTCAGTTGCACATGAAGCCAAAAACATTTAACTGCCATGTAGAAAATTACCTGGAAGATTGGTGCTGGTTTGGCATTATTGGGCCTATAGAGCAGGCGCACTAGAGACTTCCGCTGGCTAGGCCGGCTACTTCCAGTTTAGCGCTTGGCTAACTTGAATGGGGATAAAATGATTTAATCTTGCAGCTCTTCTAGACTTTCCAAATGTTATCATACCGAATGGATTAAATCCTGATGTTGAAACAACTTATTTTGCAGGGGTTGCAGCGCTCAAAAATGTGTCCCAATGTAAGTCTCTTTCCCAATGTAAGTCTATGGGAAAAAATCTTTTTGTGCCCAACAACATTACATAACAGACACAGAAATTGTAATTTAAACATTAGGCCATGATAAAAAATTGGCTTCAAAGCCTAGGTCACTTCCTGGGGCCCTGTTATAACTATATACAGCCCTCTGTGTTTCACATGGATGATTATTACTGTGGCACATTAAACTTATGCTGTGGGCATGTGACGGGAGGAAGACACCTCAAAATCATACATCCATGCTAAAAATAAAAGGTGTTATTTGATAACATGGATTACAAAGTGACGAAAGAAAGAGAAAAAGTGAGGGGTGAAGAGAAGAGACAGGCCAGAGAAAATGTCAGAAAGCAGTTAAGTTTGAGATCATTTCAAGCTGAAACAAAAACTCTGTGCAGTGCAGCTATTGTAAAACCAAACAAGCTTAAAACAATAGCACAACGTCAATACTTCAGCATCTCAACAGAAAGTATCCAGCCTACGCATTCAGTCAATGGAGCAGAGCCATTGCACTTACAGTAACGAGTGTAGCTGCCATCAGCTCGAGTAATTTTTGAGTTTGTTTCTATCGAGACCGCTCGGCTGTTCGCCACTTACCATGCCATGCCGTGTAGGGTTGTGTGTGTATGTTCAGTGCCGGCACAGAGCGCAGAGGAGAGGCTGCAGGATGATAATAAATTAAACCAAAATGTGTAAGAGTGCCTATAAAAGAACCGATACTGTTAACGCTTATCAATACTACGGCAGAAATGTGTACTTGTAGAAATTACATAAAGTTTGCAGCCACACTGGCACGGAAGTGCCGATTGCTGCAAGTGTGTGTTCCACCAACCAGCGTTCTTCAGCGCACAGTCCCGCCCCTCAAGAATTCCGGGTAATCTGAAAAGTCCTACTCCCCTACTAGGTACTTTTTTCAGGAAAAGTAGGGGGTTGGGTTTTTTCCCCAGGTAATGTCGGTGGAAACACTCCCAGGGCTTTTCAAAATCCCAGGTAAATGAAAAAAGTTCCTGCGGTGGAAAAGGGGCTATTAATGAAAATAGCTTCTGTGGCAACCCCCATAGGCTTGTCGACTGCCGTTTTGAAGCCTCAAGTTCACCACTGAGGCCATCATCATCTTGGTTTTGTGGAGCCAGAAGTGACCATATTTGGAAGAGAGGCTAGTGCTGTGGAGGGGTGGATCTGACTCACAGAGTGCGACCTGCAGTGACGCATCACAGACAGCCTATTGCTCAAGCGGCCCTGCCCTCCTATACGCGTGACTTTGGGCCTTAATAAAATGTAAACAGGTAAGTTAGACAAAAATGTACCCCCCGTACAGTTGTCATTAATGTTGAAATTAGCTTTAGAGACCAAAACTGTTTTTTGTACCAGGCTGTAAACATGTTTATTTCTGCTGTAAAGTTGGTCATTGGGTACATGGGGGTCTATGGGGATTTACTCACTCTTGGAGTCAGCCTCAAGTGGCAATTCGATGAACTGCAGTTTTTGGCACTTCTGTATTGGCTTCATTTCTCAGCCTCGGAGGTTGCTGCTTGAGCGGACCCAACAATATTGATGTTAGCATTAACATTAGCCTCCCTACAGGCTTCCAGTACCTAGAGCTCCCTGCTCATCTGCCTGAAGCAGTTTGCCGGGTGACATGAAACCCAGGGACCCCCACTGGCTGATGAGCAGGAAGCTCCAGGCAGCACGGAGGGAAAACAAACTGTTTATCTGCACAGACTGCCCAAACTGCAGTGACAAGAAGCTGTTTCGAAATTGGTAACATTTCCCTTTTGAGAACATAAATCAGTTTGGTAGCTAATTAGGTTTTCACAAACTGACTGCAGCATTTTAGTGTCGGAATCTATTTTCTTAAGCAAAACTAAGTTAACGAATGGAGATAACCAAAGAGAAAAAAATGCTGCAGTCAATTGGTGAAGCCGTAGCTTCATTTGCGTCATTATTATGATAGTCACTCTCACGCACTCACAGTACTCCCCTCACGGAGATGCATAAAATACCCCTAAAATCAAAATATCAGGTGGCTTGTGGAGAAATTGGTGCCTAATCATTGTATGCAATTTAAGCAATAAAATGTTGATTTAAAAAAAAAAAGCAACAACAAAGGAAACCAGTTAGTTGTTTGTTTAGGAGACCTGCCTTTTTCATCTGCATATTCATTAGTGCTCTTTTATAGAGCAAAAGTATTTTGTGTCTGATTTACTCTACTCTTACTCTTACTCTACTATTATTCGATGGATTAATGGGTAGAATACTTGATTACTAAAATAACTGATAGCTGCAGCCTGACCTACTGTTTACACATCTTAAAATAGCTCCTACTGAGCTCCTTCTGCTCAGTTTAAACACAAACTATGAAAAGTAAGAAATGTACTAAAAGGGAAACATTTCTGCTTGGACTCCCTAACCCGCACAGTTTGGTAACTTCAGAGGAGGATTATACGAGGCGGTTTGGAGATAAATTCACTTTTCTGTTTAAAAATAGTCTCCAAGGTTATGAATGTCTGAAATATTTCTTCATAGAAGTTGGAAGAGTTCAAATGTAGACTAAAGTATTCTTGAAAATGGAGATATTTCAGGAGACTGACATGTCTTGATTTCTTAAACATGACTTACAAACACATAAACCTTTATAAAATTGCTGTGATCTATCATTTTACATAGCTATATGAAGAATTCCCTTAGTGTACCAGGCCTTGTTCACTATTTTCTCCTTATTCTAAGGCCCAACCATTTTGTTGATTAAATGAGAAAGTAATCGAAAAATTAATAATTAATGAAAATAGTGGTTAGTTGCAATCCTACGTTGTACAGTGGCCTAAATCAAAAGCTCACTGAGCCTCAAGTGACAATTACTTGAAAGAAAACCCGAAAAAAAATCCAAAACAAAACGCTAATCCATTTACAAAACAGATGACGAACAGCCTATGATATCTTTGGAAGAATAAATGCAATTTCAATAATATTTATCAGTTTTTCCACATTCAGTCGGTCTTCTACTCACAGTCATTACACATGCATTTTTCCATACATTTCCACTCCTGTGTAGTAATCGTGACATCACCACACCAAACTAAAGTGAAAGAAAAGAACTGTATTATGATCAGGTTGGAAAAGCCTCTGAAGCTGCATTATACATGAATAAAGCTACTCAATGTTTAACTTGCTCCTGAAACCTGGCACCTCTTAGCCTCCACAAGTGCATCACTATTAGGTGTGCAAGGTCATCCAGTGGGCTAGACTGGACCCATTGGTGGGCCAGGCCCCTGGGTTTGACACCCCTGATTTTACATTCAAGTCTGTGAAAACATAAATGCTTCACCAACACACATTTTACTCCAACAGCATAGACCTATACAATCAGGTGGACACCCAAGATTTGTGTCACCAATTCAGTATCTGACCAAATGTCTCCGCTTCTGTTCCTGAGATATGACATTGAAAAATGGCCAGAAAAGTATTTTATGTAGAATATTATAATGTCACAGTCAAGTTGACCTTTGAACTTTTGAATATAAAATGTCATCACTTCATCATTTTATCCTATTAAAAATTTGTGTGAAGTTTTGTCATAATTAGTGTAAGAATTCTTGAGTTATGGCCAAAAACATGTTTTGTAAGGTCACACTGACCTTGATCTTTGACACTAAATTCTAATCTGTTTTTTCTTCAGTCTAAGTGGATGTTTGTGCCAAATTTGAAGAAATTCCCTCAAGGCGTTCTTGAGATATCACGTTCACAAGAATGAGACTGACAAAGTCACAATAACCTTCACCTTTAAACTTCAACCAGCAAAATTTAATAAGTTCCTCATTGAGTCCAAGTAAACGTTTTTGCCAAATCTGAAGAAATTCCCTCAAGGCATTCTTCAGATTTCATCTTCACAAGAATGTGAAGTATGTATGGTAAGGACAATCTAAAACATAATACCTCCACCAGCGTGGAGGCATAAAAACATAATGGCTGTTAATCTAATAAAAAGCTTCTGCATTTTTAAATCGAATTTTCACCCTAAAAAATGTATGAAGGTGAAGGTGTTTATAACTCTGTGCATCTATCGGAGAACTTGACTTCAGTGTAAGTTGTGGAGCTGCTGGTCTTATTTTACACCAGATTCAAGAATACAAGTACATACAAGTACAACTACATGGGACACGTCTGTCACGTGAATTCATGGGCCACTAAAATCAAATGTTATCAAGTTTCAGAACTCTGTGGCACAGATAATGTGTTATTATTTACAGATGCATATAAAATAAGCCGGGAAAGCAGAGCTACTGAAGAGTAGCTGCTAAAGGTACAACCATCCCCCATACACCACTACTGCACTCAATATCTATACTGTGGTACAAAGTTACACAGAATACACACAGCCAAGCCCACCATACAGACACAAGCTTGAAACAAGCACATTGAAATATGCAGAGCACAAGACAAGAATAGCATTTTCAGTCACATTTAATGCTCTCTCTCTCTCTCTCATTCACTCATTCACTCACTCACTCGCTCGCACGCACGCACGCACGCACGCACGCACGCACACACACACACACACACACCAGGCAAATGGATTTTGCTTGTGCAAAGAGCAGCACAGAGTGACATGTAGCATGTGAGACTGACGCTCAGTGCCGCCAAATTGAAGCTCTGCGTCTAAAATGAATTATCTTTGGCTGGCTGGGGCCGCCTCGCTCCTGTGTGTTTGTGTGTGTTTGTGTGTGTGTATCACTCCCTTAACTTATAATGTGTGAGTGTGTATGAATGTGTCCCTGAATTAGTGTGACAGTGCATCTTTCCTGGTAAGAGGGTGTGTGTGTTTATTTGTGCAATTGGACGGGATGTTGGGAAGCTTGGGATATAATGATATAAGCCTGAGAAACAACAGATGGGAGGGGAGCTAAAACAAATACACGAACACACACACACACACACACACACACACACACACACACACACACACACACACACACACACACACAACTCACATGTGCACAGACCTCTGCTACAGAGTAATTTGTAATGAGTACTGTTAGAGAGGTCTATGAACATACTGCACAATCAAAATAGTTCCATGTATAAGCCCATGGATGGGTACAGTAAGGTACAAAACTTAGTGTATGTCTGGACTGCAAATGAAACACTAAAGAGCTTTTAATTTGAAACAGGAAGTGGAGGCATATACTCAGTCAGGGATGTTCACTACTACAGCATCTGTATGTGCCAGCCCCATTGTTGCAGTCCAGCCCAAATATTCATGCCAATATATGTTAGAATGAGGAACAGTGCCCATAGATTAAGTCACACAGCAGACCTGCTTTATCAAGATTTTTTACACACTGATCCTTTAACACAACCCTCCCCTCTTCAGCTAGGGTCAATGGTGTGTGTCCCCTGTGTGACTGGTGAGGCTGCCATCAGCCACTATCAGAGCCAAGTTCCGTTGATAACAATAGTCTATACAACATCCCATCAGCACTAATTACCAAAAGAATTTTGTCATTGTGGTGGCACCCACTATGACATTTTAATACGTAATATTCACTTCAATTTTTATTAGTGTTTTATTTCCACCCTCTCCTCATAACCATGGCGTCACCCATTCTGACACTGTAACACGCATTACTCAATGTTTCAATAAATTTAAGGCTTGCGTCATACAGACCACCTCAAACAAATTGATTTCAAAGCTGCCATTTTGACTATTGCTGGCTTGTTAGCTAGCTAGCTTGCTGATTCTGCTAACATTACAGTGGTTACAGAAAATGAGCTGAACAAAGTAGTCACTCATCTGATGATAGTGCTTGCCATGTTCTGACAATAAATAATAGTTTAAACCACAATTAACTGTATGATTTCTTTAACTTCTAATTAGGAGCAAAAAAATCAGCCTTTAAACTTGACAGAAATAATGCTGTAACTTTTTATCGACTTATATGAACATTTTTATCATGATAACATTTTTAGCAGTATCACCCAGCCCTAATCAGAAGCATCTGAAATCATTGTGCATCTTGTAGCAAACTCTCCAACACATAAAAATGACTTTTAATGAGCATGATAAATGAGCTGTATCCTGTAGACCCAAATAATTAAACCATATAAACAGTGTGTTTGCTATTGAGTGTGTATTTGTGTGAATGAAAGGGAGCTACATTGCCAGTGGTAGAGAGTACAGGGAGGCAGAGAGTGTGGGAATAAAGACAAGGAAACAAGGAAAAAAATTGAGAGAGGGATCTTTGCACAACCATCAATCACCTTTTGGGGTTCAAGTTTATTTGGCTTCTTTAAAAAAAAAAAACTCAGCACACAGGAAGGGAAAGGAACTGGTGGATGGAAAGAAACAGAGGAAGACAGAGGATGAAGGAAGACACAGCAAGGGGGGGGGGGGGGGCGGGGAGGACTAGTATACAGAGGGGGGAAACTACCTGGGAGTAAGGGGATGAAGAAGAGGGAGGCAGTGAGAAAGGAGGACATGGGGAAGATATGTTCCTCAGGAGAAATAAGAGTTAAAAATGCCTTTGCATCTACAATCTACAAGTCTTCAAATATGTATATTATCATTATATAAACTCTGCACACATATTTCCCCTTGGGGATCAATAAAGTATTTCTGATTCTGATTCTGATATTTGTATTGCATCAGCAGTCCACAGGAAAGAATACTCATTCTGAAAACTACAAATCTTTAGAAAGAAAGAAAAAAAAGAGACTTAAGCCAAGTGCACATATCGAGGTGGATTTCCTCTCTGGACTCACAGCCTGTCTTGGAGCTCTAATGAGAGACCAGCTCCCTCCGTCTACATCTCCTCAATCACTACTCCATCACTCCTGCTCTCCGCCTGCCCTGCAGTCCCTCTCCATAACTATTTGGACAGCTGTTTGCAGGTAACTCACTTTCTCTGTCTCCATGTTACTCTTTTTCCTCTGTCATGTAAAAGCATCATGTGATTTTTTTCATGCTGTGATCAGTTTTGATCTCATTCTACCATCTACCATTTCTGCCCTAAAACAGCTCACAGTCCATGAGCCTGTCTTCCCCATGTTCTCATACAGTTCTCTTTTTCCAGTGCAGCCCACTGCTCTGTGCCATACTGCCCGACTACCATATGACTCACAATTCCTTCTTGCCATTTAGCTCATTCATTCCTGCTGTTTTACCATTTAATCATCCATTTCTGTCTTCTTTTAACTCCTTCCCTGTCCCTATAGCTCCATTAAAATCTCTTAGTTCTCAAGTTTTCAAATCAATTTACTTTTTACTCCTGTCACTGTATGGCAGAGATGCTAAGTCATTTTTTGCAAGTTTAAATCAAGTCTTAAGTCCTCTTTCACACCAATGATCAGGGTCAGACTAGTGCTGGGCGGTATACCAGTTCATACCGGATACCAGTGTTTTTTTTGTTTATGATATGAATTTTTCATATACCACAATACCGGTGAGTATGTAGCGTACACAACGATGGGAAAGTCGAGCGGCGGACACTGTTTGGGAGGGGACTGTTTTGCAGTTGCACTAAGCAAGATAATGTGACGGCACAGCGGTGATAAAAACAGTGAATGTTCCGAAGTTACAGAACAAATCGAAAATGACACAGGAGAACTTGTACCGAAAAGAGGAGGAGCCGTGTTTGTTGTTTAGAAGTTCTTCGACTTTAAAAAATCCGCCGTCGATCAAACAATTATCTTGAAATGTCGGGCTAAAGTTGTAGCCGCAGGAGGCAACACGAGCAATATGCTTCACCACCTCAGGCACAAACATGTCTTGGAATATCAAGAATGCATGAAACTAAGATCTGCTTCCTCCACGTCTGCAGGTAACGTTGGCAGTGGCACTACAAGAGAAAAGACGAGTCAGATGTCACTCAGAGACGCGTTCGTATTGATTCTTTCACTTCATTAGAATCATGAGTGCCACCTCTTTGTAAACAGCATCATTTTGTAGGGCCATGCAAACCTGTATCAACACTAGTGTGGACATTAATGTGTTTCTTCTAGGGCTGGGACTTTGACGCTTTAATTTCGATTAATTAATCACAGGAAAAATAACACGTTAAAAAAAATAACGCATTTAATCACACCTCTCTCAGTTCCCCAAAGAGCGCGGCTCGGGCCGCACTTTCCTGACCGAGCCCGACCTGAGTCCGAGACAGTTAAAACCGAGCCTGGTCCGAACCCGACAGCCTTTATGTTTTTCAAGTCCAAACCCGACCCGAGCCTGACGCAGTTTGTTACCTGACATAGTTATTGTTACCATGGTTACAGCTTGTCTGTTTACTGTGACCACACATGGACAGTGTGTAAATGACCATCAAAAGGCTGCTGTTACTCACAGTCACACACGCCGCACACACACTCAGTCGGCCTGTGTTGCGTTCAGGCGTTGTCACGTAAATAAAATTCCAGCACTTGAATAGGCCATAGCACAACGCAGCAGCATGTCAGATTCTTAATTGTTATCCGAACCCGGCCCAACCCGTGGGGTATCCACTCTCTGGCCCACAATAGACCAGATGACAGGGTTCAGAGCCAAAATAAGTAAGTCTACATCTGACAAATTAAGAAACTTTATGGCTAAATGAAAAATAAACATATTAGTTTAAGTAACTTCACCTATAAGTCTGTTCATTGATTCAGTCATCAACCAAAATTTATCTGAATTGAAAAACTTTGCTTATTGTGTCAAATGTTGCTTTTTGATAAAAATGTGATTAATCGCTATTAATTAACACGATTAATTAACACCCAGTCGTGCATGGAAAAAAAAAATACCGTGATATACCGTGATACCGTCATAAGTTGGAAAAATACCGTGATATAAATTTTTGGTCATACTGCCCAGCACTAGGTCAGACCAGGGTTATCTCACCTGTGGTCAATCCTTCTTTCATTAATTCCAATCTAGCCAGCCACCATGGGTTAATGACATGACAATTTAGATACGACCTGGGTCACAACCCAGGGAGCAATGCATACAAGTTACCACACATGCAATAGGTGCAGGGTTTACACGTTATATTCAGTTGGACAATAAGATCGGGCCGACAAGAGCCAGACCGGATCAGTTAACCAGTTAACTCCAGAGTGAAACATGGAGTCCCAACAGCGAATGAGTGTCTGACAACAGCGGCGCATCGCCTAACATCGCAGCTCACTGTCCACACTGAATGCATTAAATATGCACTTCTGGTCAAACCAAACTGGTGTCCAGTGTTCCACCCACACTGTACGTGGCTGACTTTTAGATCATGGCTTAAGGTCCTAGAAGGCTGTCAAGAAGCGCCCCTGATCAATGAGAGGTTAGCCCGGTGTCGTTGGGCCCAAGCACACAAGAACTGGACAGCCAGGAATTGGAAGAAGATTCTGTGGTCAGATGAGTCCAGTTTCCAGCTTTATCTTCCTCCTGCTAATGTGAGGGTATGCAGAAGGCCAGGCGGAGCATTATCTCCAGCATGTACAGTACCCACTGTCAAGCATGGTGGAGGCAGTATCATGGTTTGGGGATGCATGAGTGCTGCTGGTGTTGGTCATCTCACTGTCTGTGATGGCACATTGAACTCTGCCAAGTATTGTGCCATTCTCCAAACCCACATGCTCCCTTCTGCACGTGCACTGTTCTGTCGAGGTCAAAACTGGATGTTTCAACAAGATAATGCCCCTTGCCACACATCCAGGGCTAGTAGAACTTGGCTGCAGGAGCACAGTATCCAGGTCTTAGAGTGGCCATCTCAATCCCCGGACATGAGCCCCATTGAAAATCTGTGGTGGATTATCAAAAGGTCTGTTTCAAAGCGTAAACCAAAGAATTTAGAAGAATTAAAAGCAGTAATTCAAGAAGAATGGGACAAGATTACCCCTCAACAGTGTGAAAGGCTCGTGGGGAACATGCCAGCCAGGATTAGAGCTCTACTGCGTGCTAATGGCAGGACTACTAAATATTAATTTAATGATGTGATGGTTTATTTATTTTTTGTTCAGTTTTGAACACATTCTCTGTTATTTGTTGACTTTGATACCGACAATGTTGAGAACTGACATATTAAAACTGTCAGGAATTTCGTTTTGTTAGTTTTTCTTGTAAACAATAAACAAAAAAAATATAATTTGTATTTGTTTGTGTCTGTCTAATGCAGCCACACCTTTTGAAACACAAAAAAGATTTTTCCACAAATATTTCATGATAATATTTGAAATTGTGTAAAATTTTACATTTTACATTTCAGTATTGACTGGACCATAAGTCAAAGCTGAGCAATGATTTTTACCTGTCTGACCACTTTGTTTGGCTTATACAAGCAGTCTATCACTCACACACACAGACACACACACAAACACACACACACACAACTCACTCCCTATATTCCATCTCAAACCCTCCCTCGTTTTTCCTCTCTGTTTTCCTGTCTTCTCTCTGCCACTCTCTTTTTTCTCTTTCCTCAATATCAGGTACAAGACTGTTGGATTAGGCTCCTTTAAGAGTGGATTAGCTGTGTCGGAGCCGTTTGAGGTAAATTGCTCCAAGGAGTCAATCTACCCCCTCCAACACCACCACTACCACCTCCTTTCTCCTCTGTAAGACAGAGTCAAAATTCTCAACCTAATCCTCAAAGAGCCTTACCACACCTCCCCCTGTATTGCACTCCCTCTGTCTGCCTTCTCTGTTTAGCTTTTTCCTCCTCTATTCTCCCCCTCCTTCTTTCAGCCCACACAGAGGAGTGATGAGAAGTGGAAGAGTGATAGACGTGTGGGATGGGTAACGTGGAGTGAGGTGGGGTGGGGGTTGAGAGGAAGGGCTGGCATATGAATGCAGAGACTCCAATGGTACACACGCAGGTGAAGCGCAGATTGTAAACCCAAGACTGGCTGCTTTTTGAGTGTGTATGTGCGTGTTCACCTGCTGGAGCATGTCACTGAACAATGGTGAGTGGTGTTAATGGTAAGTGGCAACGTGTGTGTATGTGTGCATGAGTGTGTTAGCATCTGACAGAGCAGATGGGGAGGGTGGGGTGCATGTTGGGGACAAGGGCGGGGTCACATCTGTGTCGTCCCTAGCGTTTGTCTTTGTGCGTGTGTGTGTTTGTGTCACTTGGCATGGTGGCCACATTTAGAGCCATCAACACAAACAAGGTGATTAGCAAGTTCGGACAAACACATTATTACTCTGAATTAATGGACTGACCTCATACTCTTTGTAACAGCCAACTGTTTCCCCTCCCATCTCTCCCAGCATGTCCAAAATACTGTATTCTCTTTATTTTAGGCTTATATCCAATTTGTACAACATTGATAGTGTGCTGTTAATGCAATCTGCAGCTGAGCCTTACGCCATATTTATCACTAAACTATACACAAGTACAACCTGCTTATAGCTGGGAACATTTGGACAGAGACAGGCTGTCGCGTGTACACACAACAACACACACACACACACACACACACACACACACACACACACACACACACACACACACACACACACACACACACACACACACACACATAAGCTACCCCTGCCTACCCTCATCTTGGAGCTGCCATTGATTTGGGCTGCAAGGTGCTGTGGGCAATGGTTGCCATAGCAACCGGCAGTCGAGCAAGGCAGCCAAAGTTTGAGCTGGCATGAAGAGAGTCTGTGTGTGTGCGTGCATGTCTCTTAGTGCGTGTGTGTGTGTGTTTATGTGTGTGGACTGTTTGTGAGTGTGTATATAAGAGGTAAAGCACCCAAGCATGCATTTATGTTTCTGTGTGTGTGTGTGTGTGTGTGTGTGTGTGTGTGAGGTGCTGGCGGGGTGACAGCAGCCTGTTTAGTATGCAGCCTTCTGACTGCATCTCCCTTCCTCCCTCCCTTTGGCCCACAGACACAGCATAAGAATGATATACCCCCCCATGCACACACAAACACACACACACACGCACACATACACTTGGCTATGTTGCTCTTCTACATATGCACATACTTAAAGTCACATACACTCAGACACCACGTGCCTGCAGACACATTGTGTCATGACTGGTTTCTTACACAGTGGACCCTGCAGGTCAATGTTGTAGATAAGGTTAATATGAAAGAGGGCTTGGTTACAGACACAGCAACATGTTCTCATCCCAAGTCGTCATGTATCGCTGCCTTTTCAGCAACTTTTCATGTTTACATATTACAGTCCACAGCTGAGATATCGGCTAAGGCACATAGTTAGGATTAGGCAACAATGCCTTCATACAGGAAACGAACACCGGGCTCCTGGGTGAAAGTCCAGGGTTTGTTTGACCCATTCACCACCCCTCCCACCTGCCCTATAGGGACTTTCCAGATCCCTATATTACGTTGTTACCAGCAGCATTTCAACCAGATGCCGTCCAGCTGCGTGTCATACCACTGCGACAGGTGACATCTGGCCCTGTTATTAACCGACACCGCCCATCGATGTATCGAAGACTTTGGAATGAGAACGGGCTGGTCAAACACGCATGCACGCACGCATGCACGCACGCACGCACGCACGCACACACACACACACACACACACACACACACACACACACACACACACACACACACACACACAAGCTCGTTTTACACTGCCTGTACGTCCTTGCTGTTCTGTACATGAGGTACAATTGCAGAATTCGGGAACAGAGTTGTATCACCTCTGAGCTGCGAACTGAGGGGGTAAAAGCACTGAAACGATGTCTGTGTAAAAGGGACAGCTGGCAGGATGGGATCATTGGCAGCATGGGTGTGACGATTTGATGATGTGTTATGTGTGCACCCATCTGTGGGAGATTTAAAAAGTACCTGATAGCAGTTAGCGGCTAACTTAAAGAAGAAGAAAAGCTGCTGAAAATGTCTGCAAATTAGAAAAACAATGAGGGGCGGGAGCTCCTTACCCTCCGTGCAGAAGACGAGATCAGCCACCATAAAACGGAGACGGTAAATGTCAATGCCATGTTATACCATTGTTAGTATGTTGTTATTGTTTAGAAAATGCTGCTGAGGTGTGTGTTATATGTCACACTAGAGGCTGATGCTGTTGTGTTACATGTCATGCTCATCACCCCTCTTTAGATTCTGTGATGCCGGCATGCTTTCTAAAATCACATACTGGAGCAGAATGATGCAGCTGTTGTTTGGTTCTGTGTAAAAATGCAAAGGCAGCATGAAGAGGAGACTTCGTAGTGGCCCCATAACGCAATCTCTGTGTAAAAAGGGCTGCAGAAACACACAGACACATTGGTGATAAACACTCCACCATACAATGACATGTATGGCAAAAAGCAGCCTGTTGGTGGAGGTGAATATTGATATTTCCTCTTCAACCCTGTATTCACACCCCCAGGGCGTGTCGAATGGGTGGAGATGGTCTGTCTCAGTGTGTTTCCTCTGGTGCTGTCAGAGCCAACCAAACAGCTTTGGTGGTGTGTGTGTGTGTGTGTGTGTGTGTGTGTGTGTTGTGGGGTGGGGAATCGGGGGACCCTGGGAATTGTTTTCCCTCCTGCTGCTGCTTTGCTCACACACAATTCATATAGATACATCTACACACACACTTAAGTGCCCACTCTTATGTCAATACATTTATATTATTATACACACAGTCATGCATGTTGACTGTGTATTATACACACACATGCATAAACTACCTTACATAACTTACATTCGCACAATTACATTACACAAGAGAAGTCTTAAATAACACAAATATATATTATCAGACACATGCATGGTCTAGCATTGCACACACACACACACCCTCACACACACACACGCACACACACACACACACGCACATTTCTATACATGTAAAGAACATACACTAACACTGATGCACACACATTTTATTGATCGGGAGTGGTGAAGTGGAGCTCAGCACTAACAGCTCCCTCTAAGCACAGGAGAGGCAGAGTGGTTAAGGAGGCAAGGAGGAGGTAGAGGGAGGGAGGATGAGGATGAAAGGAAAGGAAAGGAAAGGAAAGGAAAGGAAAGGAGTAGAGGAAAAGGAAAGGAGAGGGAAATTAAAGAAAGGAAATGAAATGTGAGGGAAGGACAGGAAATGTAGGGAGGAAGCAAAGAGAACAGGTATAAAAATGGACAGCAGAAGCAGAGAGCTGTTTGTCTTGTGTTTGTCTTAACAGGAATCATCTCAGAAGGCACAGAAAGAGAGGGAGAGCAAATACACAGCGGAACACAGCAGTCTCCACCCTGCCCCCTCCACCTTCCTGCTCCTTCCAGCTCCACCTGCACATCCCTCCACAACCCACTCCCCCTCCCCATCGTCCGAGCCTCTCTACAGGATCTGAGAGTAGCAAAGCTCAAGCCCTGACACGTGTGCCTGAGAGAGTGAGAGAGAGAGAGAGAGAGAGAGAGAGAGAGAGAGATGGAGGAGTGAGAGAATGAGCAGTATTGACTTATGTGACTGTGTGTGTGTGTTTTTGTGTGCGACACAGAGTGAGGTTGGGGGGGGGGGGGGTGACAGAGCGAGCAGGAGAGAGGTAGTGAGGGCGGGAAGGTAATGTCTCCTGCTCATGGGGATAGATGGAGGAAGGAGGGAGAGAGAAATGACTCTGTTTTTCTTTCTCTCTTCCTCCCCTTGTCGCCCTTTCCCTCCATCTTTTACCACATGGTTGGTAATAGAGCCAGACAGCTAATGATTTTTGAGGCTGATACAAATATTGATATATATATATATATATATATATATATATAAATAAATGAAATAAAATAAAATCACCTTCAAGGCACAGTGTGGGATTTAGGGGGGATGTATTACACGCATTCTTGAGAATTGGGATGACTCTTGACCTACCAAAAAAAAAACTTAAAATGAAAATTTATCAACACATTAATTCCATTTTTGGGATGAAATATTATTTTTTAAAGTCTTCATTTATATGAAATAAATATGATTTATAAAATATTTTGATCTGCTTTTTTTTTTTTTTTTTTTTTGACTTCTAAACTTGCCCTGTGGCAGAAAACAGCCGTGTCCCAGACAAGAATTCACAGCTTCAAATAATTAAAAATCATGGAAATAGCTTTCAAAATCTAAAACTAACAGAACATACTGATAACATCAGTGTAGAAATGTACTGCTATGATCATCTTTGTTTTAAAATGTGTTTTTTTGTGACAATGTTGGCCCTTAAAAGAAGTGTCCCAGATTTTTGTCAACTCTGTCAGATTTCTACAAAAACATAATTTAATCAGGTAGGCTATAAAAGTAGTTAGCTATATCACAAGGACTCTTGTCTCACTTCCTGGCTTCCAAAAACATGTGAATAGTGCTCAACTACTGGTAATTTTTCTATTTTTTGATAAATTCATTAAATAATATCACTATCAGGTGTGTCTCAACCATAACAGGTTGACTGCGTAGCCCTTCTAAACCAAACTACATAAGAATTACAAATTAAAAGTGAGTATTTTGATTAGCATTAAGAGAACTCTTGGCAACTTGGAAAAAAGGCTCCTCACTATGACTGCTGTGAAATTAATATATATATAATTTTCTGTCAACTCTGTCAGATCTCACCCCTGACACTTATTGTGTCATCAGGGTGGTTGGCCCATTACAAAGTTAGTCAAGACTTTGAGATTTTAAAATATGTTTTCCAGCCTAAATGAAGAGTAAAAGCCCAAAAAAGTAAGGTTTTGTCCCAATTCTGAAGAATGGGTGACTGGCAGAATAGAACATAATGTATATTTTCTTAAATGTATAATCACCTGAAGATAAGAACCACTGTGTTGCATTTTGTTACCTTAGAATGAGCCGTTTATATCTACATAGCCTGCAGGTCCTTGTCTATGGAGATCAGACCACGTTGCACCACCATGTTTCTACAGTAGCCCATGGACAAAGCAAACACTGACTAGATAGAGCCTTTTGCGTTTTACCATTTTTGTGTCGGCCACCGTAGTCAGCAGTCCCTTTGAGATGAGCCAAACCACACTGGAAAATCACTGATTTTTAAAGTGAAACAACTTCAGTCAGTGTTTTTACCACTTTAAATCACTGGCCCGTTTGGTGTGTCTGTGTCACTCACTAAGCAGTTACACCTCCAGAACACTAGTCAGTGGTGGGGTTTCTGTGAAGTGCTGTGAAGTTCAACTGATTCAAAACACAGCCAAAACACACATTATTCATGGCTTAATAGAGACCATTATAACTCATACGATTCAGAGACAAAGCACTCGTCCTTTGCTGGACACATTTTCCCCATAAAATACAACATGCTAATGATTTTAGCAAAAACCTATGGCATTTTACATTGTATAAATTAACCTAGGGGCTAGTGGAGATTTCCTCTACTCATATGAAACCAGGGACAACGGCAACAGTTAACAAAGGTAACGTTATGAAATTTTGCCTACATTATAACTCATAAGGTTTGCAAAACAAAACAGTTGTCTTACACTGGACACATTTTCCCTGCATATACCACATGTTAATGTTATTAGCATAAACATTTTACATTGCATAAATTATCCAACTGGCCAATGGACTTTCCTCTACCCATATGAAGCCAGGATAAATCACATACAGGACTTTAGATGCTATATTGTAGGGGTTTCTTATCTGTGAAATATGTTAAAGCTTTGTTTCCACTGAGGGAAATTGTTTTCAGCTTACAAAAATATACAGGAGGTCTGCGTCGCTGCGACATGTAGTTACGTTTCTGGGGAGGTGCAAGTCACGTCGTAGGTACAGTGTCGATTCATTACAGAGGTAAAAATCCCGCTTAAATCCTAGACACTGCTCCGTTGAGTTTCACTTTTTCCAAAGACAAAAAAATCCACAGAGAACTGTGGAAATTAATGAATTTTGCAGCATGTACATAGGTACCCCAGGGTGTCGCAGCACCCACCTTGGGACCCACTGTAATAACTAAAAGTGATTTTACAAACGTCAAGGCACAGCTTATTGCATTTTAAGCTGTGAATTTTGAATTGGGAAAATCATTCCAGATTGTTCTTAGCCACACTGGGACAGTAGTTCAAATTTCATATAGGAGGAGATGACATCATTTACTTAAACTCACTTATGTGACGTCTCAGGAAAATATTTTAAAACATGCTGAAGTCCATGACACTGATTTAAAGTATATGCTATCAGTCGAAATCAGCCGGTACAGCCGATGTATTGGTTAGGTTTTAAATCAGCACGAGTAAATATCAAAAACTGGCTCTGTGTGTGTTACGTCTGCCACCCTTGAGACCTTTTGGAGGTCAGGGTTCTCTGTAGAACAGGATGGAGAAAGGAATAAAGGGACAGTGAGGATGATGAGAGAGGCTTTACCTCTGGAAAGAGAGGGGTGGAGAAGCTAAAAAGCAGGACAGGCTTTGTCAGAGTGTGCATGCCTGTGGGTGTTTTTCAAAGCCTGTTTATTTGTTGAATGTGTGTGTGTGTGTGTGTGTGTGTGTGTGTGTGTGTGTGTGTGTACACATGTGAGGGGGCTGTTGTCGTGACTCACAGGCCTATTAGCACTGGCGTCGACTGCAGTCAGTGTGCGACACCGTGATCTCCTACACACACAAGCACACACATGTGCTCCATTTCACACACACACACACACACACACACACACACACACACACACACACACACACACACACACACACACACACACACACACACACACACACACGTACACAAAGTTAAACCTCCCGCTGCAGTTTATCAGAATGACACCAGAAACCCTCCTCTGAGCCCAACACCTGTCAGTCCATCCTCATCCAATCATCACTCACATAACCCCAGAGACCCGCCCCCGCGCTGCTAGCTTCACACAGCTGCGCACACGCTTGTGCAACAAGCCACATCCTCCTCACAGTCATGTTGTCTCACTCACTCACACACACACACACACACACACACACACACACAGAGTGAGGCCACTGTATCATCAGTCACTTGCAGACAATCACACAAACATCTTCCACAGACTCATTCACGCGCCTGTGCTCCCCCACTTGCTGCTTCCACTGAGACATCCACCACCGTGGCAACAGTAACCGCGACAACAGGCATAAATTAGCGTCATGGCGATATGCAAAGAGAGGGAGTAACAATTAAAGTTTAACTAACGAGCTTTTGAGGAGCGAGGCTGAAGTTTCCCCAAGCATCTGCTAACTGGATTAGCCTACACACACACACACACACACACACACACACACACACACACACACACACACACACACACACACACACACACACACAGAAACAGAGAGGATGGAGCACAGTGATGTTTAGGCACCACCTGTGAGATGACACACACAAAGCCAAAGGTTAATGTTCACATACGCTAATGCAGACATAAACAGAAACACAGCTAGCATCACTTCACCCAGACTCTAACAAACATCACTACCAAGGATGTTTCAGGGGATATCAACATATTAGGGCTGTTATCTTTCATTCAAAATTTGACCATATGTTCAAACATAGTTAATGTTTGAATTAACCTGTTTGAATTTAAAAGTTATAGTCTATAAGCGCAACAGACTGTTTGAAGTAGATTGCTTTGTGATCCAGCAGATGGCGCTCTAAAAGTTCACTATCAGCCCTCCTGACCTATCAGTGAACTACGTTGAAGCTAGTGATGCTGTTTTTTACTACGTAAATGGAGGACATTGGCGACCAGAGCCATCCTGGGCGGACAATACCATCGCATCTGAGAGGCAATCCTGTAAGTATTTTGGGTTCAACACTAAAGTTGGAAAAGTAACTAACAAAGACAAAGCTGTTTGTTGATTTTGTGCAGAGCAGCTGTCTTGTGCTGCATTCACACAACGAGTGACACAGCAACAGCCTACAATTCATTTTCAATGGAAAGTTGTGACATGAAGCTACAAACTGAAGTCCAACACTTGTTGCTGCTGACGGCCGTGATGCAGCACAAAGAAAAGCTGAGCTGGCCTCAGCTTTTTCAGCACTCCAATGACATGGTGAGGTCTCAACCAATCATATGGCTTTGTTTATTGCTGTGGTGCTGTGTTATTTAGCTAAGTTAGTTGATACTATGCCAAAATCTATGTATTGAAGTGCACACGGGATGCAATAGGAGGGTGAAATGTGATGTTAAATGGGGCTCAGGCATTGATTAAAAACAGATGTTTTCATGACTAAGAACAAACTTTAGAAGACGATCAGTCCTGGTGCATTGTTTCAAGTAGCAAAGACACACAAGCACGTCACAACGTAACTACATTAATGAGCGCTTTAGCAGCAATTCCACGGCGACTTGGTGATCGTCATGGTCAAGCTGTTGCGTTGTTGCTTGTGGTGTGAACACTGGGTTGCTCTGCAAGGACAACTAATCTGCGAACTCACCTTTTTAAGTTAGCTTGCAAGTAAGGCAGCTGAGGTGCCACACACGAGCGGAGCAATGTCAAGTGTTCAACTTCATGTGAATCTCATGATGCCATGATATATAATTCTAAGTAGCACCATAATCTTAAAACTCATAGTGCAACTGTACAACACACAGGAGAACATAAAGGTTACACTACAGGTTAAGACACTTGCTCTTACCACAGATGGATGGACATTGCTGGCCACACATACTTGACAGTCACAGCTCACTGTATGTCAAACTCAGAGGAACTCCACAATTATGTTCAGAGTACTAAAGAGCTGAGAGGAAACCATTCAACTGTCTATATTACAGTAAGTATCGGCAGAGTATCTGAAAGTATCTGAACTACTTAACCGCCATGCGCATGAAATAACTGATAATGTAAAGTTCAGGGAATAATGAGTCATGTTAAGATAATGACATAACTGGTAATGTAAAGAGGGGATATTCAAATTCTTTTGAACGTATTGCATGTGATTTCAAATTTGTGCAATATGATTTTTTGAAAAAGTGACAGCCCTTCAACATATCAGCACAAATTACTCCACAACAAGAAATACACACACACAAACATACATATAAACCTTTACCTGTCCAGCTAAGCTTTAAAATATCATCAACAGTTTTACATTGATTTACCTGAATAGTCCAACCAAGGCTCTGTCTATGAACTGAGCAACAGAGACACTATTTCTGCTGGAGAGCAGAAACAGAGAGTTACAGTATACACACAAAGAAATCAACAGACTAACAGGTTTGCTAAAGAAGAGAGGAATTGTTATTGAATCCTGAGATCTCTATGTGTTAACTGTTGTGACAGATCATATAAATAGTAAGCAGTGATTAATGTGTTGCTAATACTGCCTTTGGTTACTCATGCAATATTTTAAATTTGCAGAGGAAACACTACTGAACACATCTTAAACCAATAATTACAATAAAAACCGCTTATCATCTATCTGTTCTCTGAAAGCCATGTCCAAAGTTCCAATGTGGGGAAAAAAAGAGCATCACTCTTCATCTCAGCTTGTAACTGTAGCACTTCCTTGTTTATTGCATTTGGCATATGTTGTCATTATTTTCAAGATTTCTCACCTTGACATACTGAAGAATTTTGCAGCTTTTAGTCCAATGCGCCTACAATTTGGGCACAGATGGTTTGAAAACTCTAATATTAAAGAGCTGATTGCCAAGACCTCTTTTAAGGCTGACAAATATTGCCAATTGCATTCAGTTTAATGTCACGTCTGTAATAGTGTTTGTAATGAAGTTACTTCAGTGTAAAAGTCGTTTCCATTAAAAGAATACACCAGAGATTTTGCCACTTCAATAAAGTTGGCAACAAGTTTGTAACTCAGACTTTTAATTTAAAGATTTGTTGGCTTGAGGCCAAGGTAGGCCTGATGACATCACTCTGATATCAGGATGGTTATTTTCTCAGACCTGGCAAAGCCCTTCCACAGCCACAGAAGACATAACACTGTTTTCATAGGCTAAGTAGTACCCAGGTGTGTAAAATAGTGGATTTCTCCTAGGGGTGGGCAATATATATCTAATATACTTGTTGTATTGCGGGTTGTTCTATGTGGGTTGTATAAAATAACTATATCACGAACATCGAATATAAATGGTAACGTCATTTTTTTAAGGCACTGGCACGAGACTCGCCTCACCTCAGTGTCTCAGCTCTTGCTCTCTTTTGTGACCACAATGATCCTAAATGAAGACCCTGCCTAAAGGCCATGACACACCAAGCTGACAGTCGGTCAGTGTAGTGTAATGTGCAGTGTGTCCCACACCGTTGGCCCTCACTGGTGAAAGTAATTTCTTTTCACCATGTTGAATCAGTGTCGGTGACAGTGAAGCCTGTCGATGAAAGAAATTCCTCTGATTGGCAGTTCAGCTCAGCGCACAAAAGGAGAAATGGAAACGAAGAAAGTAAACAAAAGGCTAAAGTCAAGAGGGAGTGGGACCAAAACAAACTTGTTACATAAAGTAAAATTATTTTCTTTAGCCATTGAGCTCTTTCGCAGACACATTTCCTAATGGTTTGTGTTATCGCTCACCCACGCACAATAAATACGCTCTGTTCTTTCAACATTGGATTGTGTTTTTTAATGTGCTAACTGGCTAACTAGCGTCAAGAGGGTCTTCTGGTTTCCCTTTTTGTATGACGAATACAGACGATGACCATCTGCTGGTATGGAGAGGTATTTCCTTTCATGCAGAATGTACGTGCCGGCTGTCAGCTGTAGTCTTCATGCTGTGTTGATGTGCAACTTCTTGGCTGAGACACAGGCGACACAGCAGGCGGTTTTCATTGCTGCTAGTTCTTTATAGTCAGTTCAGGTGTGTCCGGGCCTTAAGACCCCCAACCACAGACATTTATGTATTATTATTACAATGCTTTGAATGCACAAATTGATGAAACTGGTAGACAGCATTTCACTGAAATCCTATTCTTACGATTATATGTGACAAATAAATAGACTGATTCATAAATGTTACCTCTTATTGTCCACATCCTGATGTAAAGCTTATCTGCACCCTCCTCCACCCTAATAAATGTCATTTCAGTGGAACTAGATGCATGTAAAACTGTGAATATTTTGTATTTCAGACTCTCTATTCTGCATTGCTCACTTATTTTTCTCTTTCCAGACCCTTGACTTTCCTTTTAAATATGCTCTATCCTCACTCTTCAATAAATCTCCCTCTTTCTGCATTTGCCTTTCTCCTTTAAGTCGTTCTTTTTTTCCCCTCTGCACACCCCTCTCCTCTCTCTTCCCGGTCTTCATTTCTCCTCTGCTCACTCAAATAAATCTCTCCATCTCCTTTTTTTTCTACCAGCCCCCTCCCCAAATCTATGAAACACACACAAACATACATGTGCGCGGACTCGCACTTACTCACTTACGCACACAAACACACAGCCCTTCAGGCAGCAGCCACAAAGGCCCCATATTAATAAATCTGCTCCTTTATTGGTGCTGAGTGTCTCTGGCAGGGAGAGAAAGAGAGGGAGGAGAGGGGGAGGAAGGAGGAGGAGCAGGACAGGAGACGCAGAGATCACCAGAAGGGAGGAGGAGGTGGCTGACTGACTGTAACCATATCATGAACACAAGGGAGGCAGAGTGAGGGAGACAGAGAGATAAAGGGAGAAGGAGACAACATTGACAAGTGAATCATCAACAAGCACGCACACACATCAGCACACGCACTTTCTATTGGCAATAACACAATGGCCCTGAGATAATGAGAAGAACCATACAAGTGTGATGTTTCACTTGTGTAGGTGCTCATTTGTTAAGGTATAGTCCACCCACACTTCCTTAACGACCTCCGTCCTGCGATTATTAAGGACACCTGCCATGTGGCTGAACCACTGGAGCGTTCACAGTGGGCTGTGCTGGTCGCTGGACTCGGGAAACAAACTGCCTGAGGTGGGCTTTCGGTAATGACAGCAGCTAGCTTGGCTTAGTGGTCCAATCTCAGCCATCAGTCAGCTGTGACAGATTGGGGATATGAGCTAAGGAGCCGTTTAGCTTTGGTGTTTGGCGTGGTGTGTGAGTGCATGCGCTTGTGTGTCTGGGGGAGGAGGAGGAGTGTGGGGAGGCTATCAGTGCTGCTCGTGTTGCAGAGGCATCAATACACTGTCGACAGGCCATTTTCCTATGCCTGTTCCCAGCCCTGGCTTGTTGCTGGGGAAACTACCGCCATTTTACCTTCTCTGGCTGCACCTCTGGAAGGTTTTGTAAAACAGAAATCCATTTTCCATAATCTGTCCCGGTCAGCAGTTAAAATAAGCTTGTATTAGCTTGTAACTTTATTTCCTTGCTATCGGACTTTCTGAGTGTAAAAATAAAGTCAAACTTTTCAGTGGGGATGCAAATAACTAGTTTTTATCACAATACGATATTATTTCAATTCTTTGGACAACGATACAATATTTGTCAATATTAATAAGTCTGTCATGATACGATTTTGATTCAATGCAATCCAGGGGCCTGCAATCGATATGAGACGATATTATCTGTCCATTTAACACAGAAGAAGCTGTCAAACTTCTGCCATGAAGCTTGGCCATAAAAGATAAAAACAACACATAATTGATGGAAATAATTGTAAGACACAAAACAGCACATGGATAAGTTAACCCTCAGGGTCTTCTGTCAGAAAGACCTTTCTGGAAGTAATGATTTCATTTTAACCCAATCCATGATCTTTTTTCTAAAACTTGAAGGCAAACTTCTCCCAACAGCCATAACACATGGATTAACAGCAACACTATTTAACACAAGTATAAAATTCGGCTCAATACCAACTGTTAAGGTTCATTGACAAAACAACTGTTTTTTGTTAGTGACCCATCATTTACTTAAGCACGTTTACATTGCGTCAATTAGCATTGCGGTAAGCAGAGTTTTCCTCTACTCATACCTTAACAAATTGCGTGTATTTATACTTCTTCTTTCTCACCATTGGTTTAAGTCACTATATGTCCCGACAGAACAGCATGTTTTTATAGCCCGACATTATGGAAATAGAACAGTTAATGTTGCTGTAGCGAGAAGTTAGCGGAGTGAGATGTCCATCCAGGCAGGTACATCCTGTTTTATATCCATAAGGCATGTGCTTTGTCTGTTGAACCGTACTTTATCCAAAATCAAAAATATTTCCACACTGCTGATTGATACAGCGTAAACAACCTCACTGACTTTCTACCCGCTGTTTGCCATCATCTGCCTGGCACTATCTGACAGTGACAGAGAATTTCAAAAGAAAGGCTTAACCCAAAGATGATGATGTGGATCAATGTTTTCACTTTGCATCAATGATATTGGATGTTTAATCACTGAATTAATCTACCAATCCAGACTGATGGATCATTACACCCCAACTTGTCAGTGTATTTTATAGAAATACAGCCAGCATTACATATGGTGCCTCAAAGATTGACAGGCAAAAACTGTTGGGTGTTTCGTGCTCCTCCCAAGGTCACAGGTTGAGTGTTCTGTAACAACACCACCCTGGCACTCATCTCCACAATAACAGCTTTCTGTTTTCATCTGAAAAATGACTCTGGAATCAGAGCCCAAGCTGCAGACAAACAACCGTTAAGGGAAACCTTCCTGCTGGACCAACACAGACACAACACCATTTACTTCAACTGAACTGCACCGATGCAGTGCAAACAAATTTGCTTAGCGGCGTTGATTAAAATTGTAAAAAGGAGCAACAGGTCCCTTACCTGTCCATGAGGCTGCATGGCGCTGTAGGGCATGTTCTGGTTCAACACTTTCTGCTTCATCAGCAACATCCTCTTCTGCTCCTCACTAAGGTGGGCTGTCTGGCCTGGGATCGGCCCCTGGGTCTGCCCTGGCCCTGCGCCCTGGCCACCGCTTCCCCCACCACCCAAGTAGGGAGGCATCATGGGGTTCTTCACCTGATTGTTCCCTCCCATGGGAGGAGTCATCCTCTGACCTATGTGATCAACCCCACTGCCACTGAAGTGACTTAGTGGTTTGGTGTTGTTATAGGACAGTATGGCTGCTGTTTGCTGCTGCTGTTGCTGCTGTTGTTTGGACAGGGTGTTCTGGTTGATGCTGTTTGGCTGTTGCTGGCCCATCATGCTCATGTGGTTGTGAGGGAGGTAGTTGTTCATGGGGGCTTTGGGCCCATTGTTGGGGGCCATCCCAGCCACTAGAGGGCCCTGTGGTGTGTTAAAGGCTTGCGGTGGGTACATCATGGGGCTGTTGGGTTTGTCTTGGTTAAAGGGACCAGAGTTATAGGGACTGGTTGGAGCGCCCGCAGGGGACCAGTTAGCTGCTTGCTGCTGCTGCTGCTGCTTCTGCTGCAGCAGTTTAGCACGTTGCTGAGCCATTGCTTTTAGCTGCTCTGCTGGAGAAAGTTCTGGCGTCACTGGTCCTACAGGCTGACCTCCAGGGGCAACTCCAGCTGCTCCAGGTCCTGTGCCCGCCTGACTGACCCCTGGGCCCGGGTTCATCATGTATCCATTCCCAGGCCTAGAGACTGCTTGTGTCTGAGCCTGGGTCGGGGTCTGAGGGGAGCGAGCTACGCAGTTGTGCAATGGGGAACCTGATGCCATGGCAACGGCTGGAGACTGCTGCAAAGGTTGCTGAGGAGGCGTTCCATTGGCAGTGGTGGCAAACTGAGGGCCTGATGAAGATGGTCGGACCTGAGGAGTCCAAACACAAAAAATCCCATGACACTTATTTACAATTAACTCTTACAAGAATTGTTCAACATAACAACAGGAGGCAATTAGCTTAAATAAAGACTGGAAACAGCTCATCTGGCTCTCTCCAAAGTTAAAAAATATGCCCATCAACACCTCTAAAGCTTTCCAATTAACACATTGTCTCTTGTTTGTTTAACCTGAATACAAACAGCAACGTAAATTTAATAATTTGTGGTTTTAGTGGGAGTTACTTCTCAGAGTCTTGTTGTCAGATG
The DNA here is from genome assembly GCA_019142605.1 of Cephalopholis sonnerati. Lineage (NCBI taxonomy): Eukaryota > Metazoa > Chordata > Actinopteri > Perciformes > Serranidae > Cephalopholis > Cephalopholis sonnerati. The sequence continues at coordinate 5,026,591 of JAGQAX010000003.1, forward strand.
GTTTGATACCATTTAGCCCGTACAGATATATTAAAGCTCATGCTCACCGACCATATAGCAACCAGTGACACAGCCGCAAACACTGCACAAAAGCACTTGATGGATGTTGAACTCTTCTTCATCACAGCATGCAGTAAGCATTTCATGTTTGTTTGTTTCTCGTTCTGCAAATCTCACTGTTTTATTCATGTATGATTAAATTCAAAAATGGTACACTGAAGGACACAACTATGTGAATATAACTATGAACTGAAACCAAAAAAAAACCCAATACCAGTAATTTGAATTGAAAACCAATTCAAATTACCTGATTCCTGAAGGCAAGCCGAAGGAGTGACTGGGCATGTCTTACCCCCCTTCCAGCCCTGCCAAGGTTTATACTTTTTTGCATTCTAGAGGTCTTTTTGGAATTTCCAGGGTAGAGGCACATCAGACAAAATTCTGTGGTTTAGTTACTCTTGAAAAAACCTTTTGATGGCAATTATTATTCATTACCTGGAATCCTTGCATCAGCAATGGACCATAAACCACAATTTACACGCTAACAATGTAAGATAATTCTACCTTTAGAGAAAACATCAGACAAGTGACACTTTGTGACTGAATCACCTAAACTGGTAACAAGTTGGGGCAGAGATAGGGGTTATAGGACATCATGTGACCATCTTAGCACTGACCTGTGGTGAGCCCATGGGAACCTGCGGGCCTCCCTGTGGAGGCTGAGGAGGAGGGGGCAGGGCTGCTGCTGGTGCCGCCCCTCCTCCGGGTGCCGTTGTGTTCCCAGCTGCTTCTTGCGGGCCTGGTGTCTGATTGTTTGCCAGTCTGCCAAACTCTGCTTCTTTCTTGTCCTCAAAGTCCTCATTGAATAGGTCGTGCATATCATCCTCTGGTACAGTGTTGGCCAGCTCATCGATTAGCTCCTGCCACTCCTGGTCATTGAGGTTGATGTCAGAGAACAGTTTATTTTGATTGGACAGAGACTGGGGATCAGAGGACTCCATCCCACCTCCGTCATCCAGTGGCTCCTGTTTCAAGTCTTTGAGGAGGCCGAAGCTGTCCTCCAGGTCCAGTGAGCCATTAAGCTTCATGTCCGGGAGATGGCTGCCACCGTTCTTCCCTAGCTCATCTGATGCCTGGCCTACATGGTTGCCATTGCTGTTTGTAGTATTGTTTCCGGTGGAAGTGTTGGGCCCTCCAAGTAAGGGTTTAATGTCCATTTGGTGATGCAGTGGAGAGATGGGTGGTACATTGTTGTTATTGTTGTTGTTAGGGAGACCTGTTAGTGAATCCAAACCACCAGAGCCCTCCTTCCGTAACCGTTTGGTAGTTGGTGAGTAGCTGCCTCCATCACAGATGCCATTCTGTTCTCCATTGAGAGGCGATCGTGCACTGTCCAGTTTTCTCTTTACAGTCTCCTGGAGCTGTATCAAAGACGAAAAAAGAAAATGGATTAGGTCTGGATAAGCACCAGAGATTGGATGTGTTAGCAATATGAAAACTTTTCTGTGGTCCTCAGGCTCCTAACAATGGAAACAACATGAGAAACCAAATCAATAAGGCAACAGGCTGCTTCCTCTCTACACACATGGACAACTGGCATGAGAATGCAAGAGGTGTGCTGCTGGAAATCAAAATATCACCAGGCCAACTTTATTTTCTCTACAGCTTCAATCTGGCTGAAAAAATGATCACACCAATTCTTCCAGAGAGCACATCCATTTGTACACTTTCTTAAGCAAAAAGTAAAACATGGGGCAAAGCAATGCAGGACAAGCAGCCCTCTTTGCAGGCTGGACTCAAGGTTTTCTAAGGAAGGAAGGAAAGATTAAAGAACAGCTTCAATCTTCAATCTGTAGTATTCTCCCCATCATTAGCATCAGCCAATGAGAAGATGAGCTGCCCAGTCTAAATCCACACCCCATACTCAGCCTTAGTGTAAGGAGCCACCGCACATTCAACCAAACTTAACTGCCTCTGTCATGACACAGATGAGGTAACGACGGGGTGCTAACGAATGCTGTCTGGCAGTTTAAGGTAATCACTATCATAGACGTAGGCTAAAGAGGAGAGGAGGTGTGGAGGGACAGCAAACACAAACTCAGACAAAGCAGGTAAAACAGTGAGACAAAGGGCAGAAAATGGGAAAAGGAGCAAGACAGTTGGGGTCAAACTTTTTGACTGCGGGCCATATACAGAAAAATAGAGGCAGTCACAGGTTGCACTAAGTGCATAGGTTTTCAGCTGGTTACACAGCAAGAAAGTCAGTCAGTACTTTTACATGACATTACAGAAAATTGATTTACTGTGTTAGTCTGACTAAAACCGGACTTTTAAAACACAAGTAAACACATAAGTCCGACTGAGATCGTACTAAACCGAATTTCTCAAAGTCCTACTAGCACACCCAGCTAAAGTGATTGGGAGTGAAATTAATGTGAGTGAGTGTAAACATACAAGTGTTTCTGAAGCAGAAAAGCCCATTTGCCATAGAAAATTAATCTGATTTCAAAGTTACTACGCAACACTGATAAACGTTTGACATTTCAGTAGTTCATTAATGGGTTTGCATATTAAAAATAGTATTACTCTATTTTCTGTTTGAGAAAAAAAAATTTCTCCACTTTGGACTTTTATCAACACGAAGGTGTTCTTCATCACTGAAAAATGTACTTTGAAAAACCTTTTCAAAGTTTGAAACTTTGAAAACTAGGGATGCACCGTAATATCAGCACGTCATCGGTATTGGCCAATATTGGCTTAAGTTGAATTATCAGAATCGGCCAACATGCTTTTTAAAAATTTTGTAAAATGAATGTATATTACACATGTACAAACATGTCTCCATCTGCTGGTGGGCCATCATGATAGGAGTATGCATACATAATATGATCTTAATTGCACTACAGAAGAGACCTGATGATCACTAAACTTAGGTAGGGAAAAAAGTGGCTATATCGATATTGATATCAGTTATCGGTCAAATGAGTTGTTACATATTGGCATATCAGATAACAGCAAAAAAATCCAATATTTTGCATCCCTATTGAAAACAATGGTCTGAAACTGCAGTGTTGACACGATGCCTGGCTGAAAATATAAAGTATGGCAGAGGTAAAATGTGCTCCTCCTTGGTCAAAAAAACAAACAAACAAAAAAAGGTGTCAGTGTGAATCTGTGGAGTTAGGAAGGATTCATCTGAAAAAAGGGACAGACTGTCTCTACAACCCCTTCAATGGACTTTTGAACAGCAACAGCAGCACAGCACATGTGCATTCTGTGCATCAGTAAAATGGATAGCAAATGCTTGGTTGTGTATTGACTGAGGGGAGAAGCATGCTAATAATTCTCTTGGTGAATCTTTAGCCCATTTTACACTCCCTGTTAAAGGGATTGTTTTGTCATTACTCTGCCTTGCTGTTCTGTGCAAAAGGTGGAATTGACAAAGTTGTCTTGCCTTTAAGACAGCAGCATAGGCAGTAACAGTGGCAAATCGAACTGTGTAAAAGGGACAGCTGGAATGACGGAACATCTGTGATGGTTTTGCTGATGTGTGCAACACACTGCACCCGGATATTTAAAAAGCAGCTAGCAGCAGTTAGCTGCTAACTCAAAGAGGAAGTACAGACACTAAAAATGACCCCAGACAGACAGACAGACAGACAGACAGACAGGTGGATGGATGGATAGATACATAGATACTTAATTAATCCCGAGGGAAATTAAGGCATCCAGTATCTTATTACAAAACGCATGCAAAAACACAGATACACAAAGGAATAGAGAATAAATACAAGCATGAAATCACAGCAGCGAAATGATAGTCTAGTCCCAGGACTACTACAGAGAGCTGTTACTACAGTAGATATGCTTATAATGCTGGTGCAAATGTAGGTGAATGACAGTGCAGGTAATGCAATGTAAGGTGATTAAACTAAAGTGTAAGAGCAGTGCAGGATTAATGAATACTTTGCTATGGATAATATAAATGCACCTAGAGATAAATATATGTACAGATACAAATGCAAATGCAGATTGTTTTTTGTATATGGTGCTTAAAAGTAAAAACTCTGTTAAATGACAATAATAATTAATAAGGAATGAAGAGAAGTCTGGGAGCTCCATACCCTCTGAGCAGAAGACAAGATCAATTGCCAATGGGACAACCAATGGTGTAGCTTCATCACTCACTCAGTCACTCACAGACAAACATCTGTGTTAAAAGGCCTAGCCTAGCATGATGAGGTCCAGCCAAAAAAGTCTTTACTTTTGAGAGGAGAAAGCTGATGACTCCATGCATGTATCAAACGTGGGCACGGGGGTGCCTAAAAATGAAGGTTTCTGTGCAATGACTGTGCAATCTAATAAACCCTCAATCTCCATTTTACTCCTCACTCCTGTTAATTTCAAACCCTAATGAAGTTGGCAGAGAAATACTAGATGCTATTAAAATGACGAATGGGAAGCAGGGACCTCATTTATGAAAGGTTCCCAGGGTGCAAATTTTGTGCTCCGACCCAAATCCAAGCCAAAGTTTAGGATTTATTGAAAAAATTAACTTTGTGTGACAGTCAGTGGCACAGTCCTGCCCTTAACATTGTGCAAAGAATAGGTTGTGTAGTTCCAGTATCATTATTTTTTTGTTCTACATATAGCCTGGAGAAAGTCTTAGACTGTTCTTAAGAGGCCATTGAAGTAGAGCATTTGATAGCAGATTAGACCGCTCACTTGCAGACAAATTGATTCTATTGTAATTAATATTATTTGTGGGGCTGTCAAATGATTATTTTTAAATCAAACTGATTAATAGCTGAATTTCAATAGTTAATCACTATTAATCAAATGTTTGCATTTGCATTCAGTTATTCTGCATTTTCAAACCAGTTTTGAAGTCCATACAAGGTGAAGCAATTCCTAACAGTGTCTTGATTGGGAATCAACAAATGAATGCAAAGAAATTTACTTTATGAGGAGGAATATCGCCACCTATCACCTATAGTCAGACATACTTCAGTCATATAAATTGATTCCCCTCCTGTGCCTGTATACTGGGACAAGGACAGTAGTCCAATAAAATGGCCTAGTCCAGCTATAACTGTAGCTCCACTTAACTGTGCATGTAAATGTACTGATTGTTTGTTTGTTTGTTTGTTTGTTTGAATGGATTACACTGTTCTGGTTAAGAAAGTGCAGTTACTCTGATGTTACTTTGATGACTCACTAAAGTCCAATGATCCAAAGTTAAAGCAACAGCAAATGCACTTTTCAGGAGTTCCAGTTTAGTTGCTTTCTCTAATTCATATAGGTCCTGTATGCATGAAACTATTGTTCCCCTTAGGGTCATATGTCTTACAGTCAACCTGAGGACGTCCCTTAGACCCGATGTCTTCCTTGATGTTGACTGGTCTGCAGTCAGTTTCCACCCATTTAGCAAGCGCTGTAGTAACTTGATTAACTCGATTAAGTTTCATCCACAGGTGAGTCTCTCACTTCAAAATAGTGCTTTGCTGACTTTGGCGATGCAGCTGCCCACTGATATCAGTCTGATTAGCTGCACCCGTGTGCTCAGCTTGTACAAGGTAGCTCACACTCAAAGTACTTTGGTGATATTTTGATTCAGTTTGACACAAAGTGCATATTACATTTGACTTGTTAACAGAACCTACTGGAGTAGAAGACATTTAAAAGTGCAGCAGTGTCATATTTCCCATCACTACGACAGCAGGACAACACTGCGGCAGCTTGACTACAAGTGAGGGTGCGTTGAAGAAACAAAAAAGCAGCACACGATTAATGCAATAAAAATATATAATACATTATATTCTGACCTTATTTGCATTGTGACTATAGCATCAATGCTGACAGCCCTGATATTTTTAAATGCTGTTAACTTTTTAAAGAAGGTAAAATGAAATAAAATGCATTAATACTGCAAAAATGTTTAATAACTGAAACAAACTACATTAATGTAATTTAAGTACAATTATAGTAATATAATTATAGCACATGGGACATGTGCTATACATTAAAACATGGGACAATATGCTGGAAAAATAATTCCATTCCTCTCTGTCAGTTCACACACACACACACACACACACACACACACACACACACACACACACACACACACACACACACACACTTTTGTACAAACACATACAAATGCACAATGATTGGAGCAGTTTACAGTTCCATATACAACAGGCTCTACGTGTATCCTGCAGATCCATATTTCAAACAGCCTTCTGTCAAAAAAGGAGCTCGGGAGCAGTAACATACAGTGGTGGAAAAAAGTTTTCGGACACCCTTAAAATTTTACACAATCTCAAATATTATCATGAAATATTTGTGGAAAAATCTTTTTTGTGTTTCAAAAGGTGTGGCTGCATTAGACAGACACAAACAAATACAAATTATATTTTTTTTGTTTATTGTTTACAAGAAAAACTAACAAAACAAAATTCCTGACAGTTTCAATATGTCAGTTCTCAACATTTTCAAGTTAACAAATAACAGAGAATGTGTTCAAAACTGAACAAAAAATAAATAAACCATCACATCATTAAATTAATATTTAGTAGTCCTGCCATTAGCACGCAGTAGAGCTCCAATCCTGGCTGGCATGTTCCCCACGAGCCTTTCACACTGTTGAGGGGTAATCTTGTCCTATTCTTCTTGAATTACTGCTTTTAATTCTTCTAAATTCTTTGGTTTACGCTTTGAAACAGACCTTTTGATAATCCACCACAGATTTTCAGTGGGGCTCATGTCCGGCGATTGAGCTGGCCACTCTAAGACCTGGATACTGTGCTCCTGCAGCCAAGTTCTACTAGGCCCTGGATGTGTGGCAAGGGGCATTATCTTGTTGAAACGTCCAGTTTTGACCTCGACGGAACAGTGCACGTGCAGAAGGGAGCATGTGGGTTTCGAGAATGGCCCAATACAGTGGGTACTGTACATGCTGGAGATAATGCTCCGGCTGGCCTTCTGTGTACCCTCACATTAGCAGGAGGAAGATAAAGCTGGAAACTGGAATCATCTGACCACAGAATCTTCTTCCAATTCCTGGCTGTCCAGTTCTTGTGTGTTTGGGCCCAACGACACTGGGCTAACCTCTGTCTCTCATTGATCAGGGGCTTCTTGACAGCCTTGTAGGACCTTAAGCCATGATCTAACAGTCGGCCACGTACAGTGCGGGTGGAATACTGGACACCAGTTTGGTTTGACCACTGCTGCTGAAGCTCCTGTGATGTCATTCGGCGGTTTTCCCTGCACATGTGGATCAGGATGCGGTCATTTCTTGCTAAAGAAACCCTTGGACGCCCAGATCTTGGTTTGTCTTCCAAGCTGTTGGTTCATCTGTATTTCTGCAGAGTGTATCCAACTGCTGAAGGACTGCATCTGCACTTCCTGGCTATCTGGCGTCAGCTGTACCCTTCCTGGCTGAGAATCTGTATCTTCAGGCGTGTTTCCTGCGTTAGGTTCCTTGTTTTAGCCATTTTTGTCTCTGAAGAACTTTCAAATGTGCTGGCTTTATATAGACACGAAGCACGGCAACAAAAATTGTGTCTTTTAATAAAAAGCATGACCTTCATTAGTGGATCACTGGTACCAAAATGACCCAATACTCAAAATTTCTTATGTATTTTTGTGGAACCAATCAATTTTAAGTTTTTAATGGCTTTTTTAGGATTCGTTTAGTAATTTGGCTGTGACTGTACTAAAAGAAATTGCAATTGAAGACCTAAGAGTGATTCTTAATGCAATATTTCACAAATGCATGAGGTGTCCGAAAACTTTTTTCCACCACTGTATTTTGTAAAATCCACGCTCTCAGCTGTCACATGTGAAAGAGTCAAATACACTCACCCAAAGAAAGCACCACTGATACATGTATGTGTGCAAATGCATGCTTTTCTCTTTGTTATTCAGATGGAACAACAGACTAAATATATTCAGATTGTATTCTGACCCTGAGGTGGACCCACTCAAACTGCCAGACGCACACACACACACACACACACACACACACACACACACACACACACACACACACTCACAAAAACAACTCACACACCACAACACAACACAAACAACAAATCATCCTTTTTGACTTACTTGGTTTACCGGTGTGTGTGCATGTGTGTGCATGTGTGTGTATGGGGGTGAGGGGGGGCTGTCAGGTTGGCTTTCCTCTCTGTTCCCCACTCTGACTGACAGTCAGCCTAATTATCTTTATGGCATGATAAACACCATTAGTATTGACAGCCAAAACTATAGTGTGTGTGTGTGGTGTGCGTGAGTGTGTGAGACTTGAACTCTTGACGGTGTAGCCACTAGGGCAACAACTGAGAAAAACACAGGAAAACACACATCTCTACTGTCACGACACGGCTTCATCAACTGTGTGTGTGTGTGTGTGGTCCTCCAATCAATGGGTTTAAATAATTCAAGTCTCCTGTATGCGGGTTTGGTTTTGTGTGTGTAAGGGCGTGTGTGCATGTGCATGCATGTGTGTGTGTTACAGGCTTTCCCTAAATGCCAGTGACTCATGTTGATAATAACAGACTCGCCTTTCAAAGCCCACCTATAAAAACTCCCATAATTATCCAGGTGGTGTGAACTACAGCACCCTCCCACTGATACACACACGCACACACAAACACACACATAGGTTTTGCTTGCACACCCACCTATAAAAAACATTACCAATTTAACCTTCTTGATAAGATCCTGAAAATAGAGAAAGAAAAAAGAACAATGCATGCAGACAGAAAGAGAAGGATGGACTGTGGTTGTGTCTGCTCAATACTGTATGAATCAGCATGCCACAGCCTGAGGGAACGTGACCGGATGAATGATAAAACTGTGAGCCAGAACCAAATACTTTATATTAGTTGTATTTAATTAATCATTTGTTTCTTTAAGCACAATTAGCAACCTAATTACACCTCTGAATTACAGTAATATACCTGACAATGTGTCTATTCATTTGACAATCACGGCAATAAAATACACAAATTGAGAGAAACAAGTGTTTGCGTGTGTGTGAGAGACAGAGTCAGAGCCAGGCGAAGAGAGAGAGAGAGAGAGAAAAAGATATGGAGAGTCAGAGACAAAGAATTTTGAAGTAGTTTAATCAAGCTGGAGTGCTTAGTGAGAGCACAGGGAAAAGAGCATCGGAGCAAAAAGGACGAGAGGATGTAAAAGAGCAAAGACAGGAGAGAGAAAAAGGAAAAAGAGCGCTGCTAGTTTCCCCTCCTGCATCTCTCTCTGTATTCTTTGACATAAACACCTGCTGACTGCTCCTCTGTCGGCTCCCACAACAGACAGAAAGAGGATGACAAAGATACAGAGAAACAAAAGGTAAGAGAGAGAAAGAGAGGGAGAGATGCACACACACAAGAAAGAAGAAGGGATTCATTTGTCAGGCAGATGGTTTTTTTCCTTTGAGTGGAGGAGCAAGCAGAACATGAAGATGAAGAGGAGGAGAGAGGGTAAGAGAGAGAGGAGGTAGGTAGGGGGGGGGGGGGAGGAGATAGGTGGCTTGATGGAAAGGCATAGCGCACCAAATGACAGCAGGGAGCAAACGATGAGAGGGTGATCAGAGAGGGAGAGGGAGGGAGAGGAGAGAGACAGAGATGGAACTACTAAGGTGCTGTTGTTATAGCAACCTGCTGCTCTGGTGCTTTGTGCGCTGCATCCTCCTTCTTCCTCCTCCTCCTCCTCCTCCTCCTCCTCTCGCTCACTTACTCCCTCTCTTCAGAGGTAAAGCATCATATTGAATTCAAACCAAAGTCTCAACATAAAGAGCAAGTCTATGTTGAGACTGCTCCACAATATGGGGATTTTTTCGATGTGGAAATCACATGTTTAGGCAGACTTGTCTTTTAACATGAGGATACTGGTCAACAGCACAAACCTTCTGCCCATAGGATTACATTTGTACAGCCAGAAAACCTACTACTGACCTTCTATGATAAATAGTGGGAGGTCTCCCGATTATTATCACCTTATCAAAAGTTACACACATCTTGCAATCATCGTCTTTGGAAATTATTGCAATATCCATATTGTATAGCGCTTTCACCATCACACCTCTTTCCAAGCTCAATTCCTCACTCCTGCTAATGCTTTGCGTTATCTCTACACGGACTGCACAAGACAGTCTTGCAAATGATAGGCTGACTATGGCCATGCAATGCACATGCAAACTCACACTAAGTGACTAGATGTTAGCCTAGAAAGACCATCCTGATGACATGATGTATCAGTCTGGACCCATATCCAGAAATTAAAATCCAGTTGGGGCCCATCAGGGGGCCGCACCGTAGTTGACAACATAAGCAGCCAATCAAGGACCACCTTGTAGTCGATGACATAAAATATAAGCCACTGCTTGCAGAACAGTAATTGTAGCTCCTGCAGCACCAAGTGCTAACTCCAATGTTAGTAGAGTAAACACAGCAATGAGTGATGTTATTGCAGAAACAGAGTCAATAACAACAGTTAAATGAGAACAAGTACATGCACTCGCCATCCCGTCTCACTCTGAGGTTGTTGAAAATTGGCGCTTGATTAGTGACTTCCGGCATCAGACACCGACAAATAAAGACGTCCTTTCATGTCGGCATAATACGGGGCCTGTCGCCACCCAGTGGTATCAGGGGAAACGCGGTGGGACAACGACAGAAGTTAAGACAGCAAAAGTCTGAGTGGGGTGGGTGGGAGGGAGGGGTGGTGGATGGGTCCAATAGCCACTAACTTTCACCTGGGAGGCCAGTGTTCGCTTCCTGCAAGATTGTAAAGCCACATGCTGTTCTTTTTTCCTAAACCCAAACACGTACTTTTGGTGCCTAAACCTAATCATGTGTATGTGTGTGTTGACTAAACATAACCATGTGCATTCGTTGTTGAAGGAAAACACTGTTAATTTGCGGTGATGTACCAATGTAAAGTGTTTATTTTGAAAGATAATGTATGCAAACTGTTCTCTTCCTGTGAAAATGGAAGTGTATTTAAAAAAAAAGACAATGCATGTAACAGGCTGAAATTGACGCGGCGTCCCAGAATGTCAACAATCATTGCACCCAGGGTACCTTGCACGTCGCATCTATCCATGAAATTTTTCCTGAGAACTTGCCAGCAAAGTTCTGAGCAGCTTTTTGCAGATAAGTCCTGATCCCAGCATCACAAAGGAGCAAAGCTTTGTGCTTACAGTAAAATACTACTGTAGGACCAAGTGGTGTCATATATCAGGTATACTCATTCATTTTTCTGGCTGTTTACAGTATACCCACCTATCAGACAAAAAGCCGTTGGAATATATAGCAGAGTATACCCACTTTCTCCTTTGTAACCTAGCCATCCACCTAGTAGTACAGCCACTTCACCAACTACCACTACACCACTGGTAGGACCCATCCACAAAGTTAAGCAAACCTATCAGCCAACAGTGACCAATGATTATGATCATTATTTGTGTTTCATATTTCACCACAAAAGGAGAATATATGTGAATTTCCCTTTGAAATAGTTCCCCTGTGGCTACATTGGTATTTTTGCTTACTGTCATGTTATATCTAGTAAGTATCTTCAAATGCTTCATGTCCCTAAAATCTGTACAACCTGAGCTTAAAGGTTATGTAAGTCAAAAAACTATAAAATCGCTAAAAGTATTGTATCATAAAAAAATTGACATGTTTTTCTAAGTAGCTTTTACAAAATAAAAACACAAAACATATTTTTCCAAAATATTTTAAAATGTGGAATCAGAAACAAAATATTTCTTAATACTTAAGAATTTTTTTTTAACTATATACTTTAATTATAAGATAGGCTCATTTTTATGAGCAGAGTGCAAAGGCATTTATCATTTATTCTTCTGGTGCTACCGCACATTTTTGCATGGTTTGCATCGCATGTAACATAGTACAACGATGTCACTATAAGCGTGCAATGTGATGACATAGAAGACAGAAGCCTTAGCAATCTACTGCAAAAAGAATAAACACTCTAGCTATTATGGTTTTTAATTTTAGATAGATATACATACAGGATTATGCAAACAGAAAAAAATTCTGTAATTACGGGAAAATACCATGTTTGCACTGCACGTAAGGTAAGGTAATATAAGGTCATGACGAGACAGGGAACACCAAAGCCTTAGCTTTCTGCTGCAAAAAGAATTAATGTTTTGGCTGTTATGGTTCTTGTTTTAGATCTATTTGAATCATGTAAACAACGATCTCCTGCAGCCGTCAGCAGGATGTCCATTCTGAAAGGAATTAATCATTGTCTACATTTGTAAATAAATTACAGAATATTCAATAAAATAGCACAATTCAATACAATAGCACAATCAAAAAACACTCTCAAAATTGTATAAACTTATATCCTCTAATGACAATGCACCTCACACTCCAATCAACAAATGGGAAAAAGACCTCAACATCCACACAGATAATCAATTTTGGAACAAAGTCTGCAATAACATTTTTACCATGTCCAACAATACTAACATACAGGTAATACAATACAAAATCATCCACAGAACACACCTCACACAGCACAAGATGCACATCATGGGACTGACCAAATCAGATATTTGCACACACTGCACACTCAATACCACTGATGACCACCTCCACGCATCCACCAATACCAAACGTCTGGAAAGAAATAACCACCAACCTACCGATTCCTTGGCCACAACATCCCACTATCCCCCTCCGTCTGTTTACTTGGCAATCTGGAAGAACCGAACATAAACTCAAAACAAATCACAACACCCCTGCTTGTAGCCCTGACTATCGCCAAGAAAACAATACTGCTCAACTGGAAAAACAGGGAAAAGATCACCACATCACAATGGCTAGACCTCTTCACACAACAGATATCAATGGAACAATTCAACAATCAGCAATACATAAAAATCAACTTGAATATTTCATTAAAATACATTTCACAATTCTAAACACCATCTCAATGCTGGTGAGTTAATGCCACTGCAGTAGTAAACACACCAGGGGAGGAGAAAGGAAAAGGGGCAACAAAATAATAATATCACAAAACATGCATCAACATCAAACAAACTCATCCGAAAATAACTGCCAAATATGTAACCAAACCCACATATTTTAAAATATACCATTTTTTTGCGACACTGTTCTGTACTGTCTGTCTTCGTTTTACATCTGTTTATTTCAATTTTATTTTTCATACCACTTTGTTGGTTTTTTTTTGTTTGTTTGTTTTTTGTGTTTATTTACTTTTTATTCTGTAAACCAATACCTCAGTTTGTTACGCTTTTTGTTTGTCTGTCCATACTGTTTGTTTTGTATGCACTAATTGGTGAATAAAAGCCTTAAAAATAAATAAATAAATAAATTACAGAATATACATTATTTTGTTTGCAAAGATGAATAATGCTGAGTGAATATAATCAGATAACACAGACCAACAAATATGCATCATAATTGTCCAAATTTTATTAGGTTTTCCTGGTGCAGGCCAGTATGTACTTTACTTATGTGTGTGTGTGTGTGTGTGTGTGTGTGTGTGTGTGTGTGTGTGTGCTTGTTCCTGGTCTGACCCACTAGACTGTGAAATGAGTCAATTAAATCAAACAGGTCTTTAATAAGTAAATGTGTGTGCTACTGCGTGTATGTGTGTGTGAGTGGTGTTGATGAGGTTTATGGCAAAAGCTCTGGCATGGATCCACCTATTTTAAACCATAAACTGCCAACAAATGCTGCGGTTTAGTTATGGGGTTTCTGACATGATGTGACCACAAATTCGTCCTCACCAACTGACAAGTTTCTAAAGCTGTGTTCAGGAACTGACTCTAAGTGCACAGCAAAAACAGTTGGGACTTAGTGGAAACTTATTTTAAAAATGTAGTTTAATTTATTTGTTTTGAAGGATTATTTCAGAAGAAAAAAATGTCAAGGAGAAGGGTAACAGAGAGGGTATACCATCAGGAAAAATCACCAAGTCTTGTTACCTCACTTGCTTGTTGGATTCACCAACATCTTAACAGGCTACAGCATATAAAAAAGTGACACTGCAGCCTTGACTGCAGGCGCCAATATAGAGAGTGTTTATTATGATAACTCACAGTTTTGTGACCAGCAATTAAGTGAAAAAAAGCAATCACTCCACCTGTGTGGAATGTCAGTCAGATTTAGATTATACTAGGGCTGGTAGATATGGCCTATAACTAATATTGCAGTGTTTTTAGGCTATATCAAAATACACAATATATGTCTCAATATTTTTAAATCTCCTTTAAACCTAAATAGACTACTGAGACACTAAGCTACTAAATAAACTATAGTTACAATAAAGTTTAATAAAGTAGCTCCTGATAATTAAGTTAAATAAACTACAGTTACAATACAGTTAAAAAAAGTAGCAACTGTTTTATAACAAAGTTAAATATACTACAGTTAAAATAAAGTTAAATAAAGTATCTACTGTTTTACAATAAAATTAAATAAACTACAGTTACAATAAAGTTAAATAACACAGCTACTGTCAAAAGGTAAAGTTAAATAAACCATATTTACAATAAAGTTAAATAAAGTTGCTACTGTCTATAATAAAGTTAAATAAAGTACAGTCACGATAAATTTAAATTGGCTACTGTTATACAATAAAGTCAGATAAACTACAGTTACAATAACATTAAATAAACTAAAGTTGCAATAAAGTTAAATGAAGTACTATTTGAATAAAATTAAATTAAGGACTGTTATACTAAAGTCCTGGGCCGGAAATGTTGGATTTTTTTGCAGGGAACTTAAAGCTTCTGGACAACAGTCAGCTGTTAGTACTTAGTGGAAAGTTAAACTGTTACAGAGGCTCCTTAAAATGTGAAGATTCATTCACCGTGAGCTGGAAACAAGCTCTCCAGTTTATACATTAATACATTTTGCAAGTTGCACTGGTGCTCCATGGTTGCAAAATGTGACTAAATACTCGCAGTCTGGAGCCCCACAGATACAAACACACACACGCCTTGTGGCTCACTATTGTGAAACTGGTTAAAAGTTTAACTATTACTGTGGCGCCATTAAATGTGAGGATTTATTTACTGTGAGCTGGAAACAAACTAATAATTTTCCAGTTCACATATTGGTAATATTTGCAAGTTGCCCTGGTGCTCCATGGTCACAATATGCAACTGAATAGTAGCAGTATGGAACACTGCAGGTACCAAAACACGCCTTGCCTACTCACACTATCGCCCAGGAGAGAGTTTTCTGGATGGGCAGGGGAGTGCATGTGGTGTATCATGTTTGTGAGTCTGTTTGTCTCCTGTTAGTGTCTGTGAGAGGCAGAGAGCCATAAGAAACATAAACGTCAAAGCAAGTGTCACGCTGGTCGCTCAAAAAATGACGTGACCATTTTTACTCTGTGTTGCGATATAGTTATGTTATACATCCCACGTGAAACAAGCTGCGATACATCGGGTATAATCAATATATCACCCACTGCTATATGATATACATCTTTTATCATCTTTTTTATGTCATGACTACTCAAGTCTTTTCAGTGAAGAAAACTGGGAAGATATGAGCACAAAACAAGAAGAAAAACAAGCAGAAGTGTCAGAGAGTCTGTCCTTCATCTCAAGGACATTGGTTCAAGCACACGTCAGCAAGCACCCATCCTGCAGAAGTGTCCTTGAGCAAGTCACTGAAAATCACCACAAGAGCCTTGCTGCGAATGACCCTGACATGAATGGTCTGTAAGTTGGTCTGAGC
Source organism: Cephalopholis sonnerati (assembly GCA_019142605.1). NCBI lineage: Eukaryota > Metazoa > Chordata > Actinopteri > Perciformes > Serranidae > Cephalopholis > Cephalopholis sonnerati. The sequence goes on from JAGQAX010000003.1 coordinate 5,042,361, forward strand.
CCAAAAGTACCATGTCAGAGAGATCTGGAACGGGTTCACATTGGTTAGCAGAGTGAAAGTTTGGGTAAGCTTCAGACCTTAAAGGAATAATGCATTATTTGGTGGTTTCTTGCTGAGAGTTAGATGAGGAGATACGGCTCTCACGTTTGTATGCTATATATGTAGCTGGAGCCAGCAGTAAGCTAGCTTAGCATAAAGACTGGAAACAAGAAAACAGATACCCTGATGCCTTCACATTATTTAGATTATTGTAGATTGTAATATCTTGTTTCTGTGTGCTGACCCTTTAACACACAGTGTTTAGCTTTCCTGACCACATCCCTGAACATTGGGCAATAGATAGACAGAAGACAAAAACAAAGAGTCTGTGAGAGTGAGGGACAGAAAGCACCAAGTGACAAGAGGAAGGTGCAAACAAAAGAAACATTTGGCTGCCATCCCAGAAAATACTGTGTGTGTGTGTGTGTGTGTGTGTGTGTGTGTGTGTGTGTGTGTGTGTGTGTGTGAAAGCGCCTGCCAGTCTGCCTCCTGTACACATGGGGCCTATACGCCCCTTATTTGAATACACACGCAATTCTAACAATAACGTCTTAAATTCTACCTTTTCCAACTCTACCGATGAATCCGCTATTATTTTGCAGTTGGAGGGTTGGCAGATGTAAGTAATGCTTCTTTATCCTTCAGCCAAAATAAAAGCTATATTAAACAACATACTGGTACTCTAATGTCATGACTCTGTGTTGGGTAATTTTGTGCTTATGCTAACAATTAAGTTCATCAGAGCGGCATGTCCTGTCCAAAAAAAGTTCAACTCTGATATTGCTGACATTGTCAGTTATATTTATTAAAATATTTATTCCAATATTTAAAATATTTATTTAAAAAAAGAGGCCAGCACACTAACATGAAAAAAACAACAATGAGTAAAGTATTTAAATAGATTTTGCTGAGGCAGTTTTAGCCTGACATCAGACAACTGATGTCATGTAGTACTAGCATAACATTGCGGTGTTTTGCATAGCAATATTGTATCAATACACGAATGCACTGACATTTGTGTGTGTGTATGTGTGTGTGTGTGTGCAATAAGAAAGAAAGAGCGTGAGCGTGCACTTACTCACATGTGTTATCAGCAGTTTTAAACCTGCTGACCTGACATAAATATCTGGTGGCCACAGAAAACCATCACTTTTTCCCTCCCCATCTACCCCCATCCATCTCTGACCCCCCAACTCAATAACAGAGACCCTAAAGTGTGTGTGTGTGTGTATGCGTGTGTGTGTGTGTGTGTGTGTGTGTGTGTGTGTGTGTGTGTGTGTGTGTGAGTGAGTGAGAGTGTGAGAGAGAGAGAGAAAGAGAAAGAAAAAGAAGAGAAGAAAAAGGCAGCAGGCTAAGCAGCAGTGTGTGTTAACACACATATTTACAAACCATTAGCATTAAACGCACAAGTAATTATCCAAGTACAGGACTGTATGCATGTGTGTTTGAGTGTGTGCATCTTTGCATGTCTAAGAGTGTGTGTGTGTGTGTGTTTATATTTTCTAGATAAAGTGTAAGCAAGAAAGAGGGCGAGCAGAGAGCGGAGAAGCAACAAAGAGAGAGAGACAGAGAGAGAAGAGGGGACGAGAGAGGGGAAACTGTGTGTATGTGTGTGTGTGTGTGTGTGTGTGTGTGAGTGTGTGAGTGTGTGTGTGTGTGTGTTTGTTAGTGGTTCCTGGCTGAGCAGCTCCACTCTATTTATAGAGCTGCGGCTCCTTCCTGTTTCTGGAGCTGTACCATCACACCAGGAGGGGGTGGGGGGTGAGAGAGAGAGAGAGGGAAAGGGAGAGATGAGGAGAGGGAGGAAATGTGAGTGGGTGTGTGGGAGGGGAGACTGGTCGTGTTTGAGTCTTTAGTAAATCAACAGATCCACCCCCCCACCCCCCCTCTCTCTCTCTCTTTCTCCCCCTCCCACCCCATCCCTTCTTCCTCCCCCTCCCTCTCTCTTACTCAACAACATGGGCTCCGCTAGCAGCTACGATAAAACTACACACGAGAGAGGGTGAAGGAGAAGCAGGGGAAAGAAACAGACAAAACCGAACAGTGCTAAAGGATGATTAGTGGGATATTTCTGCATCTGATGGTGAAATTACAGAGCTCTGTTGCACAATGGGACACCGATAATACAAAAATGTGATTGTGGACATGAAATAATGGAGCAAATAGCCAGAGCTGTTGAACCTTTACAAAGTCACGTGGTATCTGTGATCTAAAACCCCTCTATTGTTCTTCCTGATGTGACTGTAAAACGACAAACTGGGAATCAAAGTTTGGTTCTCTGGTATCACGACAGAAAGAAATGAAATCCCACTGAATGAGTGAGACTCATTCAAACAGTCTGTGTAGCAGCAGTCCTTACAAACAGCACAGCCACTCCCTTCCCATTCTGCCTGTGAAGGAAAACAGTGCCTTATAATCCAGTTTTTATACCAAAATTCTTGAATTTGCTACATTTAGCCTATTAGAAAAGGCATTTTTAGACTTTTCAAAAAAATTAAGAAATAAATAACTATTCTGGGTGGAAAATTATCACTGCAAAACCCAAAAGCAGACACACATTTTCAAGCCATATCCTTTCAGTATATTCCTGATTAAATACAATGTTGAGTCTGGCATGAGTTCGACAGTTATTGGAAGGGCTTTGAGAAATGTATGGGGCTAAACATTAGCATAGCATGCTTTTGACTGTACTATTTTTGGGCTCTTTTTCAAAGCTAAATAAATGTTGTAACCAATTTCTTATTAAAAAAGAGACTATTAGCCCCACTCAAGTGGATTCACATGGATCACATAAAGCTGAGTGATACAAGGAAGTTCAATCAGTTGACAGAAGAGGCCATAAAAAATAGCCCCTTTTACACTGCCTGTTCAAGGTGAGAACTTCATGCCATTTCACCGTTTTGTATAAAAGGTCTGGCTGCAAAATGGGGAGACAGAGTTGTCTCACCTCTGAGTTGGGAACAGAGGTAGCAACAGCCCGCAAAAACGGCTATAAACGGGATCATGGATAGCACAGGTGCGACATTTTGATGGCATGTTATACGTGCAACTCACCGCTGGAAATTTAAAAAGTAGCTGCTAGCAGTTAGCAGCTAACTCGAAGAAGAACAAAGGTCGGCTGGGAAACAATGAGGTGCGGAAGCTCCTTCACCTTTGAGCAGAGGACGAGATCAGCCGTCATATAACAGTGATGGTAAAAGACTGTTATTGCCGTGTAAATGCTATTGTTATTGTTTATAAAGCACTGCTGAGGCATGTGTTATATGTCAGTCTAGAGTTGAGTTGTGTTAAATGTCACGCCCATCAAGTTTGTTTTGGTCTCATCCCCTCTCGACTTTGGCTCTTTGTTTACTTTCCTCACTTCTGTTTGTGTTCTCGTGCACTGAGCTGAACTGGCAATCAGAGGGATTTCATTCACCAACAGGTGAATGAGCATACATGAATCAACAATGGACAGGCCTATCCATTGTTGATTCATGTATGCTCTGATGAAGGTCTAATGGACCGGAGGCTCAGTAATAAAGTAAAACACTGCACAGATGTAAGTGAGCAGAAATCATTTCTCCTGGTTTGCTACATATCTTAAAATTAACCAGTGCTATCTGCAGGCAGTGAATCACTTCAGCAGCAAAGGGAGGAGCAGAGAGGAATCAGTGATACTGAATTATGTCTGTGTCCTTTATTCTTTCTAAACTTCATCCAGTATTTTGATGTCAGCAATATTTTTTATCATATCGGCATTTTAGTGTCAACAGTTAGTTTTCAGTGAAATATTATTGACTTTGATGTGGTAAACATTACGGTTGCTGCTCTAGAAAAACAACAAGTTATATTTTAAATATTTAATTTTAACTGTGTTCTAAATTTAGTATATATATTTTTAATTATAATATAATATAATAAATATATATATATATATATATATATATATATATATATATTTATCAATAAAGAAACTGACAAAAAAGGAGTATCAATAAGAGAAGTAGTGTCAGTGGCATAAGGTAGTTGCTATGCTAGCTACTGCAAGCTATTAAGAGGGGCCCTAGTCCCGGTTTTTGTGCCTAAACTAGCTACCATGTATCATCTCGTCTCATCACATGACCAGAAGGAGACTTGACACTGGATGACATCAACATATACAACCCAGCAATTATGAGTGCTGTATCGTAGGCAACTGGACCTTACCTGCATTTCTTTAAGACGTTTTGCCTCTCATCTAAGAAGCTTCTTCAGTTTTATCTGACTGGTGCAGGGTCACAGGCTTTAAACTCGGTGTGGGTGTGAACCCTTACAGTGTATGGGTGTGAACCCGATATAGCACTTATGATTACCAGGACCTGGATGACTGAGAATCTTCACCGACATTACCCAGCAATGATGATTTCATATCTGTTTATGACAAAAGTACCACAGAAAATAAAAAAAAAAATCTACTGAATTGAATGGTTTATATAGTTTTTGTAGAAGCTTATAATTGTGTTATTGATTGCTACTGACTATTTAAAACACACACACACACACACACACACACACACACACACACACACACACACACACACACACAATGATTGCCTTTTTTAATGATACATAGCAAATGACAACATTGTTCAATACATATACATTCTTCTTTGAACACAGGCATATTTCTGAATCTCTTGCAAGGAACAGCTCCCAACCCTACCAAATCCTGTCCAAACCTACCAAAATGTCTCTCCTGTCTGTGTGGATATTACGCAGAACAGAAAGCTGTGGCCAGGCTATGTTTTCTACACAGAACTTTTCAGGTATGTTTTGTCTTGGCCAACACTCAAGTACTGAAGCCCATTTCAAGCTAAGTGTGCTAAGTGTGCACTGTCCAGCTGTATTATATAAATATCTGACTGGACTCCAGAGGCAGACATTCTACATAGAGTGACTCTGATGGACCCTTGATCAGGACATATGCCTCGTTTTCCTGTTGCATACTAGTGAGTTCTTCTGATCTGTTGGTCACTTTGGAAAGTAGCCAGTCATTGTTCGGAAGACGTATTATGTTAATATCATGGGAGGGCAATTAAATATATAAGTTTTATTAGCTACTGAAGACAATGAAATTAAAGTTTTGTCATCCTGCCTGTAGATACAGGAAAAGAATAGTAACAGAGGACAGGGAAAGACAGAGTGAAGAGGGGGACTCCTGGCCTGGCCTGGCTTCATGGCCAGATGGTCACCAGGAGGAGCCTGACAGCTGTGTGTGTGTGTGTGTGTGTGTGTGTGTGGGTGGGTGGGGGGTTCTGTGTGTGCAAGAGAGAGAGATAGGGACAGATTGTGTCCAACACCTGTCCTCCCTGGACACAACAAAAGAGAAAGCAAGAAGGGCCAGTTAAACTCAACATGTGCAACATCAAATACAGAGAGGACACAGAGAGAAGGTGAGAAGGTGAGAGAGCAATATACAGGAGAAAGAATGAACAGGATGAGTAAGGTGGAAAATTAGTGGGAGGATTTTTACCTTTGTTTCCTTATACGGAGTTAAGTGTAATTAATATTAGTATGAGTCTGTTTATAAGTTGACTGTATGTTTGTATCTGTGTGCATTTCAGATGGGCTCCTCTGATTGGCTCAGTCAGGCAGTGGGCCACAGAAGGCCAGCGTACGATTGGCTGTGTTGAAACCCAGTCGGCTTCTGCCTCTGCCAGAGCCTGTCGTGAGGGCAGACTGGTGCACATACATACATATACACACATACACACATACACACACACACACACACACACACAGATTTACGGATACTCAGTAGAGAGAACAGCAGTTTTTTCCCTCTTTTTCACCAGTTCTCCCTCTCTACACTGTTGCCTCTGAGCTGAGGAGGGAGAGAGGGAGAGAGCAAGAGCTACAGTGAAGGAGAGAGGCTGCTATGGTAACAGATCACTGTGGCAGCGAGCGGAGGGGCCCTGATGGCTATTTGGCAGCAACGCCAATGTCTCACTGGCTGTACACACGCGTCAGTGTGAATGAGTGTGTGTTAAATGTGTGTGTTGACCAGAAGACATGCTGAATGGGGAAGTGTGTGTGCGTGTGTGAGCTTCTCTGGGAGGAATGAACCCTTTGAGCGTGTGTGTGTGTGTATGTGTGTGTGTGTGTTCTGTGCTCCAGATGTCCTTAGTCGTGCAGATCGATGGCCACACGAGAGCACATCCCACTAACTTGAGTCACGACACCACTCTCCTTATTCCTCTTTCTGTCTCTTGTATATCCAGGCTACAGGACTCCTCTGCTTCTCCTTCTTCTATTAAAGATGTATAAATAATCAAATTCTTTCCTGTGGCCAATCAGTGGATCAACTAGCTTTATCATTTTAGCCACGATAAATCACCTGATGAGACAGCTGCAGGATGATGTCTGAATAAAATCATCTTATTCCATCACTCTCTTCCTGGCTGCCTTCTCTCTCATTTTTCTGTGTGCATAACTAGGTCATGCTGTAGTAGACTGCTGTTGCCTTGCCGCTTTGCAATTCTTTGAATGTGTGTGTGTGTGTGTGCGTGTGTGCATGTGTTTACACAGCCTAAACACACATTTCAACTAGACCTGGAAAGAACAAAGTCCAACCTAGTATGCGTGCATTCAGGAAACAAATGCAAGATCCAAGTATACACACAGACACACACACACACACACACACACACACACACACACAGACACACACAGACACACACACACACACACACAGACACACACACACACACACTAAATCACACTGAGATCTGTCCTTTACAATGGGATGGCGTTTGGAAAAGGTTGTGTACCTGTAAGACTTCTGAGTGTGTTTGAGACTGAGCTAACATGCACAGGAGGAAATTACGTTTATTCTTATACTGTACTTGACTAAGGCTGCATACCGTTTACATTCAAACTGATACCTGTACCTTGAATTTGGTACCGGTACCAAACAGAACCTTTTTTCAGTACCTTACTTCTTCTGTAATGACAAAAATTGAATTTTTGGATGCAGGGGTGACATAGTAGACTACAAAACAATACTGCTCTTCTCCTCTTTTATAATCACATGCTGAGCTGATCTTCTTTCTCTGTCTATCTTGCTTGTGTGCGTGTGTGTGTGTGCGTATGTGTATGTTCTCGTCTCACAGTGATAGTAGGCTGGCACTAAAATAAAACAGAAAAGAAAACAGACCAGACAAAACGCAGGAGATTGGTGCTGCAGTGATAGTTTCAGCTCTCTGGGAAGCTGATGGATCAGCTGATGGAGCAACCATGGAGCTCTGTGACTGGCTTCCCAGCTTTGGGGCACTTCTGCCTCCAGTCTTAAGGTGAACCAGGTGGCTGACCTCCAGACTATGGGATGCTTTTCCGGCACTTCCGGCTCATCTAAAGCTGCGTTTCCACCAAAAACTTTCAGTATAGTCCCTTTAGAACCAAAGTAACCCCAACAGCATGTACTTAGATCCTGGATCTGTTTAGTGTTTTCACCACAGACGGTACTCTTAAATGTAGGTGGGGCTGTTGTCACTCACTGCTCCATCCAGCTGTACTTCCTCTTCGCCAGTGATGAAAATCCAGTTATACATCAACATTTTCAGAACAAAAAAGAACAGGCTGGAGTGAGAGTCTTTCTCACTATATAAAGATAGCAGGTTTGTGCATTAACAGTATTGACGTTCCTGTTACCGAGCAACTAGCTGCGCTTGATGAAAAAAGGAGTAAGCTAGTAAGTTAGTTAGCCCTAAATCATGGACCCAGAGATTGTTAGTAGGCTTGAAGTGTGTGCATCAGTATTAGCAGTGTGCCTGAAATTAGGGAACTGAGAAAGGTAGGATTAAATATGTTATTTTTTATTACACGTTATTTTTCCCGTAATTAATTAATCGAAATTAACGCATTAAAGTCCCGGCCCTAATATATATATATATATATATATATATATATATATATATATATATATATATATATATATATATATATATATATATATATACACGTCACTGGTGCGCAATGCATCTTGGGATAGGCTAGGCCACAAAGGATTCATCTGTTGCATCCTCCAAACTCTAGGAAAGACAGTTACATTTCTCAGCTGCACTTAAAGGAGCCTTCGAAATGGGACAGCCTTGATCACGCTGATGTGACTCAGATGTCTTCAAATGCAGCCTTCGAAGGCTGCAGCCCCTGAACTGAGACACAGCTATTGACATATGTGTCATCACCAACAGGTGTGTTGTTTTGCATCAATAAAATGCAGCACTATGCGTTTTGGGAATGTCAGCAGAAAGGCATGTTCATGTTTTTTTTTTTTTGTTGCATTGTGGGAGTTTCTAAGAGCACTGTATACATTTTGCACTCTAACAAAATGGCGGTAAAGGAAGAGCACTATGAGTTTTGCTGTGCTAATTTCTGGTCTGGGCACACATAGGTACGTGTAGTTTGGTGACACCATAATTTCTCTGCATAGTTTCAACCACCCAGAATCATTGAAAACACCTGTGTGGGTGTGCAGACATATCTTCAATGCCAAAGTGTTTGCTTTAACATTTCTTTTTCCTTTTTCTGTTATGGTGTTATGCTGCTTTTTCTGCAGTAAGTAAAAGAATTTGACTAATTGTTCTGCCAAGTTAAACTGTAAATGGATCTCCATGTCCATGCCTTGCATGTGCCAGAGTGTGTTTGTTCATCACTGTGCCTCTGGGCAGAAATCATCGGGAAGCCAGAACATAGAAAGAGTTATCTATCAAGACCTCTACAACACAGCTCCCTATCCATCTCTGCCTCTCCTTCTCTTTAACTGTCTCATCCCACTGATCCCATCTCATGGCAGTGTGATCTTCATTTAATGCAACAACAACTATGTGCTGTGGTTTTTGTTTCTGTGTTTGCTGTGTTTATAGGTGTGTCGTCACTCTTCCTCTCCTCATGTAAACTGCAATTTTTATACCAAATCCAACAGACTTCTACCCTCCCTCTAAAATTTTATCTCTGCCACTCTTCATTGTTATGTGTACAATTGCTGCGGGATAACTTCTGCATAAACAAACCCACTTGTGGCAAGAAGCGAATTTGGCAGTAACGACCCAACAAGCAGCAAGTAGTTCACTTTTTAATTAGCATTCTGTTACTTTTAAAATATTACTATAACTGTCATTTCCCTGTTTCTTTTGGTGCCATTAATTTCATATTTATTAAAACTTGTAAACAGGAACTATGGCTTCCTCCGAAGAAAGAGGGAGAGCCACTGATCAGTAGATAGATGAGAGGATGAGAGAGACCACAGGGATAAACAGCATGTAGATCAACATGTTTTCACATCTAACATATCTGAATTAAGGTTTTAGTTCAACTATATCAGAGTTGGTGTTTGTTGAAACAGTGGACTAACTAACATGACTAACAAGACTAAATAAGAGGGTTTTGTTGAGTTTTATTTTGTTTCTGTTAACTTTGACTAAAGTGTGTTTTACACTGATAAATAGACAGTTAAGCTAACGTTAGTCTTGGCTTGGTATAAGTATAGACTGTGTTTTAAGATGGATGATGTGTCTCCACTTAACCCTAGGGGTGTAAATCACCAGTTTCATCACAATACGATTTTATACCGATACTTTGAACAACGATATGATATTTTCTGATATAACAAAGTGTGCCACGATACGATTTCGATCCAAAACGATTCAGGGGTCTGCGATCGATATTAAATGCCCATTTAACACACTCTGTTACAGAAGAAGCTGACACCCTTTTCTTTTTTACTTTTGGCCATAAAACACAAACACATAAATAATAAGTTCAGTAAAGTTCACTTTAAATTGACTCCACTGACACAAAGGGCTTTCTGACAGAGAGACCTTTCTGGAAGAAAAAAAACATCATCTTTTTCATAAACTTCAGGAATATCTGGGTTAAAGCCCTGAAGGAAAACTTCTCCCAACAGCCATAAAACAGATTGACAACAGGACCATTCAAGAAAAAGTGTAACATTCAGCCCAGTAATAACTGTCAAGGTTCATGGACAAAACAATTGTTTTTTGCTAATCACCCATTATTAGCTTTGGCATGTTTCCATTGCATAAATTAGCCTAGCGGCTAGCAGACATTTTTCCTCTTCTCATAGCTTAACAAATGACACGCAGCAGTAATATTTATCTTACTCACCGCTGGTTTAAGTCACTGTATCTCCCGACAGAACAGCTCGGTTGAATTTCAGCCTGCATGCACGGTTTTTCAGACAAACATTGTTAAAACAGAGCAGCTAATGTTGCTGAAGCCAGAAACTAGCAGAGTGAGATACTCGTCCAGGCAGGTAACGTCACGTTGTGTTTTATCTTGTAACATCATTGTTTACATGCGCCATGTGCTGTCTGTTGATCCTTATCTTCTCCAAAAACATAATATTTCCACTATGCTGATTTATTCCCGAGTAAATAACGTCATCCTTATCGTCTTTCTCTTGGCTGCTTACCATCTGCCTTCCGTTGTTTGACAGTGACACAAACCTTCAAAATAAAAGCTATCCTATGCTAAAGATGACGATATGATTGATGTTTCCACTTCGCATCGATGTGATTGGATTGTTGATCATTAAATCAATATATCGATCCAGATCGATGGATCGTTACACCCCTACTTAACCCCCACTGTACAAAAATGAAGCCAAAATATTCACACTAGTAATGTCATTCGAAACCAGAGTCTGCACAGCAGCAATCTCCACAGATATCAATTTCCGGTCCCTACAGCCGTCCGACCAATTGCGAGCAGCACCATTGATAGCGAGCATACCAGCTGGCACAGAAAGCTATTAATTATGACCTCAATCCCCCTTTTAAACATCAAAATATTTTCTGAAACCAAATGTATCAGAGAAATGAACACCTGAACAAACAGCAGCATAACAACTACCTTAAATGACACAAACCATATTTGGGAAAAAATTATTTGATGTGTACTTTGAGTTTTTTATTTGTCCCATCTGCTAACATGGAGGGAGCAGGTTTTATGACCTATACACACATTTATACTGACCTATACTGCAGCCAGCCACCAGGAAGTGATCAAGATGTTTTGGTTTCCCTTTTAGGGAGCTGTCATGTCATCCATCTTTACATACAGTGTGTGGGTAAAAGAGAGAACCTTGGATTGGTGTACAGTTGCTTTTTTTCTTTTTAATAAGGAAAATAAATGTAAAAATATGCTCAAAACATGCAAGCAAGCGAGTGTGACATACTTTACAGCCCCACTGATGTGTGTTGTCACTGGGGTTATACCTGACTCAAAATTATGCTGGTCAAATCAGATTTGGCTGTTCAATACGAATACTCGACTATTAACTACTTTTCTGTGTAAACAGAGTATGAGAATTTGAGTGGGGTTCAGGTGGGACGTTCAGTGTGACAGGTCAGGTACATTCACCTAATATAGTATTGCTAATTGCACTAACAAACATGCTAACTGTACTAATGACGAATTGTAAATGTGCAACACAAGATATTGTACAACACGAGATAACAAAAGCCAGAGATTGTGCTGTATTAAGTTGCTGTGAGCTATAAATTTACCACTTCTAAGCAGAAGGCAGAGGATAACGGGCAAAACCTCTCTTCCTCTGGGCTGCTCACTCTGCAGCAAAATCTGCGGACTAAAACCTCCCCAAAAGTACACTGCACACTGACCGGGAAAAACAAAACAAAAAAAAAAAACATGACTGGTCGACTTGAAGCAATCTCAATGAATCTGATTCAAATCTCTTTCAGGGGGCAGCCTATGGATATTTGAAGAAACCTGGATGCAGCGTTGGAGACAGGGCACCTGTTCATTCCTCATGAAGCCAAAAAAGCTTGATTTTTGTGGTATGAAATTATCCGGATGATTGGCTCCGCTTCCACATCACTGGGCCCATAGAGGAGGCATACTAGAGATTTCCACTGGCCAAGATGGCTACTTTCAGTTTAGCACTCTGCTAACTTGAATGGGGATAAAATGATATAATCTTGTGCCTCTTCTAGACTTTCCAAATGTTATCTGACTGAATGGATTAAATCCTGATAGTAAAATGAGTCATTTTGTGAGAGTTGTGATGCTCAAAAAAACATGTATCCACTGATTTACAGATGTCTCTTTCACAATGTTAGCCTATGGAGAAAAGTCGTTTGAGCCCAATGTCATCACGTGATGGGCACAGGAGTTGTAATTCTACTATTTGGCCACTAGGAAAATTGGCTTCTAAGCCCAGTGCCCTTCCTGGGGGCCTGGGGCAGCCCTAGTTGTCACCATAACATCTAACAGCATTCACTATTTTCTTTTGTACTTGTCAAAAGACCACGGCAAACAGTCAAATATCCATTCTGCTCTCATTTTGTTTCCAAGATCTATCCCCTCCTCCCTGTTTCTCTCACTACATCCCCCTCCATCTATCCTGTCCCACGTTATGCACCATCTCTCTCATCTGTGCAGAGCAGGCAGACCCATCATTACCCCAGCATGCAAGTATTGATCCACTGCCCCAGTGGGTGTGTGTTATTTTAAGATGCTAAGACCTGTAATCAACGTGTTAATGATAGTTATCGCCAAAGCGACAAGATCTGTGTGGTTATTCCAGGCCTGTGGATACTAGCAAGAGGCTGGCAGCCTGGACACACACATACAAACAAACACACATACATGAACATGGAATGAAGGTGGATGGAGGTGTGCTCATGTTCTAATGAGAGTTAGTGCTGCTCCAGGGCTCATTGGGTCAAATCTGGAGTGAGGACCGCTTCCTGTTGTCTGTCCTGTATAAAAATTAAAGTTCAAAGCTCACACAAGTCATCTCCCCGAGGGCACTGAAGGTAAGTATGTGTGCCTGTGTATGTGTACACATAACAGGTATACGCAGTGGCTTTCTTAACTGCGAAAGGTGACGTGGTGTGTGTACATGAGCCCTGTGGTTAGGATTGCATATTAGATCATCTTTTATTCTTGAACTGACAGAGACATAAAAAAGTGATGCATCCTTTCAAAAGCTCAGCCTGTTCCCCAAAGACCAGGAGATGAGGGGAGAAGGATGTCTCCAATTAAACAAGTTCAGAGGTCTGGTAGCCATGGTGACAACAACCACAGCAATGGTGAGACTTACAATATGTAGTACACTTGTATACAAATGTGCAAACATGCGCAGATGTCCATGTGTGCAAAGAAGCAAAATATCTGATGATATTAGCATACACAAGAGATCTCAGAGACTTGAAGCAATGCAGGATTGTGTGTGTGTGTGTGTGTGTGTGTGTGTGTGTGTGTGTGTGTGTGAATTCTGCATTTACCCAAAACATGGCAATTTCAAATTTATATCATAAGATCATAAGATAACCTAAGTGCTGCACACACACACACACACACACACACACACACACACACACACACACACACTTTCATGCACGCACAAACACACACATGCAGATACAGTTTTGATATATTACGGGATACTGGGTTTGCACCCCCCCCGCTATCCTACCAAAAGCAAATCCATATTCACACACACACACACACACACACACACACACACACACACACACACACACACACACACACACACACACACACACACACAGCTTTGCCAGTATGGATAAACCCTATTTGGCAGTGTTGAGGAAAATGCATTTCAGAGGTAAATGACATCATTACCATATAAATGACTTCCAGCCAAATACATCTGCTAATGTAGCTACACACACACACACACACACACACACACACACACACACACACACACACACAAACAAATATGTTATGGGTTACACATACTTTAAGTGCAGCAGACTTTCACATAGCGTGCACACTCAACACAAAAACTCAGCCTTAACCGCACACATCACAGACACCGCTCAATTAAAAAATGATGGGGTTTAATGCCCGCAGCATGGGGAGGCCAACCCTGAGCTATAGAAACAACACCCATACACCACAAAGCATGCACACACACAACAGTGTAGCAGACTGGGAGGTGAGGCTAAAGCCCAAATGAAGTTACACTTTATGACCACTTCAAATAATTACTGTTGCTCTAACGCTCACTCATGTGTAGAAACCTTTATTTATGCAGAGAATGTTGAGTGAAAATACATAGTCTTTAACAGTGCTGCACTGCTTCACATTCATTTATTCTTATACAACCATTCACACCTTTGATTTGCTCAGAATAACATTTATCTTTCTACTAATGGCCACTACAAGTCAAATGCCTTCTTAAAGCCACAGTGCTAGTGTTTGTCATATGCCGTGATGCCTTATATTGTTCTCAACTCATGAGTCTGTGTGTGTATGTCATCATGGCAAAATGTGATCCTGGTAACATCTACTGTAGTTGGAACTACCACAGGAGCTGTTTTGAGTATCTTGCCAGGTGTTTATGTCCGTCTGTATCACTGGCTGTGGATGGGTTTTATAGCTGTGATAGCCTCACAACTGTGCAAGATGCAGTCATGAAACTTTCCAGGTGTGTAGCTGTTAAGATTAAAATGATGATGGACTTCAAAGATGGGTGTGGCAGGAGCAAGGGGGCCTGAAGTAGAGGGTCACTGTATCACGTCTGGGGGAGTCTGATTGCAAGATGGTTTCTAGTCTGTTTACTTTTTGTTTTTCTATATCATGTCTTCAGATTTTGTTACAAGGGAGGCGTTCAAGTCCGATAGATTGAAACCCTTTTGTTTTGGTGCGATTTGTTTTTTTCCCAAAATGTCTTCACAAATTCCCATGAGATGGCACATTGTAGACACGAGGTTTTCATCAATGATTGGAAGTTGTGTGCAAATGCCGCCTAGAAAATTGACCTTGAAATATGCCCTTCATTAAAAACGACCACTTGGAGGTGCTACAAAAAAAAGATGTAGCATAAACGCAAGAACAGTGAGCAAAAAGCTCAACTCTCATTAACAACAATTACAAAAAGCCGCCTCCAGCAGCTAAAAAGCTTTCTGTGTGATCAGGGCATTATCTAATAAAGCACATGGTGCACATAGAGTGCACTTACAGACTTTAAGATCAGCATTTACAGTCATCCTTGGGAGGAACATACAGCAGGGTACTCGGAGAAACATGCTTTTAGCTTCTTAAAATGTTAATAGACACTCCATTTATTCTGTTGCTTTTTTGTATTGGCAAAGTCACAATGCTAATAAGAATGGCCAAAACTTTAAACTCGCTTCTAACGATATGAGCTCCCTGGCTGGAAACACTTAAAACTTTATCATTTTATTTACCAATATGAAAAAATATTGTGATAACGTTTTTGGCCATGTGACCTAACTCTGTAACACTGTCTCGGTTTACAGCGTTAGCCATTTGTATCTTTTTAAACAACATATGTGAGAATTCACGACCCTCTTCTTCTGTGGTGTCCTCTGTATTTTTTCAGCTTGCTGCTGTTTTCCAGCTGTGTTGCCCCCTGTGGTGAGTTTTAAAAAAAACCCTCTTCTGTCCGGAACAGTACTGCAACGGACGAACAGGCACGACACAGACTGTCTTCCCAGACAAGAGATCTACAGTATGTGTGAACAAAGAACTGTGCTACCTTACCCAGATACAATACCCTGCAATGTTACAGCTGCATACACAGCTTATGTGACGAGCACAAAGAAGTAGAGAGGTCTGGTGTGACACAAGACTAAGCTGCAATAGAAGTGCTACAGAAGCTATACAGATGGTCACTGGCTGTGTGTAGCAAGCACTAACATAAAGCTGGCACTTTCTCATGCTACAAAGACAAGAGGAGGCAGGTAGGCGACGCTGACTGCAGCAAAGCTGTGATGGCCATTATTGTCCTCAAGACTAGGACGGCTTTTATCTGCTCTCCAGGCTTACAAAGAGGAGCGAGAGAGAGAAAGAGAGGGGTGGGGGGGATAAAGAGAGCGAGCACACAGACTGCCTGCGGCTCGCTTTCAACATCTCAATGACTACATACACTCCTCTCTCCCTCTCTCTCTCTCTCTCTCTCTCCTCTCTCTCTCTCTCTCTCTCTCTCTCTCTCTCTCTCTCTCTCTCTCTCTCTCTCTCTCTCTCTCTCTCCCTCACTGGTCCTCCCCTCTCTCCCTATCTGTAATTCTGTCTTTTTCTCCTCCTACTCGCTCTATCCCCTCATGCCCCCAGGCCATAAACATCCGCATGTCACACACATGCCATGAAACACAATGAACACACACACGCACACACTGACTGCTGCGGACACACACACACACAGACACCACCAACACTGAGAAATACCAGCGTTAGGCTTTGTTCCAGAGCGCTGGGTCTGGGCTCCCGAGGAACCGTTCATGCACAAAATAAGTGTGTGTGTGTGTCTCCATGTACACCCACACACACACACACACACACACACCCTTAACCCCCTACTGCCCGACCGCCCTCCCACCCAGACTGTCGCTTCTTAACACCATCACATAGACATGTGAGTGAACATCAGAACAGGACTCTCCCTCTCTCTATCTGTCTCTCCTCCTCACTACCGTGTGTGTGCGTTTGTCAGAGAAGGGTGTTTGTCAGTGGTGCATGATTACATGGGTTATGCTGTGGTGTGTGTGTGTGTGTGTGTGTGTGTGTGTGTGTGTGTGTGCGTGCGTGCGTGTGCGTGTGGGCACGTGTTTTGTGAATTTAGTTCCACAGAAAACGACAGACACAACCAGTTTGTTCTTTACTTGCTGTTTACTCACCAATGTGTGTGTGTACATATGTGGCATGTCTGAATGGATCCCTGCATGTAAAGAGAGAAAGTGAGTCTGTGTGTGTGTGTGAGAGAGAGCACCACAGAGAAAGAGAAATAGGCAGGGAAAGAAAGCGACAGAGGAAATTATTAATTATTTTGGCTCCTATTAGGAGGAACACGTCGAGTCGATACCCCTGGAGACGTGTCATGAACGCCTCTTATTGTTCTTTAGCTGACATACGTCGCTCTTCTCCTCCCCTCCCACCTCTCCTCCCCCCTCATCTATCCTTCTCTCCCTGTCACATGTACCTATCCTCTCCTACCTCCTCCCTCTCGTTCATTCTGGCTGTGACATGCACATCTCTTTCCTCCTACCTCCCTCATTTTCTTTTTTTTTCATGCTTTCTTGCAGCACCACCTGTCCTCCGTCTCAACCTTTTCACTCTGATTTCCCCTCTCTGCTGCGCTCCCCACATCTCCAATTTCTCTTTCCCTGTCTTGTTCTCATCTCATAATTTTTACCTCCTCCTTTCCTCCTATGATATTGCCATCCTACCTCGAGCTCTTCATTCCACCAGCTATCCTGCCCCTCCCTCCATTTCTGTTCTACATTTACTTCATCACTGTTGTCTTTCCTCCTCTTCACCCACACAGACACAGCTCACTCATCTCTGGTGAACTGTCACACTGTTTGTGTGTGTGTGTGTGTGTGTGTGTGTGTGTGTGTGTGTGTGTGTGTATGTGTGTGTGTCTGCCGTTGGGAGATCATCTGGAAACTCACAGCCTGCCTCGGCTCATGAGCTGCCTCGGCTTTTATCCCCTGCTCAGTCGCAGTGACTACAACCCTCCCACAACCCACTAAAGCAGCCAATGAGAAGATGGCAGGCTACTTCCTTATTTCAAATGGCATGTGGTTTAAAGAGCCACTGGACAATTACACACAGAGCAAGGAAAAGAGACAGACTGAGACGAAGAGAGAAAGAGACAAAGAGAAAGGCATTCCCAGTTTATGGATACAGCTTTCATCACAAAGCAGCAGCTGTGATTGGGTCAGCATGGGTTAATCCAACCTGGCTCTGCAACCCTGCTAATGACCAAGGTTTAGCTTTGGTATAACTCTGACAAGGGAACACAAGTCACCACAGAATACCTGTAACTGCTGTAGGTTCTATAATCCTTTTCATATTAGAAAAAAATTTGGAGTACTCTCAAACTGTAACTTCTGCTTTCCTTCATCATAAATGACTGAGGACTCTTCATCTGCTGCAATAACTTTTCATGAGAAAAAGAAATTCTGTAAAGTTGCATCACATTGTCCACACTGTCCACCATTTACAGTAGACTTGCATAATATTATCTAAAATCTCTTGACAAATTTACCCTGTTAATGTTGCAATCATCAAGACTTTCATATTAACCAAAAATTAAATGGCTATGTGTAGATGAGAGGGGACACTTATGGTAATAAACTCACTAAAAACAGCCCATTCTTTTCTACTGCAAACATAAATCATTAAAAGCAGGTCACTAATATTTTACTGTTTTAAGGGAAATCTGAAATTTCTTTTACCTGTCAGACACTGTTAGCCTGGGAACCAGACAGATTTGCCAGCTCATCTGGTCCCCTCCCGTTCTGACGGATTTCCAGCTGACCTGGTTCACTTTGGGCTAATCACAACAAGATTTGATACAGTGACTGACAACTTGTGGATTCTTTGCACTTAACACAAAAACATGACAATGTTATCTAACACCTGGGACACGACAGCGGTTATAAACCACCAAGATGGTGGCAGCTGATGTGGAGCTTTCTGTTGAAGTTGCAGTTTCAAATTCTAATGACAAAAATGGCAACAATTGTTCACAGACATATTGATGCTACACCATCATGTCATCTTTGCATATTGTAGTCTGCTTCCATTCATTCGCTGCTCCGTGCTACATCACATTTCATTGCCCTGATTGGTTGTAGGTCTGTTTTATCTATGGCTGTTTTTAATACCCTTTGGAAATCAGAACTAAACTGAGAGGTTCCAAACTAATTGGTCTAGCAATGCCAGGCTGGGATACTGTAATTTCAGCAATTGTTACTCAAACGGGAGTAAATAGTTCTTTTTGGGAACTATTTCCTGCTGTGGATTAATAAGCGTTTTGTGCTCTATTGAATATTTCTGGCAGAGGCATGGTAGAAATGGCCAAAATAAACTACAGCTCATTGTGATTAAGAAGCATGTCACCCACTGAACAGTGTTTTTAAAACAGTAGACATAAGTGAATAAGCTTTATCATGCTGTGGCTACACAGAAAATACTTGCTAACAAAGAAGTCATTGTTGATTTTAGTGTTTTAGTGGTATTGGTATTGCAGTAACAAAAATTAGGGCTGCAACTAACGATTACTTTCTTCAATGATTAATCTGCAGATTGTTTTTTGGTGAATCAATTAATTGCTTAATCTTTAATTTATTTTCAGACTAGGGATGTTAGTTTAAATTATTTTTGCTTTTAAAATGCCGACACCCATAAACTGGTAACTAACCAGTTATTTATAAGACAAAAAAGACATGAAATACGGGAGGCCTTTCCTTTTAGTCTGGCGCTCCTTTAACTCAGTGAGCGCCAGCGCTACATTTTAAGCTGCTGACGCTATTAATAAAAGGTGGTGAATGTTTTTGTAATGTTAATGTTTTACCTTTTATTTTATTTACTGTTGGCTTTGCTGACAAACAGCCAGCTAGCTGTGTTAACGTGTAAAAACATGCCCACTGCCGAACCTCCTGTCTCCACACCTGTCTGAATCAGAATCAGAATCAGAAATACTTTATTGATCCCCAAGGGGAAATTGTTTGAGCAGGAGTGACTGCAACAGGCTGCACGCACGGTTGGTGCATGCACACTACTACATGCACTGTCTAACTTTAGCTAGCTAGTGGCACTTCACATTTAGCAGCTCTAGTCTCCCTCCAGGTCGCCCTGGTGAATAAGCAACTTTATCTTGAACCGCAGACTCCTTTTAGTATTGTTTACTATGTTGGCACCGCTAGGCACAAGTGGTAACATAGTCAACAATGCTAAATAGGGGTTTACGGCTCAAACTTGAACTGCTCATGCTGTGTTCACACCATGAGCAACACAACAAAAGTGCATTACAGCCAAGGTGTCATTGAAGTGTTGCTCAAACACTCTTTAAGATAGTTACACTGTGTCTTGACTGGATGTGACGTGATGTGAACTTTTGTCGGGCAGCCCATTTCTACTTATATTCTCTTGTAAGCGCTGGAAGAGCTGCAATGGACAAGGAATGGCTGATTCATAAGGTTTAAATGAGGAATTACCAACAGAATACCTCCTTATTTCACGACAAAAACTTAAATAAGGTGGCTAGAGGGAGATCGCCAGTAGGATGAACATTTCTGGTAGCAAGCTAGCTTGTTTTACAAAGCGGAGATGGTGGTATGATATTGTATGGGAGCTACAACCACATCTATATCTAAAAAATGTCGTGATATTATCGTTGTGAATATGGATAATAAGGAAGAACTTACGTACCCATCTTTTCAGTGGTTACTCTGAGAACCTGCTAGGTGTGTGTTTGTTTACATGACATGATGCAGTTCCATATTTAATAGATCCAGTGTGGACAGAGAGCATCCGATGGAATGTGACGCGGCCCGATAATCTGACACTCGCATCCAGGTAGGACACGATGTCACGCAGTGACAGGCTTGTGTGTCTGCTACTTGCCACAAAGCACCTCAGCTAAACCTCAGCCTAACCTCAGCTCGGTTAAAAAAAATCTGTGCTGATGATCAGTGCCTGAGCCCAATGTAAGCAACATTTTGCCACCCTGTTGCACTGCAGGCTGTTCCCACAAATTTCTTGTATGTTTTCCTACGAAAAGTAATGCACCCAAATTTGTACATATCCTGCGTATTTTAAAAAGGCTGTATCATATGACCAATGCATTAATGACAGTAGACAAAAAAAAAAAACAGACTTTTGCCCGGGACTTTCCCCTGGAGTCATGTGCTCAGATCTTTCTGAGCCTTGAGAGAACTTTGAGTCATTTTAAGGTACGTCCTCACCATGTGTCTTCCTAAACCTAACCACAGTAACTTCTATTGCCTAAACCTAACCTCTGTAACTTTATTTTAAGTATGTAACTGTACGTTAGGAATGTAACTTCAATCCTGGGCCAAATTTGTTGGATATCATACTTTGTGTGCGCACATTTTTCGTAGGATATTATACTAACCATTCTATGAGAAAACGTTGTGCATTGCATCCCTGTTTGCATTGCAATACAGCGAAAGCTAGCATAGCTAAGATAAGTATAAGATAAATAAAACAGTAGCCTACCACAACTTGAAGACTGGTTGATTGGTTGATGCTTCACGGTGTTGTTGTGCTGAAAGCACAGTGCAGTAAACTCGAGCGTAGCAAAAGTAACCTATAGCCTGACATGTGTGACTGGTCATACATATTCTCAGTGATTAACTGAGTAGCAGTTAACTGTTGCCATCCCTAATTCAGACTAGATTCAGACTGCTAATTTCTTGATGACTGTAATACAGTACAAAGTATATTTAGGTTGCTATGAGTCAAACTGTTAAAAAAATTTGATAAATTTAGTTTGTCAGCCAGCCCTTATCTTCAATGTAAAGTTTCAGTGACCACTTTAAATAACACTAAAATAAAAAAAGCCTTTTTAGTCCATAGAACTGCAAAAGATCTGCTAGCTTCTAGCTAGCAAATGAGCTACTCTCTAATAAGCAATGAGTACGACTCAAGTCAAGACAGGAAGATCTTTGACCTTGGAGTCAACAGTCTAATACACAAATGAGGCACTAATTATCTGTGTGCAAACATGCATACACAGATTTGTAAATACACACACACAAAAACTTAAGTACACAAACAGAGATCAAAACCCTTATTGTAAAGATGTCGAACATGCACACATACACACACCTCTTTACTGTCCCCCAGACAAAGAAGGGAGTGCATCACTGTGCAAGCGCCCCTGGGGGAGACATGATTCTGCACCCATCCCTTAACCCCCACATGAATGCACACAAACACACACACAGATATGAACCCACCCCCATGCTTGACGGCCTGTTTTGAAGAGTAACAAACAGGCTAGCAGACAGAAGTGGGGGGTGGGGCAAAAGGGTCCCTCTATGGTAACAAGGGCATTATAAGCCAATTAGGAGTGCCGCCTGAGTGACTGAAAGACAGGGTGGAGAGCCAACACGGCTCGCTGTCTGATGTGAAGAAGGTGTGTGTGTGTGTGTGTCTGTCTTTGTATCAAACTGCATTCCCCTCTCTTATAACTAAAGCTTTGGGCTAAAGGGCTCTAATATGTGCACACAAACAGTCTAACAGGCACACACACAGGGCAAACATCCCCACGATCCCCTCCCTTGAGGTCCACCTCCTACACGCGAAGGCATTCAAAAGATCTCTTTGTCTCTGTATCGTGCCAGAGAAATAGGGGAGAGAGACGAGAGAAAGGGAGAAGGAAAGTGAGGGAGACTGGAGAGAGAAAAAAGAGAGAGTGAAGAGGAGAAAAGAGCAGCGAAAGGGTTTGCAGGAAAGGAAGGAGGATAGGGGGAGACCTGAAGGGGGGGGTGAGACAGAGAGAAAACATGGAATGGGAGACAGAGGAACAGGAGGGGGAGCGCAGAGGAAGACGAGGAGAAAGCGGGCGAAGAGATGGAAGCTGGGAGAGAGCTACAGACAGCCGGGCTCCAGCGCTGCTCTGAACTCGTTTGATCCAGTTCGTCTCGCCAGGCGTTCCTCGAGATACATTCCTGTGGCTGGCTGGGCGCAGAGTGAGTGAGAGAGAGACAGAGAGAGATAGTGCAAGAGAGAGAGAGAGAGAAAGAAAGAGAGAGAGAGAGAAAGAAAGAGAGAGAGAGAGAAGCAGGGAGAAGCTTGTAAGTGATTTGTGAAAAGAGTAGAGAGACGAATATCAACTAGAGGAAATTAAAAGACAAGGAAAGCAAGGGATCAGCTAGCAACACACAGAGAAATGGAGAGAGGCAATGTATTCAAGAGAGAGAAGCTGCAGCAAAAGTGCCAAACATTACCTGCTACAAAAAGTTCAAGCCTCCAACCCACCCCCTTTCTCTTTTATTTTTTTGTCTCGTCACTGCCAGAATCCCGAGTCCTACAGTCAGCAGCCAAGAAATAAAAAGAAAATACCAAACAGAGAGGAGAGGAGAGGAGAGGAGAGGAGAGGAGAGGAGAGGAGAGGAGAGGAGAGGAGCATATTGGCACAGAGAAAGGTTCTGTCACATTTTAAGTCACTAAATTAAATCCATGATACAAGCAACCGAGAGCAGATGTGCGTGTGTGTGAGAAAAACATATTTCAGAGTTGTACAGACTCATAGCCCGCAGAGTGAAGACTGAGAAAAGGACACCATGAGAAGTAATGGAAATCCAGAGAGGAAAGATTTATGAATTCTGTCAACACAGCCAATTAGAAGAAGAAGAAACTGAAAACCACTTTCTTCTAAGTTCCATGCATAAAAGTTCTAGAGTAGTAACATCCTGACATTAGACAATGAAAGATATGAAACTGTCTATAATCCTGATCTCCAGATATTACTTAACTGTCTCAATTCTAATTGCAAATCAATTCAATAATGTGATGTGTTGCCAAAGCACAGTCACTAGGCCATGCTATCACAGAGGTACAGAGGTGACAGTGATGTTGATAGGTTTGCAATGTAGTGAGTGTATTTGAGTGGGTCCCCAATAAAATCTTTTTTGTTTTTTTGTTTTTTTTTGGGGGGGGGGGGGGTGTAGTGTTAAATCGTGTTTAGTGTTCCATTGTTATACTTTATATTAATATTCATATTTGTTAAAAAATTAAATTTTGACAAAATAATCCCCAATCTGAAAACTTTATTCACAAATCAATAGAATGTATCTTTATATACAGTCTGAGAACAGAAGGAATTAAATGTTTTCCTTTCACTTATTGAGACTAAACAAACGAGATTTGCTCTTGCGTGAGAAATATGACATATGGTAATAACATGACAGCCAGCAGTGAAAATATTTTTTCAGCAGCCGCATTCTCTAGACAGTATAATATCATCAACTAGGGGTGGGGGGAAAAAATTCGATACAGCTTAGTATCGTGATATTTTTGCATGACTCCAAGGTCTGACTACCTCCAAGTATCCATTTTTCAAAGTTATAGAAATGATAGATTTCACAAATCCAAATGAGACTTTTGTTAGCCTACTAGAATATTAAAACCACTATCTTTTCTTACGTTCACTAGATACAACTTGCTGCAATAAAAATGATTAAAGTAAGATTACCAGACTAAAACCTTGATCTTATTAGAGAAAACAGATGCTGACAAAGTTTTCCTATGGGGTTATATTTTGCAGTTGAAGAAAGGTAATAAATCACAAGTTATTGCAACATGTTATTTCAACACTCAGCATATCGCAACACATTTAAAATTAAGTTAATATTGTATTGTGACTTAAGAATCATGATAATATCATATCGTGGGGCCTCTGGTGATTCTCACCCTTATCATCAACATGAGTCAATACAGTATCAATCAGCGACACAATCACATCATCACAATGCATTATCACATTGCATTTTCAGGGGATAAAGACACAGCTTGTCCCCTGGACATGAAGGGCCCGTACACATGCTGCTTCTTTTGCGCCCTGAAATCCATCGTTTTAAATGCAGACATGTGGAGGGCTCCAAAGCAAGAGCAACACCATCATGGTCCACAAGCGATCCCAAGCACCTGTTTTTCAGGGTGCAACAGCTGCACCCTGAGATATTAAAAGCTCACCTTTTGGAATGCAGCAACATGTACTGTGTGTCATGTGACATGGAACAATCAATCACGCCGGTAGTAACTCAGTCCATAGGGACTTGGCTTTTGGAACCGAAGGGTTGCTGGTTCAAGTCCCTGTGTGGGCCAAGTATGGAGTGGGGACTGGTAGCTAGAGAGGTGCCAGCTTGCCTCCTAGGCCCTGCTGAGGTGCCCTTGAGCAAAGTACCAAAACCTCCAACTGCTTGGGGCACCTGTCCAAGGCAGCCCCCTCACTCTGACATCTCTCCATTTAATGCATGTATAGGTCCTGTTTGTGCTTGTCTGTGTATTTCAGGTCTGTGTGCATATGACAACAGAGTGAAACACACTGAATTTCAGCTTGGGGGTTAATCAATAATATCTTCTTGTTCTTCTTTCCTTTCACAGGTAAATATCAGTCTGTGGTAAATATTGAAAAGATGTTGATCATTTTAGTGCAGGGCCAATAAGAGCTTTACCTCCATCCCATGGACAACATTTTAGGCCTGCTACACACTTACAAAACTGCTGTCCAGACCTGGAGTTTCTAATGTTGAAGTGCAGACCTTTTTATTTGCCCAGGGAAATAACCCAAGTGTTTGTAACTGCCGTGTATATCCACCCGCGAGCTAATGCTAACGTAGCTATGAGCAGGCTGCATGATAGCATCACCATGCAACAGAACAAACACCCAGAGGGCTTCTTTATTGTAGCTGGAGACTTTAATCACACCAACTTAAAGGCTGTGCTCCCCAGATTTTACAAGAATGTTGACATTCAAACAAGGGAGGGCAGAACACTAGACCAGGTCTACACCAACATCTCTGGAGCCTACAGAGCCCGCCACTCCCCCCACCTCGGACACTCAGACCATCTTTCCCTGTTCCTGACACCAGCTTACAAGCCCCTCATCTGCAGGTCTAAGCCACAGTACAAGTCAGTGCAGTGCTGGACTGAGGAGGCCACACTATCCTTGCAGGACCGTTTTGAGGACACCATATGGGAGCTCTTTGAAGACCCAGACATTGAACTCCACACCTCCTCTGTACTATCATACATCAGTTTCTGCATGGATAATGTAACATCAAGGAAACAGGTGAAAACATTTCCCAACCAAAAACCCTGGTTTAACGCCAGTATCAGAGCACTACTCCAGGCCAGGGATTCAGCACTGAGGTCAAGGGACAGGGAAGCCTACAGGAGGGCTAGAGCGGACCTGAACAGAGGCATCAAGGCTGCTAAAACAAAGTACAGAGAGCAGATAGAGGCCAACTTCAGGGAGAACAACCCCCGCTCCATGTGGAAAGGCATACAGAATATAACTGACTACAAACAATGCCACAACACCCTCCCCTCCACCGACACTTCTCTCCCAGACCAACTTAACACCTTTTTCTCCCGCTTTGAAGAGGACAACAGACAGGCAGAGGACACACAGCTGACATCATCAGAGCACGACCAGCCCCCTACCATCCAACAACATCAGGTACTGCGAGTCCTGCGTGGCATCGACACCAAGAAAGCACCAGGACCGGATGGAGTACCAGGGAGAGTGCTGAAATCATGTGCTCACCAGCTTGCTGCAGTATTCACTAACATCTTCAACCGTTCACTGCAGCAAGCCACAGTCCCCACCTGCCTGAAAACTGCCACCATAATCCCTGTGCCTAAATCCTCTGCCATCACAGGGTTGAATGATTACCGGCCTGTGGCCCTGACACCGGTGATCATGAAATGTATGGAGAGACTGGTGTTACAGCATGTCAAGGCCCACATCCCACCTGGCTTTGATCAACATCAGTTCGCCTACAGGTCCAACAGATCCACAGACGACGCCATCTCCATCGCCCTCCACACCGCTCTCAGCCACATTGAAAGCCCCAACACATATATCAGGATGCTGTTTGTTGACTTCAGCTCGGCATTTAACTCCATCAGCCCCAGCAGACTCATCAACAAACTGCAGACACTACAACTTGGAACCTCCCTCTGTCTGTGGATCAAGGACTTCCTGACTAACAGACCCCAGCATGTCAGAATGGGCACCTCCACATCCTCCACCATCGTCCTCAGTACTGGTGTTCCTCAGGGCTGTGTGCTGAGTCCAGTCTTGTACACACTGTACACTTATGACTGTGTCGCTACTCACGGCTCCAACACCCTCATCAAATTTGCGGATGATACAACCGTTGTGGGGCTCATCAACAACGGTTATGAGACACCATACAGGGAGGAGGTCCAAGCACTGGCGGCCTGGTGCAGTGACAACCACCTCAACCTCAACACCAAGAAGACAAAACAAGTCATTATTGACTTCCGGAAGTCGAGGACCACACTGCACTCAGGCCTGAGCATCAATGGAGAGGAAGTGGAACGGGTCACCAGCTTTAAGTTTCTTGGCCTGCACATCTCGGAGGACCTGGGCTGGACTGTGAACACCACCCACATCATCAAAAAGGCCCAGCAGCGTCTCTTCTTTCTGAGAACACTGAGGAGGAACAAACTCCCTCCACCTCTGCTGAGAAACTTCTACCACTGCACAATAGAGAGTGTCCTCACCTATGGCTGTACAGTGTGGTACGCCAGGTGCACTGCATCTGAAAAGAAACAACTGCAGCGGGTCATCAAGACGGCTGAGTGGATCATCGGCTCCCCACTTCCACGCCTAGAGGAGATCTATTCCAGCCGTCTCCTCCGACGGGCCACAAAGATTCGGAATGACCCCGCCCACCCAGGACACCCTCTATTCACCAGCCTTCCCTCTGGCAGACTCAGAGTCATGAGAGCCCGCACCAACAGACTGAAACACAGCTTCTTCCCCATGGCTGTGAAGAGACTGCTACAGGAACCATGACACCCCCCCCCAGTTTATTTTATGACAAGGACATTGTAGCTGCTATAAGAGAGCACCATACGAAATCTCACTGTATTTATTACAGTGACAATAAAGCTTCTTCTTCTAAAACGACACCTAAAAGAAGATCAACTCTGTATTAGGAGTTTCTGGTAAGTAGGTTTTGATACAGTGCTGGTTATGGTCGCTTAGCAACTTCAGACACAACCTGCCTCTGCGCCTGTGAAAGTTGGCACAGAGTAGGCACAAAGGCAGCACCCTGAGTCCGACCATGTGTTTTCCAGGTGGTTTAAGACGTAGCATGTGTCCCAGCCCTAAAGCATCGCAGGGTCATCATGGTTACAGCATCTGCTGTCAAAGCAAGCGTTGTAACATAAGGTTACGGGAATGTCTGTACTAATATCCTACATATCCATGCATTCAGGTTGATGTTATGAAGCTAAAAATATATGGTTATTGTCTATCAGTGGTCCCTGGGAAACTCCATGCCTCCCAACAGTCTCTGCTGCCACCGAGCTTCGGGTATGTGAGCAGGTGGGCGACCATGCGGCCAGGTGTCAGAGCACCAGAACAATAACAACGCCCATCACCAACAGTAAAATAATAATAACAAAAAAATACATTCACTCTCAGTGGTTTCTGTTGCATGACAGTTTACTGCGTCTTTCCAGATTTTAATGCCTCAGGGATGGAGGATGCGTACCTAGCCACATCACTGTGGTGATGCTGCCTGTAGTTGCCACAGTTTCAGTGCTTTCCACCTCAACAGGAAATATTTAACTCAAAGGGCAGAAGTAATCCTAGCAAGGATGTCCCTAATGGCTCTAAACACACTGTGTGTATAACGTCACTGTTTTGCTCTTTTCCACCTCGATGCTATTTCTACGTAGGTGTTGACGAGACAATTTTGGTCGATGTTTGGGCCAACAGTGGCCAAAATAAAGCAGATTCCTTACAACATGCTAAGAGACAGTGGGGTATTTTGCACCATAAAATATGAAGTTGTATTTTTTTTTATTTCCCAAATCAGAAATATTCAAATTCCTGTTTCCAGTGATTTTTCGAAGTGTTTCCTTCCTACTGAGGCAACTGTCAAAGCAGGAGGGGGCATGTTTGAACAAATTGTGTGTCAGTTTAAATCTGTTCAATCTTGATTTTTGGGAAAAGTGACAGCCCTACATCCCGATAAAAAATAATGATGTTTTATTACAAATGGGGTCTTATTTATCATTTCTTTTGGTCATGAAAGCATTACGCTCACCAAGGTTATTGCTTTGCTGACTCTGATGGAGTCCAACAGGCCAACAAAGAGCAGTGACCAAGAGTTTAGCCAGATTATCCAAACCACTTTACTTAGAGATGAAACCAAAAGTGAGTGTGCCTAAAATGTTGGTAATAATCACTCAGTGCAGAGGAAAGATGTGTGCTTTGAACAGAAGAAGTGAAGTGAGGTGAGGTGACTGGAAGCTTTGATCAGACAGCCTGATGTGCCCAAAGAGGGCTGCAGCGGTCTCAGAGCTTCCAGCTCACCAACAACTATTTTATAGTCCACTTCCACAGTTCAGATGGGAGAGATGAAGCAACCAGGGATACAATAATGACACTCGCAGTGTTTCCCACAGAATTAGAATCTATGTGATCAGCAAACCTTCCATTGTTTTTTGTTTTTTTTGTGTGTGTCCCTTTGTATCATTCTGTGTCCCTTCCCGAACTTCAGAGGTTTTTGCAGGTCCATGAATGCAGCGCAGGCAGAACTCTTCATGACTTTTTTTTACCTCAGCAGCAGTTTGTGGAGTCTGAGTCACAGGACGGATAACAGATCCGAACAGTCGATCCGATCAGAGGTGATGAGTAGGGATGAGCAAGTATTCTCGCTTATCTGTGTCTGTGTCTGTATCTGTTCAACCAACTAAATTATCTGTATCCATTTGTGTACTCAGAATGGGCATGGGCAGAGTTTTAACAGATTGGGGAGCCTGAAATTGTTATGGGTTGATCAGAAGTTGCTATATTTACTACTAATTAGAAAACCTAAGAACTGAGCTTCAGATCATTTTTGATCTGTAAGACACTGAATGCAGCTACCCACAGGGTTCCTACAGCTTAAGGCAAGTAAAATTCGAGACTTTTTTAATGCCTCTTCGAATGACATTTAAAACCAGTTTTACAAATTTGCTCAAATGTTTAATGTAGCATGAAACACTACTTTTTGTGTTTTAGACAAAGGTGGAACAGAACTGAGAAATACCTGCTGTTTATTGGTGGTTTTGGGTTTCTCACTCTGCACAGGATTCCTTGACTGAAAAACTTCTTGCATAAGATACACCAACTCCAAGCCTTGTATATATTGCCTTATAGTGGTTTCAGCCATGCTGTAAAATTTTTGGTTAAATAGTCAATTCTGGTTGCACCTTCTCATGTGGTCCATCTAGCTAGCAGACAGTGGATCCTCTGCTCTGAGCATCCTGGCTAGAAACAATATATGAGTGTTGTTGCTTCCACTATCTTGATCTGTGTAAAGCTAACGCAAGAAGCATTTGGTAAATTAAAAAAAATGAATAAATAAACAAAAATACATGTTACTTATTACTTTGAGATTTTGCAATGCAACAAAAAAAAATTCTTAAAGTGCTACTTCTCATGTCACAGCTTTTTTTTGACTTATGAGAGATTAATTTAAGACATTTTAATACCAATTAAGGTCTTATTTTTAGATTAATGAATTCAATACCTTTTAAGACTTTTTAGGATCCACAAGAACCCTGTACCCAAATGAGGATTTTACTTCATAATGAGCACAGATATTCACACATTTTACTCAGATGATACTTATACTCATAAAAAGTAAAATATCTGTACCTGATACTCATTTCATCAGAGTATTCGGTTTAACCCTACTGCTCATATTGATGGATGAGAGGAGCAGCTGCTACAGCAGTGAGTTAACGCAAATCTTTAAATGCAGTGCAATGAACAGGTACTTTCACTGCACCTGCCATTCTGCTGCTCTGTCTGTGTCCAAAGTGCACTCTGCGCTCCGAGAGTGTGGTGCAATGAATAACTGAACACTGAACTCAACAGCACTCCTGATGAAGGCTCCAGCCCTAGAAATAGAAAATCAGTATGTGGTGGCAGATGTTGTTGTTGTGATGGGCCGCCACAAATAAAAGCATGTGTGGGGAAACCCTGCATTCACCATAACTAATTTTCTCTCTCGTTCATATCTGGTGTGACAAGTCAAAAAAGAGTCATCAATTGTATATGTGTGTAAGTCCACATGTCTGTAGGAGTGGGTAAAGATGGTCTACTTAAGGGGATTAAGGAGAGTAGAGAAAGACAGGTCACTTACTACAGGAAATGGAGAGTGTGTGTGTGTGTGTGTGTGTGTGTGTGTGTGTGTGTGTGTGTGTGTGTGTGTGTGTGTGTGTGTGTGTGTGTGTGTGTGTGTGTGTATGTGTGTGTATGTGTGTGTATGTACACATGTAAAAAGGTGGGAGAGGGCTTGGTCTTCCATTAATTCCTTCCTTGAGGGTCCCTTTTATGCATCACTAAACACCTGAGCTGGTAAGGCAATCTGAAATAGAATCTTCAACACAATTTATTCAAGTTTAACTCAAGTTAATAGTTGAACATTTTTGGAAATATGCTTCATCTCTTTCTTACCAAGTTATATGTGATAATCAATACTCACTCTGTCTTTACAAGAAATATAAAGCTTCATCAATCAGCTAGTTAGCTTAGCTTAGGACACAAGAACAGGGTTTGGCTTTAAAATCTTACAGGGAGCGAACACCGGCCTCCTGGGTCAAAGTCTGTGGTTGCTGGACCCATCCACCACCACTCCCACCCGCTCTACTCGGACTTCCACCTCTTTAGTTTTTGTTGTCCTCCCTGACGCTGCCAGGTGCCATTAAACCATACTAACCAGCCGCATATTATGCCGACATGAAAGGAATTTTTCTTTTTAAACTGTTGTCTGACGTGGAAGTCACTGACCAAGCGCCGTTTTTTTTAACGAGTTTAGAGTGAGACCAGGTTGACTTTTATAGGAAAATGTACGGACATTGCATGAGAGCAGCCTGCCTACAGTGGCCTTAGGCTAACTTAACAATGTGAAAGGCCCTCTTTAGAGCCAGTATTTCCTTTATCCATTCTGGGCTACTGTAGAAATATGGTGATGCAACATGGTGTGCTTCACGTAAGAGGACCCGCTTCCTATGTCGATATGAAGGGCTCATTCTAAGGCAACAAAAACACAGCGATTCTTCATTTCAAGTGATAACACACTAATGAAACATAGCTATAAATATTTCATTCAATTTCTGCCTATAGATCCCACTAAATCCTACACAGTGGTCCTTTAAATATGAGGCTAACATTTTGAGATTGTCACTCCTGTCTCATTCATGGTGTTGCAGTGACACAACTGGTAAAGAGGAAAAAAGAGAGCACACTGTGATTGGCCAGCAAGTGAGAGAAATTCAAACCCAGCTTTTTCCCTCACCTGCTGGCCAATCACAGTAAGAAGTAGGTGGAAATGTCAGATTATAATTTTCATAAAGTTACAGAAATTGTTGGACACAGCTCCCCCTCATAAGGAAAGGTGTGGGGAGGGATGTTTCTGAAGCTATTTGACCATCCAGCAAGAAGTTCCGATTGGACTACACTGGCAGCTTAAGAGCCCCTAACACACAAAGTCCAACACTGGGCTGGTAAGCATCTGTTGTCCTAGTTTTTGCAGTGAGTCCTGCATCATTGGCCCTCGTTAGTTGTTTTTTGGCTGATTCAGCATGTAAAATCAGCATCACTGACGGCGGAGCCCATTGGTGGATGAAATTGATCTCATTGGTAATTCAGCTCAGCACACGAGAAGAGGCACATAAGTGAGTGATGTAAACAAAGACCTTAAGTCAAGAGGGAGTGAGACCAAAACAAACTTGTTCCATAAGATAACATTATTTTTCTCTATCCACTGAGCTCTTCAGCAGAAACATTTCCTGATGGTTTGTGTTATTATTCACTAGTGGTAAATATTCTTTGCTCTTTTAAAATAGTATTGCGTTGTGCATGTGCTAACTGGCTAACTAGCATCATACCGGTCTTCTGGTTTCCATTTTTGAGTGACGAAGACAGACTACTACTGTGTGCTTGTACATGCTTGTTGGACTTTGTCACCGCTAGTTCTTTGATGTCAGTTTTTTGTGTCTAGGCCTTAAGATTGCTGAGCAACCAGTAGAAACTACAGGTAGTCTCTACACCAGACAAGAAATATTCCCAAAAACCACAACATATTGTTTTTCCAACTTTGTACACATCACAAAAACAGGATATAACTGGGAACTTATATTAATTGATAACTGATTGATTGATTGATGAGATATAGCTTAAAGTAACTAGTGAGCTCTAAGTGGATTTTGTTCCCTTTTGACAGAGCCAGGCTAGCTGTTTCCCTCTGCTTCTAGTCTTTCTGCTAAGCTAAGCTGCTGGCTGTAGTTTTATCTTTAGAGTTTAAAAGCAGATCAATAATCTCATCTAAAACTTGGCAAAAAAGCAAATAAGCATATTCCCATATTGTCTTATTTGTGAACCCTCTCCTTTAATATTTGTATAAAAAGCTGAAGGGGGCGAGCTTATGCTGATCAGATTTCTAGTTATAATGATGGCTCAGTAAAAGGCAAGTGGATGCCAACCAACACACACTCTCAAGTCCACTCAACAAGATTAGACACAAGTCTTGTTGGCAAAGGTGCTACACGTACAGCTCTCTCTCACACACACACACACACACACACACACACACACACACACACACACACACACACACACACACACACACACACACACACACACACACACACACACACACAACAACAGCACACATTCTCCCTGCCTCCTTTCAAGAGCTCAGCCTGTTCCCCAAAGACCAGGACATGAGGGAAGAAGGATGTCTCCAATTAAACGAGTTCAGAGGTTTGGTAGCCATGGTGACAACAGCCATGGCAATGGTGAGACTTACAGTATGTAGTACACCTGTTTATTAATGTGTAAACACAAGCAAATGTCCATGGCATGGGGGGTATCAAAATATCACAGTTTACCAAGGTCTTTAGGAATCCTACAGTTATGATTTTCAATACCGTCAAAAGTACACTCTTCTTTCTATTAAACTGATATGGAGACGCTGTATCGAGGTAATGCAGTACATAGCACGTGCTACCAGAGCTAAATCTCTACTGGTCAGCTCAGGCAACTAAGCTGAGAAAGCTAGTGACTACAAGTGGTGGGTATAGTGTTACAGGACTAGTAAAAAAACAAAAATGCCTTAGCCCCTATTTGGGAGTATTTGCACATGTAGCTTTCATCTTGAGATGACTTCTTCTAAAAAGCAGTTTATTAGCTAGACAATTTTATTCAATATGTCATCTCCATTCAGCCAACTGATGTGTCGGTATCTGCCACAGCAACAAATGTCATCACTTATTTCTTATCTGTTTATTATTCTGTGGGTTGTAAGTATTGCATTTAAAGGTCCAGTGTGTAGGATTTAGGGGGGTATACTAGCAAAAAATGGAATACTATACATGTGTTTTCTTTAGTGTATAATGATCACCTGAAAATAGAATATTGTCACATACCCTATACCCCCATGAAATGTAAGAAAGGTTTAAAGAGATGAAAACTAAAGGTATACTGCCCAACCCTAATCTGATCATATAAGGGTTGGATAAGTTTCGATCAGATTATTAGCATACTGGAAAGATCTCAGAGACTTGAAACCATGCAGGATTGTGTGTTTGTGTGGAGGTGAGGATAACTAGAGGAAGAGGAAAGGGAATTGGCATAGAGGCAGAGAAACCAGCATGGGCAGACTTAAGGTTCTTTGTGAAATGTTTGATCCCTAGTGATGCTGCATAGCAGCTCCTAATATTGTTTGTATCTTGTGTTCTATTGGTGTCCACTCCAGTATGATGAGGTGATACAGAATGATACACTTTTCTGCAAACTGCACAAGGTGATACCAGGAATGCAATATGCCAACATTAGAGTAGAAGACGACAGACAGTTCATGTCCTTTAAAAAAGAAAAAGGGATTTATTCATGTTGTATGGTAAAGGAGAATCATTTATGAGTAATATTGACTGAAAACAACTGGATATGTGTCGGTGTTAATTTCAATAATTAAAACTGAAGAAAATTCTTTGGCAACAACCTTTATTCCATGACAAAAACAAGACATTAATGAGCTAAAAATAGATCCCAATAATAAAAACTAAGACAAAATCCATGTTTCATTTTCATTGACAAGACGAGGCGTGATGAAAATGTTAGTGGTGGACTATCGGACATTAAAGGCCGAGAACGGCTGTGTTTGCAATTATCTTCAAATGCCACATGAGGAAAAGGCTGGCAAACACCAGTAAATAGTCGGCGCCAAGATTTTGCTAGCCAGAAAAAACACTCTCACCGGACCAGCATCAGCTGTTGTGCGAGTTGTGAGCTGTAATTCAGCAGGAAATAATCAGCTGTGTGTTTCTGACTGTGGATGGTAAAGCTGTTGAATGATTCGTGGAGTCTGCTAGTTGCAGCAGTGGCTGTTAGCAGTTAGCTCTATCTGTTAGCTGCTGAGTGGGAGCAGAGCAAGCAGCCACGAGCCACCGGACTTCACAACTGATCCCCACATAACTCCACTTGGTCCAGAGAAGGTTAACGAAGGTTTCTGAGTTGCTGTTGTTTGACAGGCATGTAGGAGGCTCAGTTATCTGTGAGTGTAGCTGTGCTCTAAGTAAACAGTCTGAACTCGGATCAGTTGACAGAGATGACAGAGATGAAAATTTAGTTTTAATCACCAACTCTGTGCTGAGCTTTTCAAATGATGATTAGTAAGTGTGTGCTCGTTAATCACCCCTTAAACCTGTCAACCACTGCTGGACAAATGACAGTTTGTTAATGTGTGTTAAGTATTTGTCATTGAAAATTGCCTAAATGAAATTTTTTACAACCTGTCACCTGATTCTAATTTCTAATACATGAATTAGCCTGACTTAATTAGATTAAAGATAAAAAAAAAAAAAAAAAAACATATAGAAAACATAATGAATAAAAGTTGACTATAACATTTTGAATTTTCATCGATCAAAACTAGACAAACTGTGAAGGACAAAAATGACTAAAATGTGACTAATAAACTAATAAGCATATTCATCTCAGATAGTTGTCAAAATTAACACTTATGTATGTTTGTAATTAAAACCACACAAATTTATGTTTACATGTAGCATTAGCCACGCTCTAGTCAGTTTTAAGTTTGGCTGGTTAGTTTGTGTACTTCTTTTTTGGCTAACCATCCATTATTTTACAGTCACTCGTTCACATTAAACTATCTCAGGTGCCAAAACTTTGAGTTTCAAGTGTTTTTTGAAAAGCATCAGTTGTTGTGGCTGATGGATAAAAATCAAAGTTTGTTGCCCTCTGAAGACCAGATGAGTGAGATGAGAAACCCATTATTACATAACAGCAGTCAGAGGTATTCTGTGTGTCTGTCACTCTTTGCACCTGTATAGTCTGTGCACACCCAAATAAATGACTCAATGTTGTATATTTGCACACATACTGAACAGGCAGGTGGACACTATATTTTAGTGTAGAATTAGACACTGTAGCATATGTGAGAGAGAGAGAGAAAGAGAGAGAGAGAGAGAGAGAGAGAGAGAGAGAGAGAG
The DNA here is from genome assembly GCA_019142605.1 of Cephalopholis sonnerati. NCBI lineage: Eukaryota > Metazoa > Chordata > Actinopteri > Perciformes > Serranidae > Cephalopholis > Cephalopholis sonnerati. The sequence continues at coordinate 5,078,487 of JAGQAX010000003.1, forward strand.
AGAGAGAGAGAGAGAGAGAGAGAGAGAGTGTCTGAGGACCAGTGTCTTTAGTAGACTTTTGGTAATCCTCTTAGCGTATGCTGCTTGAAGCTCAGAGCGCATTATGTAACCCCTCTAATCCAGCACCGCATCAAGACAGACAGCAAAAGACCACAACCCATGCTCCCTTACACACACACACACACACACACACACACACACACACACACACACACACACACACACACACACACACACACACACACACACACACACACACACACAAACTTACTTACACCTAGAGTGCCATAGACACACTATGTCAATGGATGTTAAATCTCAGGTTCTGTGTCAAATTGCTGATAAACAGACTGTTCTCACTCTAAGCTGCCCGTACAGTACAAGTTTTAGTGCTGATGTCCAGAATGAGGCTGCAGAGAAACTGAAACACTGATGCTCTTTCTTTGTGTGTCCCTGCTGCCCTCGTCACATATTCTCTGTATCTCCCCAATAACCAACCAATAACATCCTACCAAAAACAGAAAAAAAAAATCTTTCACTCTCTCCTCCCGATATCCTTTCTGTTGCCAGGGCAACAGCGGCCATCTTGCCGTGCCCCATCTGTCTTGGGTACACATCACAGGCCGGTCATAAATGTGGAATGACAGTGAGAGGGAAAGCAGGGAGGGTGAGACAGAGAGAGTCAAAGGAAGAGAGGGAGAGAGACACTGAAAATTTTCCGTCATAATTTTCATCAATGAAATTCACACAACCACACATTTATCACCAGATGTTTTTTTCATGGCAAAACAGCATTAAGGATAGAGGCAAAGACCCTGAGACTCTGTGTATCTGTTCAAACACTGCTACTACCTGAGATCCACTTCAAGTTGTCAAATGCAATATGAACTCTTTTTACCATATACTCAGCATTAAGAGACATGTATTTCTTTTCTTGTTTTTTTCTGCTGCGCTCCAACAGAATTGATTTGCAGACATGAATTCTGACACATTAAATAAAACTTGCTTGAGAGAGATTATTAATTATTATTAAATAATAGATATTCTAAATGAGTGAAAATCAAAACCCAAGGTAACTGACCTTACATACAAGTCATTATTACCTAAAGAGTGCAGCTGGTTAAAGGCTGTGTGGACTGCAACTGAACACAGTACTGGAGCCACAATGGAAGCTGGTGTGACCTCATGTGACCTGGAGCTCAGGGGGAAGTGACAAAGTGGTTGCGCTCTGCCTGTGATGAACCTGAGACACAGTCCTCTTGGTGACAGCATACGACACACGACTGCAACAGAGGCTACACACAGGGGCTACTGAAGATGGTGGTTTGATTTTAGAGGGATGAAAGAGAACAACTTAAGGCAGAAAGCCAGCAAAAACAGGAAAGGAGGGGATAAGGAAACAAGACAAAAAGGACAAGAAAGACACAAAGAAAAGAAAGAATGAAATGAACACCAATAAGCAGGAATGAAAAAAGGCCCAGTGAGAGGTAGAGAGAATAATAAGTGTTGCTCCAGTCCTTGGCTGGGTTGGGCTTGGTGTTGGGTTACTGTACGTGCACAAATACAAATGATGAGTCACTTTCTAAAACACACAGGCACAAGCTTGCACAGACAACTTTAAATATAGACTCATTATACTCAAATCCAAAGCAAGTCCACCAGCCTCTCTATAACTCGCCAGCCATTCCCTTTTAAGTCCTGACCAACACATAGACATGTACTAATTCACTCAAATTATTACCTTTTTTTCCCTCTGCAACATTTCCATGACCTTTCTCCTAAAGCTCTGAGAGCAAAGAAAAAGATTATTTTTAAAGACCCCCCCCCCATGGCACAGTGTGCACATTCATGCACACGCCTAGGCCTGCTCTTTTTAACGTTTTCTCAGAATTTTGTCATCTTAAAGAGCACTAATTACAGGCTTAAACATGCGGGCAACTGTAGAGTACACACACACACACACACACACACACACACACATATGCACTCCCACCCTCCGAACTCACTCAGCAAGTGAACATAATTAGAGACTTCAGAAAGCTATGAATGAGTGGGAAGAAGAGGAGGTTGGAGGAGAGGAGATTAGAAGACATGAAAAAGTTTATCTTAGGAGTTGAAGATCAGGGAGGAACTTCACACTGAGTTCTTACAGTTTTCACTTTTAGACCACAGTTTTTTCATATGAGTTGAAGCTGCTCCTCAACGTCAACCAGGCTCGGAATTCTGGCAGTCTCAGGCTAGTGTTTAAAAGGCTAAATGAAGCACAAACAAATGGCAGCTACGGTCACTCAGAACTGCAGACTGACAGCTACCCTAACTTACTTTAAACCTGATGGTATGATCTCTGCCTTTCAGTACACACACATGTACATATCACACAACATTAGGTCAGTGCGTGGAGAGGCAGAGCAGTTCTGTCAAGACAGAAAGAGAGAGGGAGAAAAGGTGGACACTCATGAGCCACTCAATGCAGGAATTTCACGTTGTTTTTCCGCCTCGCTGTGCTGTGTAAAAGGAATGGGGTCATGGAATGGGGGGGGGGGGGCAGAGTTGTCTCACCTTTAAGCCGGCATCAGAGGTAGTAACAGCACCGAAACAATGTCTGTATAAATAGGAAACCTGGCAGGACGGGGTCATGGGTCGCTTAGGTGGGACATTTTGATGACGTGTTATGTGTGCGACCCGACCGCCAGGAAATTTTAGAAGTAGCTGATAGCAGTTGTAGCAAATTGGGAATAAGGGAAGAATGAGGTTGAGGAGCTCCTTACCCGCCTAGCAGAGGACGAGATCGGCCACCATATATCAGAGATGGTAAATGATTGTCATTGTTATTGTTATTACAGTGTTGCTAACACGAGTGTTTTATGTCACACTAGAGGCCAACGCTACTGTGTTACATTTCATGCCAATCATGCCTCTTTTGCTTACCCGATGCCAGCATGCTGTCTAAAATCATACACTGGAGCAGAATGATGCAGCTGTCGTTTGCTTCTGTGTAAAAATGCAAAGGAGGCGAAAGACGGACGCCGTAGCCCTCGCAGCTGTGAGCATTTATACTTGTGCGGTGGTGTGTGTATGTCACTCTGCAGTTACAATTCCAAAACACTAGTCAGCAGGTGGGGTTTCTGTTATGTGCTTCAAAATTTAGTTGATTCAATACACACCTAAAACACACATTAAACATGGCCTATAGTGACAATACCAAACACAAATACACAATTTGGCTCCATTATAACTCACAAGGTTCACGGACAAAACACTTGTCTTTTGCTAGACACATTTTCCCCACAAATACAACATGCTAACATTATTAGCACAAGCCTATGGCATATTACATTGTATGAATTACCCTTGTGGCTTGCAGAGATTTCCTCTACTCATATGAAGCCAGTGACAACAGCAACATTTAACAAAGATAACGTTGTAAAATTTGGTTCCATTATAACTCACAAGGTTCGCCGACAAAACAACTGTCTTATACTAAACACATGTTCCAAACAAATACAATGTGCTAATGTTATTAGCACAAGCCTATGGCATTTTATATTGTATAAATTAGCCTAGCGGCTAACAGCGATTTCCTCTACTCATATGAAGCCAGGTTAAATCACACAAAAGACTTGAAATGCTATTTTGTGGAGGCTTTATTGTCTGCACAATTTATTGTTTCATATCTGTGAAATTTAAGTAAATTAACCCTTCGTTTCTACTGAGACAAATGGTTTTCAGTTCACAAAAATAGACAGGAGGTCTGCGTCACCGTGCCTTGTAGTTACATTTCTGGTAGACTTGCACCGATTGCAATTTTTTGGGCCGATTCTGATTCCCATTTGCAGAGTGTTTGGATGGCCGATACCGATTTTGGCTGATTCCAATTTCTTTTTTTTTTTTTCCAAACCATTTTACAACACATAAGATATTACAATATTTTCCTCTATTAGAACATTTTAACCAAGATACAACCAGCTTTTCAATGATCATCTCAAACAAACAAAAACAGTGACACAGGTCGCCTGTATGAAAGCCCTTAGTGCTGAGGACGCGCCCGCCAGTAAGCGCGCGGACACGCGCATCTTCCACACACGGACACATGCCTCATCAGTTTCAGTGCAGCAGTGAGAGCTCCGCAGTTTAACACGGACAATTAACATCTTCCTCCTCCTCTCTTTTGATGTGTGTGCGTGAATGATTAAGGTGAGAAGCCGCCCATGTTTCACTGACATATATTTATCACAATATTATCCACTGTGCTCCTAACAGCAGAATCTCGCCATGTCTCAACCCAAGCATGAAGTACAACTTAAAACCATTCGTGTAAATGAGCAATATTCCTCAATTTATCCGTGCTCCGCACACCGTTTCCTCATTCAAACATAAGTCTCACATTATAACAATATGCCATCATGTTATAAGGTGAAACGTTTCACCGTATAACACGATAAATAGTATATTGTTATGTTATTATATGAAGCGTCTGTCGCGCAAAATAATATAACTTTAGTTTATGAAGAGATAAGACGGAGCCCTCTCTTCTCCTCTTTTATGCTTTACTCACAACTGTGTGAATTGACCTGGATATGAAGCGTCCGTAGCACCAAATAATATAACGGTAGTTTCTAAAGAGCTGAGACGAAAACAAACAAACAAAAAAAAAAAACACTCAGCAGCGGCGGTCATATTTCAGCAGCTGCTAGTTGCATATAGGGGAAACACTGTGCATATTTGTAAGAATTGAGAGTAAAGCTATTTTTCCTTTTGTTTATTTCAGAACCACACACATACATCCACGTGTTGTGAACCTCCTGCACTGAAAGTGAAAGTATTCTCTCGAACCTGATTATCCGGCCGGAATCATTTACTCCATAGTTGTCCTACCCAAAGGACCCCGAGGTCTCCTTCCTCACATCGCCCAAGGAGTGAGTTCCACATATGTGTGTGTGTGCGCTGCTGGTGCTACATGACGGCAATTTGACCGGCATTTTAAATCGGCATATTTTAGACTGACCGGCCAGTCGCTGGTCATGGCCGATCACATGAAAATCGGCCCGATTCCGAGCACTGCCGATTAATCGGTGCAAGTCTAATTTCTGGGAAGGTGCACGTCAGGCTACAACGTAGGTCAGGGCATTGATTCAAGGCAGAAGTAGAAATCCCGCTTAAAGTAGGGACTTCGTAGCAGCTCTTTAGCACCATCTCTGTGTTAAACACGCTGTGAAAAGAAGCGAAAACAAACACGGAGCACAATGATAGTACACCAGCAGAGATATATTTTCAGGCCACAACTGCTAAAGTTAAATTCAAGTTGTGGCACAATTTTGGACTCACACAGACACACACACACACACACACACACACACACACACACACACACACACACACACACACAAAACATAAACTAAAGTTTGTTGACTCCAGCTGTGCAAAGGCACGTATGGAGGTAATTTAACAAAACACAAGTAAATATCTGCCAATGCTGTTTTACCTGCCAACAGACTCTGATACAAGTCTGTTAAGAAAACAAATGCTTAACAAAATTTTCAAGAATTAGAAAGTAAGGCACTGCAATCCCATATTCTCTATCAGGATCTTCAGAGTGGCATGAGAGTGACATGAACACAAAAACAGTTCGAGTTGTTTCATACAAAAGACTTCTGATTTTTTGTTTGTTGGAATCTGAATCAAAATATGATGACAGTTGTGGGGTTGTTTGCTTATGTTCACAGCACTGTCAATAACTGTGTTTCCACCCTACTAGTTTAATTATTTTCAAAAGCAAAATGCCAAAAAAAACAAGCACAATGGAAACAGGCAGAATAAATTGAATAAATCATGACATACATGAAGCATGTGACTTAAACATCCACAAAGGAGATGAAAAATTAGCAGCAGACAAAAACTTGTGGAGTGTGATCTGTGTGGGGGGATGAGGAGACTATACCCTTCCTTGAATTATTACATGGAACAAACAGAAAAGCCTTTCATAGTGTGGATGAAACAACTACATGGCAATTAAATCTTATCAAACCATACCCACACAGTCCTGATGTAGGGCTACAACTAACGATTATTTTCATTGTTGACTAATCTGTCAAATATTTCTTCGATTAGTCGACTAGTGATTTTATCGAAAAATGTGTTAAAATTGTGAAAAATGTCGGTCTGTCTCTCCCAAACTCCAAAATTATGTCATCTAATGTCTTGTTTCGTACTCACGCCAAAGAGTTTTAGTTCACCGCCATGGGAGAGTGTGTAAAGCTGCCAATATTTGAAAGTAAGAAGCTGCAATAAGAGTATTTTGGGGTACTTTTATGGTACTTTTCTATGAAAAATGACGCCAACCGATTAGTCGACTACTAAAATAGTCACCGATTATTTTAATAGTCGATTAGTCATCGATTAGTCGACTAATCGTTGCAGCCCTATCCTGATGATGTAAAAGAAATGAATTTTCATGTGTTTAAGCAATTAATACTTACCCACCTGCGGTTGTAAACCTTGGCACACCAGTCAGATTTCTCTGACACTTTACATCCATGTCTGTGAAAACATGGACGCTTCAAACACATCTTCCCCAATCAGCAAGAGGATCTATATAATCAGCAGTTTCAAGGTGGAAACCCAAGAATAGCACCGCCAATTCAGTATCTGACCAAATGTCTCCCCTTTTGTTCCTGAGACATGATGTTGAGTAATGGCCAGAAAAGTGTTTTATGTAGAACATGATGTCACAGTGAAGTTGATCTTTGACCTTTTGGATATAAAATGTCATCACTTCATCATTTTATCCTATTAAACATTCGTGTGAAGTTTTGTCATAATTAGTGTAAGAACTCTTGAGTTATGGCCAAAAACATGTTTTGTAAGGTCACACTGACCTTTGACCTTGACCTTTGACCTTCCATCACAACATTCTAATTAGTTTATTAGTTAGTTTAGTTTATCCTAGTTATCCTAGTTAGTTTTATTTAATTAGTTTATCCTTCAGTCCAAGTGGGTGTTTGCATCAAATTTGAAGAAATTTCCTTAAGGTTTTCTTGAGATATCTTGTTCACAAAAATGAGACCAATGCAAGGTCACACTGACCTTGAGTTCTTTCCACCAAAATCAAATCAGTTCATTGTTGAGTCTAAGTGAACTTCTGTGCCAAATTTGAAGAAAACCTTCGAGGTTCTGAGATATCTCATTCACAAATATGAGACTGACAAGGTCACCGTAAACTTGACCTTTGACCAATATCTAATCAATTCATTATTAATTCCAAGTGAACATTTGTGCCAAATTTGAAGAAAACCCTTAAGGTATTCTTCAAATATCACATTCACAAGAATGCCAGCTAGCTGCTAGCTATCCAGATTGAGGTTTGCAAATGTAAACACTGATGAAAGATGAAGAAGATGGGCACCAGCTGACCTAGCATCCTGCTAGTAATTAAACAAGCATTGCTTAAATAAAACTGGATAACCTCCATGCTGCATCATTTTCCAATGGGGTACCAGGAACTGTAATATCCTTTGATTCACTGAAACTTGGCTAAATCCTGGACAGCACCATTCAACCAAAAAGCTCTTTTTCAATTTGCTGATCTGACAGACTCTGGCAAGGTCTCTGGCAAGAAAAGCAGAGGAGGCAGGAGCTTTACAGTGAATAAGGACTGGTGTGATGGTGGGAATATGACGTGCTGTCCTGTTCCTGTTGTGGACCACTGCTACACACTGTTCAGAGGCAGTTGCAGTGCAGCGCTGCCTGTGTCCGGGTGGAGCGACCATGCAGCCTTCTTGTTGAGGTCGGGATGTTTGAGCAGTTAAGTCATTCCACAACCAGAGACCACAGATTACCAGAACTATCCAGAAACATGGACAATAATAAAGCAGCCAACAATGTAAGAAGACACCAAAAAAAAAAGAAGGATTACAGTGCACAAGTTAAAGGAGCTGATGGGATCACATTTCACTGGAGTTGTTCCTTGTATAATTCAGTGTAAAAACTAAATGATTGATTGATTGATTGATAAAACACTGGTACGCATGATTTAAGCACTGAGTTGTGCGCAAACACTGTGAATGGGGCCCATTGTTTTTTTTAAATCATTTCCTTGATGCAGTTCTTATTTCTGGACCTCGAACATAAAAACTCTCAATTTCGTTTACATTTTGCCTGACTTTTCAAAACTTTCATGCTCTGTTTACCACTGTTTTCAACTGTAAATGATCAAACTGTTCATCACTACCTCATGATTCCCCTCTCTGTCTGTTTGCATCTCTCTCTCTATTTTTAGCTCTCACTTTCACAGATTAGGGACCTATTTATAGACCCCCTTATGCTGTCCAATAAGAGGGCCCTCTGTGGGAGACTGGCAGCATCACGAGGATTCACACACCTCCCACTTGGCACTGAGCCCAACCTCCCTTCCTCCCCCATCAAGTTCATACCACCATCACCCTCTACTCTTGTGCTTTCTCCTCCCATCCCATCCCATCCCATTGCGCAACCCCACCCCCCCCCCCACCCCCCATCCCCACCACACACACTAAGACACACACACACAAATCTGCAATGGAAAAATATCCACACCGAGCTACCTAGACATACTACAATAACCATGTCTCAAACTGCATGGCATTCATAAATACTACACTCCCCTGGCATACAGAGAAATATGCAGAGAGACAGACATACAGATGGACAGATAGGATTTTTTTTCTTCCTCTTAACTTTTTCCCCCTTTAAAAAAGAGGACATTACATAATTCTCCAAACACTTCCTCTCTAAGCCGAGCACTCTGGCGTTATATCAGACACACACACACACACACACACACTTGACATATCCAAGCAGACAGGCCGCCTGTTCGGGCGGTCTGCATCACAGTCGCTATGACAACGGCGGCGGAACAATCCACAAAAACAGCCACTCGGGAGGAGGGGGAGAGAGAGACACGGACAGACAGACAAAGAGACGGAGAGAGAGAAAGACACAGAGAGAAAGATAGACAGAGAGAGACAGACAAAGAGGGAGCAAGGGCGAGAGACAAAGGGAGAGAGAGACAGACAGACAAAGAGAGAGAAGGGGGGGGCTAATGGGAAGCTCATGTGTACATGCAGCTGTACCAACTCAGGCTCAATGCCATTTCGTTGCAGGATCCCCAAGTCTGTTTCTTTTACCTGCCCTCTTCAAGAGAGAAAAATTATCACAAACAGTGGAGTCACATTTCATTTTCCAGAACAGTTTCCATTCTTTGTGGTTTTTCCATGACTACGTCATGTCACAAATAAACACGATCACACAAAAAATAACACCTAATCAAAATACTGCCATTGCCTCTCTACCTTAAATTCCCTCTGATCACACACACACACTAAAGGCTGAAAAACCAGGTCACATTCTATACAGTTTTTACAGTACAAACCACAACTGGATCATTTCGATGCTTGCGGGCATTCGAGTCTGATAATCAGTGCAGATTATGCTGCACTGATTAATCAAAGACTGAGGCTGTTTCAAGGCAGACAAAGCTGATGAGACTTTTTCACAGAATGTCACAGGGCACATTTTGGCTGACCCTAAAGCTAAAGAGTTAAGGCTAAACAAAGTGTCAGGGTGCAGCACCTGCACACTGGGGTTTTTTGGTGTTTCTGTGGGTACATAAAGTATTACAGTGTAGTTTCCATGTGCATGTACATCTTAAGTAATTAATCGTTTCTTTTTCTAGCAAAGCCTCCTCCACTTCAACCCAACATCACAAAGTAAACGTACATGTGACTATGAATGCAATAAATGTACAACACGCGTAATGTAGTTTTGCGGTGATGCTGTGACCAACAGGTAGAGTCTAGATAGAACTGTAAATCAGCTGCAGCAACACCTCAACTGTGATGTATAACTCAGGCAGTGTCCAAAGTGAAACCTCATCATGATGCTGGCAAGAGTCAAGAGGAACAAGATGAGAAAGAAGCAGAGGTCACTCTCAGCTTCCAATCACAAAAGCCCCTTTTACACTGCCAGATTTTCGAGGTGCCCAATTTTCCTCCATGTAGGGGTAAACATATTGGCAGAACCTTTTTGGTTTAAAAAGAACAAGGCGCCCTTCCGCCATGAGAGGGGCTGTTGATGACTTGTGGGGGGTGCTGTTGATGACACCGCATGTGCGACCCACTGGCAGCGGACTTAAAAACAGGAAACAGCTGATAGCAGAAATGAGCAGCTAGAAGCAAGAGGGAAACGCAAACAATGTTGACACCAACCTGAAAGAAACTGTAAAGATGAGCAATTGGGGAGACAAGGAATTGCGCGTCCTCCTTGCCCTCGCAAACGAAGAGGCCATTAACTGTCAAATAACGGGAACGATGAAGGACATTACTGTTTACGTCACACACTGAGCTACACCTTTTGTTACTTGCTCACGCCCCCCATTGCCCCAAAAAAGGCACATTCTGTATGAACAACAGTATGCAGGCGGCATTTCGCTGCACTCCCCAATTTTTTTTTTTTTTTTATACTGCCAATGCTGAACGACGACTGATTAGGCTTTCCTGCAAATTTGCACAATTCCTATTTAAAAAGGGCAAAAGAAATGTGACCACAGTTAGAACTGGATGATATGGACAAATCTCTATCATGGTATGTGTAATAATATTTCTTGCCATACCAATTTGCACAGTATATTTTGATATAGTACATTTTCTGGAAACTCAGTTGCAAAGCTGTTGAATGACAAGAGTGTTTTGTCTACCACATATACCATCTTATTTAATGACGGACACTTCTGTCTTTCTGTAAGCTCTGTTAAATTTGTGTTACATTTAGGCTCTCATGTCTATTTTGCAAGTGTTGATGGTGCTTTATGCTGCTGGCTTTGGATGATATTGACGTATGGCTGCAGGATGTGGAAATCAACTCAAGAGTCTGTAAACTCTCTTTCTGCTGACTTCTAGCTAGCTAGCTGCTAGCTAGTCATGTCAAGGATCATCAAGGAAACATCAGTAAACCTGAAGGAAAAGATGGAGAAGATGGGCACCAGCTGAACTAGCATCCTGCAGGCCACTGTGCAATAAATAAACTGGACGAGCTTCCTGCCACATCAGTTGCAAACAGGATGTCAGGAACTGTAATATCCTTTGATTCACCGAGACTTGGCTAAATCCTGGACAGTGCCATTTCACCAAAAAGCTCTTTTTCAATATGCTGATCTGACAGAGCAAAGGACTCTGGCAAGAAAAGGAGAGGAGTATGCTTTACAGTGAAAAAGGACTGGTGTGATGGTGGGAATATGAGGTGCTGTCCTGTTCCTGCTGTGGATCACTGTTATACGCTGTTTAGAGGTAGCTGCCGAGTGGCACTGCCTGTGTTCAAAAAGAGCGACTATGCGGCCATCTTGCTGAGGTCAGGATGTGTGGACAGTTAAATAATTCCACTACAAGAAACCATGAATTACCAGAACCATCCGCAAACATGGACAATTATAAAGCAGCAGCCAACAATGTAAGAAGACAATGTAAGAACAATGTAAATTAAAGTGCACAGGAGTTGTTCCTTGTATGTGACAAAGAAATGTGACGTGACAAATTAATTACTGACATTTTCATCTTATCCTCTTGAGGGTTGGGGGACTGGAGCCTATCCCAGCTGACATGGGGTGAGAGGCAGGGTATACCCTGAACTGTCACAGGGCTGACATGTGGAGACAGACAACCATTAACACTAACATTCACACCTACAGTCAATTTAGAGTCACCAATTAACCTATCCCCAATCTGCATGTCTTTGGACTGTGGGAAGAAGCCGGAGTACCCGGAGAGAACCCATGCAAACTCGACACAGAAGGGCTCCCTCCTGGGATGGAACCAGGGCCCCTCTTGCTGTGAGGCGACAGTGCTAACCACCACACCACCGTGCCGCCCTAACCTCTGCTAGTTAGCACTGCATTGCCAGTTAGCATTGCATTGTGCAGCTGAGGCTGATGGGAATGTTGTTTAGTTTTGCAGGTATTTGGTTATAAACCTAAGTGCTGCACATCATGTAGTGCCAATGCATGTAGTTTATGCTGAGATATTTGACTGGGTAAGTGAAAACCCTGACCTGCTGATGGCATTAGAGAAACAGAAAGGATGCCACCAAAGTCAGTGGCATTCATCCTCTGTACACCATGTACAAATTTATCCAACAGTTATGTCCGTATGGACAGACTAACCATTGTCCATCACTGGGAAGGTAGCATGTCAGCAGGCTGAAATATATTAGTAAGCTGACATTAGCATTTGTCACTTGAAGACACTCAGCATAAGGAGCAAATCCTCCTTATTAGCTGTGATCCAAAGTATACAGTGTATTTCTGCTCTACATTTGTGACTCCTTGTCGTTGCCATGTCTGAAACCACAGAAATGTAGTATCTAGTGTGAACAGCCCTCATCGGGTAGGCGTTGAACAGTCCTGTCACCAAAGCTACAGGGTCCATTCCATATCTCTGTGTGTCTGTCTGCATACTGAAAGCAGCTTGCATTTGCAAAGGCCATATTGTTGTTTTTCCCAAACACGTTTGCTTAGCAAACAGGTGTAATGAACTGGAAAAGCAATGGTGTGGAAAATACACTGTTAATGTTCCAAAATATTTAGTGTATGTGCATAACAAAGATTAGGACTTTTCCATCTCTCCAGGGACCTCCATTGGCTGACAGTTAGGATCCTCAAGGGGCTCTCTTTGTTATGTTTTGTGCAGCAGTCATTAAGTATCCATTAAAAAACTCAATGGCTCCTTAACTGTCAACAAGCCAAAAATAAAACAAGAATCCCACACTTGCCATTCTCAAGAACAGGGAGAAGTGACGATTACTGAGCTTGAAAGGGGTATAATCACTGCTGCGTTCAGTAGAAGTGCTGCATTTTTAAACTGCGACAACTTTTTTTTTATAAACAAAAGACTTCTCTGGCATTATCAATAAAGGCTTTCAGCTGAGCTTTATGCTGCTAACTGCTGCTTGACAAAAATCATACCACGTCTGACCCAAATCTGCTCAAATTCTTCAGGGGAATGTAGTTTTTCTTGGCTATTTTTGCTACTTCGCACTCATCTCATGAGTTCCAGTGCTTTGCGTGATACACTGAAGTGAACAGTTTGTGACAGCAGAGAGCAGGGTAAACATCTGCCCATCTTTTCTCCTCAGTAGAGTCCACAGCCTCTGCTGGAGGAAAGGAAGGCAGAGAGAGACAGGAGAGGAGAAAGAAGGGTACAGAGAGCAGAGACTGAGAAGATATTGTGATATGCAAGGGCTGGCAGGCAGGAAGACTGAACTGAGGAGAGGGGATGAAAAAAATGAGACTAAAAGGTGAAGGAAATAAACAGGAAAAGAGGAGGCACTGAGTGTCAAGAAAAAAGAACAAGAAGCAGAGAAGCAGAGTTAAGTCAGGGCACAGAGAGTGATAACAGAGACAGACAAGGAGAAGCCGGGACAAAAAAAAACAAAAAAAACAAACAAACAAAAAAAAAAAAAAACAGTGACATAGATTGTAATTCCTAATTGGGGCAAACACCACACAATAACAAGTTAGGTACATAGTCCAGCATGATCACTATGTCTAGCAGGAATGTGGCAACACAATAGCCAATGCTCTGTCTACATTCTCTGCATTGCAATCTTTATCTTTATCTTATCTAATCTTTTTTTGCTTTAAAAAAGCAAACCAGAGGAGACAAATGTAATTTACGTTGAATAGAAAATGTGATTGGGAAAGCAACAGCAATATTAAGATACACAGCTCCAACAGTCTGTGAGCTTAGCCTGGCATTTAAGACTGGAAACAAGGGGAAACATCTAGCTCAACTAACATTTTGCTTTTTGGAGGGTCCTACAAAATCTATTTTAGTTTTTTCATGTTTACATATTATTTTTTTCCCCAAATCTGTGCTTTCTGTTTTAATTTTTCTGAATTTTGTGTTTTATGATTTACACACATTTGTCAACAGAAAGTCTAATTGTGTGGTGGATGATATACAATTTCAACAATTACAGAAAATAATAATAAGAAGAAAATGTTTAAAATTTATAAACATCTTTGAATATGATGTAAAAAGACACTGAACTATTTTTTGCACTATTTTCAATAATTTTCATAATTTCCCTTTAAACTTAATGGGATTTCTTAAACTTACTAAGGGACACAGGTAACGTGTTTTATACTTCCTGTGACTATAATGCAATGAATCTTATTTTCATTTAAGTATATAGGCTGCATTGACATCTTGTTTTCAAAAGCAGACATCGTCATTTGTATCCTGAGCTGTTTGAGTGCATTTAGGCGACAGGTCCGAGTAGGCCTAGAGGTGTATGATGCACTCCAACTTCAGTGGCAGCTGCTGGTTCGACCACAGAGATGTGAGTAACAGCTAGCTTGATGGAGACTCATCAGAAGCTGGCTTTGGATGACCAGAGAAGAACAAGAGGACAGGATTTGACCCAGCTTGGCTTAAAAGACTGTGGTAAAGCAAAGGGCCCAACTTTTGTAATAGGTGAACACTAGGAGTGGGGAAAAAAACAGATTCATTTAAGAATTGCAATTTTTCTTTCGTGATTTTTTGAAAATTGTTTTTTTCAATGCCTGAAACAATATAATTCAAATAGGGAGATGGAAAGAAGTTAATGCTTTTATTGTGATAATCTAGGTGTAATGTGACATCACATCTGTTTCAAGAAAAGCCGAGCCAAAGTGAGAAAGCATTAAATGGCAGACGGTTCAAGGACACAGACCTTTAGCTGCTTGAATAGCAACTTAAATTCAGCCAGACAGATTAGGAAACTTTCTGTTGCTGTTGTGACACAAATTAGACCCAGCCCAATGTGACCCCTAGCACTGGGGTTTTCCTTGGCTAAATTTGAGTTGCTACAGTCACTACCAAGTCCATCAGCGAATAGTCTCCTAGCAGCATAAAGTGAGACCCAGGGATTGTGGGGAGGCTAATTCTTGTCTCATTTGTAGTCTTATTAAAAGAGAGAGGGAGAAGGCGGGATGAGGGACTAAGCAAATCCATGCACTGCACACAGCTCTACAATGGAATAAGATTTTACTCATTTAAATACTACTAAAAAATAGAAAATCAGTACATGGCAGTCAGTGTTGATGCTGCTACAGCTGCAACAAGTACATCAATGTATGGGAAACAATGCACTCACTTCATGAGCAGCGACAGGTAAGTGAAGCAGTTACTTAAAAAAAAGTTTTTTCATTCGACATGTGCATTACAGCTAGTAAGTAAAGTTTATTTAACATTGTACCTTTCACAGCGCAAGGTCACAACCTGCTTCACTGAAATAAAACAGTTAAAAATAAGACTACAAAACGTTTTCTATGCAGTGTATGATACTGCTAAAGTAAAATGCAGAAAGACTGACAAATATGTGATGTGCATTGTTTTTGGAAATGTGTCTCAAGATAGACAGTCTCTGGATGTGTATGACTCAACTTTTCCCATGGTCTAGTGTTTAAAAAGTGAACAAGAATTGCAATCAGTCGTTATATTGAATTGCAATACTTGCAGAATCTTAATACTTAAAAATCACAATGCGCATCAAATAAGCCCCCAGTATCATGATAGTATCACATCAGATGATAAGCATATCGTCCCAGCCCTAGTGAATGCAAGGATACAGTGATGTTCATAGGTTTTCAATATAGTGAGTCCATGGGACCCACAGGTGGTCATTTAAGTGGTAGTTAGGGCTGCACAAGGTTAGTTATGGTCCACAGGATAATCACAATTATGCTGATCAATACTGAGATCACAATTAATAATTGATTTTAGGCATTTTAGGTGTTCTTGAGATATTGTGTTTATGAGAATGGAACAAATGAGGTTACAGTGACCTTGACATTTGACCTTTAACCACCAACATTTAATCAGTTCATTGTTGAGTCCAAGTGGACATTTGTGACAAATTTGAAGAAATTCCTATAGGTGTTCTTGAGATATCACGTTCACGTGAATGGGACAGACAGATGGACAGATGGATGAATGGACAGACAACCTGAAACTATTATGGCTCTGGGAATGGCTATCACCAGTGCTGAGGCATAGAAATATAAGGGGACATAATGTAGTAAGGCTCTAAGGCATTCTGTGCTGCTTTCAAATGTTTATTCTCCTGTAGATCAACTTTTCACATTTATTGTTTTCTCTGCTGAATCAACACACGTGCAGGCATTATTTGCTTTTCCCTCCTTGAGAATAAAGTCATGATTTAATGACAATTAAGTCAAAATATTTCAAGAAAAACTCTACCTGTCCTATAGTCTGCTGTGCATGACATCATTGCTCTGCTGATATGTTAGTATCCTCTTCAGACCATCTGACAGTCAAA
Source organism: Cephalopholis sonnerati (assembly GCA_019142605.1). NCBI lineage: Eukaryota > Metazoa > Chordata > Actinopteri > Perciformes > Serranidae > Cephalopholis > Cephalopholis sonnerati. Next base: position 5,094,834 of record JAGQAX010000003.1, read on the forward strand.
GAACCTGTTTGGGACTCTCTGGATGAGACAAAGTTTAGGGAGGCGGTGTGCGCTCCTCTTCATCGGAGGTAAAAATTATAATAATTCTGGTCAGTAGTGAGTTAGCTGGTCCGGGACAGCTGCAACATTCATATCACTGAACAATCAACATGTTTAATATTATACAGGTACCATCAAGTTATTATCACAGAAGGCAAAGCACCTGTGAAACCACAGCCTAGCTTGTCCTGTGCTCTAGAATGGAGCCTCTCTCGTCTAACTAAACACACTGCAGTGTTTCTGATTCATTCAAATAGCACTAAAGCAAACACATTGCTTTATTATAACACCAGTATAAATTTTGTTAGCCAGTAAGAACATGAGAGAGTTCACACTTTGGAGATCCAACAGGACATATATTTGATTTAAACACTTGTGCAATTAGTATGAAATTAGTAAGGAAACAATCAGAAAAGTTGTAGGGACATATCCCCACCACCCCTACCATAAGTATGCCCATGGGTGTTGGTAGGAGGATTTTCCACTTTGGACGGAGCCAGGCTAGCTGCTTCCAGTCTTTATGCTAGGCTAACTGACATGTGGCTGTAGCTTCATATTTACCATACAGACATGATAGTGGTATTAATCTTCTCATCTAACTCTCAGCAAGACAGTGCATTTGCCAAAATGTCAAACTATTCTATTTAACTCTTTAACCAATGATGATTCAGCTGTGTAACTAAAACAGTAAGGTGACACCTGTTTCCATATTTCTTACACCTCTGGCAGATATGTTCTAATATGATTATACTTTCCTGTATTCCTTTCTGTTTAGAAAACTGTAGATAATTTTCTAGTGTTTTTACTAATTGGAGACATTGTAGTTTTTCTGTTGGCAGTCTGAATATAATGAGCTACTGACAGAAAACAACAGGCTGCAACATGGTAGGGTCCTGATTAACAGGATGTGTCCTGGCCTCTTAATTTGTCATCTTGTACTTATAATATCTAATTTAAGGAATAATTATAGAATTGCTGCAATTCAGCCAAAAATGCAAAAAAATATATGGTGTTCAATAACTTGTTGCTGACAGTGTTTATTACTAGTAGAGCCACTGGTGAAATCCTTCTAGCCCCAGTGTGAGGAGGCAGGGCAGAAAGTGAGTGTGCTTTTGAAAAGAGCAGCTGGCGTTTCTCCTTGGTTGTGATCGTTGCTGCTGCTATTTTAGGAACCATTCAGGAAGTGATCTGCACACAGGCTGCTATCAGAGTATTCAGCCTAACCAAACACAGCTCAACTCATCACCAACCAAAACAAGTACAGCTGAATGGAACAGTGAGGCAGTGCCCACAGAGGAGACGACAGAATAACCATGAGGAAGCTGTACATCTGTATGGACATTTTACTTCTGTTTGTTCTTCTCTATCTGTTCTGAAGTTTACTTTGTTAACCAGTGTAGCACCAGCTGCTTATCAGACACAGAGAATGTGCTCTTTTTGATTCAGTGTCTGTATCCCTTTTTACACAGAGATGGCACTACAGGGCCACTACAAAATCCCTTCTATATGCCTCCTTTGCATTTTTACACAGAATCAAACAACCATGGCATCATGATGCTTCACTGTGTGATTTTAGACAGCATGCCAGCATTGTGGAAGCAAAAGACGCATGACAGGCGTGACATTGACCACTAATATGACATATAACATACACATCAGCAACACAATATAAACAATAACATGGCATTAACAATCATTTTCCATCCCTGTTATATAGCGGCTGATCCCGGCCTCTGCTTGGAGGGTAAGCAGCTTCCAGACCTCATTGTTAACCCAATTTTCAAACATTTTTGGCCGATATTCTACTTCTTTGAGTTAGCTGCTGACTGCTATCAGATGCTTTTTAAATCTCCTGCAGTGGATTGCACACATAACACATCATCAAATCATCACACTTATCCCATCCATGATCTTGTCCTGCTGGCTCTCAATACAGACTTTGTTTTGGTGCTGTTACTATCTCTACTGTCAGCTTAAAGACAAGACAACTCTGTTCCTCATTCTGTGATTGTACCTTTTATACAGAATGGCAAAATAGAATAACTGTGTGGAATTCTTGCCAAGAAGAAGTGTAAAAGGGGCTAGTGAGAATGTGAGATGTTTGTTGCTGGTTTGCTTGCTAGTTTCAGTTTTACAGGTTTGACCTTTTCTCCCCACAATTTAAACAATCAAGTTCCACAAAATAATGTGATTTGTCTAATAGCACTATGCATCACATTTGGCCCATTGGATACTGATTTCTAAAAATTTTGAGCGCTTCTGTTCCACACCTACTGTAACCCTCGACCTCTCCTCCATATTGGTTGACAGCCCATCCCCAACCCAGGAGGAAAATGGGTGATATATGAAGTTCAATCATAAAGCAACTTGGGGATATACAGGACCACGGTGCATTATACTTTCGATGATTAGGTACATGGTTGAAATTTTCCTCATTATACCAACAACCTCTGCTGTACAAGGCTAAAGACAGAGTACTGATGTGTGACAGCCAGAATTATGGGGCAGGGTCTTGTGTCATTAGCATGACCTATGGCAAACCAGCCAACACTGGGCCTAATGCAGCAACATTCTCTTACACCTCTCTCATATTCTCCTTATATTTCTGAGAAAAAAATGAGAGAAGTCAACTCGAGATGCAGCAAATGTTCTTAACCATGCAAATCTGCTCTTATCCAGCTATGCTGAATGATGAATCCCACTTGATCACAAGTCACCTATTAGCACAGGTAAACCCCTAAACTCCATATAAGGACAGGTGTTGTGCTGTGTGCAGACTGGAGAGATGCCACCAAAAAAGGCTGTAAGAGGAAGAACTTCTGCAGTTATGAAAAAAATGTACTGTTAAATAAACTTAAACAAGGTAAACATGATTTTCCACAGTGTTTTCCTGGCATTACAGGAAAATCAAGAAACAGGCAAAACGTTTGTGATGCTGTAAATGCTACATCAGCAACAATGAAAGAGGCAGTATGTAGATCCTTTACTTGAGTATAAGTCCTGATAGCTCACTGCAAAAATACTCTGTATACTAGTAAAAGTCCTGCATTAGAAATGCTACTTCAGTACAAATATCTAAGTACAATCAGGAAAATGTATTTTCAAGTCCTCATATTTGAGAAGCTGGAACCATGAAATGTTTCTACATTAAAAACTATTTTAACAATTAGCAAAATAGTTGCCTTTTTTTTTGTCACTAATTGACCAATCATTTCTGCAAAAGTCTTTAAGTAACTGTACAGCAGTATTTCTTTAGCCCCACAACTTTAATAACGTAATCATTACACTAAAACATAATCATTTAAATGTGATGATATTCATGTTTTTTTTAATGTTACTCATTTTTAAAACTTATTTTCCCCCACGTTGGACACACGACATACGGACTGTGAGAACAAGATGTTTTTCCCTTATCTTGTTAAGACAGCTCTCATAAAATGTTCTCTTACCTAAGAGAAGAGCAAAAAATAAGAACATCGGCAAATCTAGAAATCAGTGGGTACTGACAATATACAACTTGTGGATACAAACTAAAATATGAGAAAATCAGTTCATATATTGCTTCTTACATGAGGCCAATTGTTACAGTTTACCGAAAAAAGATCTTAATTCAAGGTCCACTTGCATTTTCAACTCTATCCCCATAAGTCAACAATAGTTTGCTGATATTAAGACAAAATCCGATAAAATTGAAAAAGTAAGTAAAATTAAGTAGACCCTGAGTTAAGATGTTTTTGACTACTGTTTCCAAGACCAAGGAAAAAGAACCATTTTCAAAAACGACGACAAAACAGTGTTTCAAAAACAGCAACATTATGATCACCACAACTTGATTCATTTAGTCCTACATGAGGCAAAAATAAATCAGCTGACACTAACAGCATCCACCTCAGAGCTTGTTTTTTAACCAGATGTGTTGGCTTCAGGCAACATTCACTGTCATATTTGTAGGTCCCACTGCTGCAGTAGCATAAGACTTCCAGTCTGAAATCACCTGGTATAAATCTGTTAGCAGACAGTGGCATAGCAACCATGTCATTAACTGTCTGACCACACAGTTAATATCCTTCCTCACACTGTCCTGCTCTGCCCCACTGTGTCCTCGCTCCATCTTTCCCTCCATATTGCCCTCTGCAGTATTATCAGATAATGTGTTTTTTTTCCTCCTGCTCTGCAGCCACTGTGGCACAATTACCCCGGCTGCTGCACTAATGGCTATTGATGCAGCTGAAGGCCCCACACACACACTTGCACACGTAAACATTCATAAAAAATTCATGACACTGGCTCGATAGGAAGGTGCAGGGGGTCTGGCCAGCCCTAGAAAGAACAACAAATGTCATTTAACAAAGGACCAGGGAAGAGGCAGATGATACCAGTCTCGACATTTTGCGCAATATGACACAGAAAAACACAGACTGACATGAAAACGGAGAAATATGTGCAATTGTATGAAGACCTTCAAACAAACCTATTACCTGCTGCTACTACCGTGTGTGTGTATGTCTGTGTGTGTGGGTATACAGTAACAGCCTGTGTATATGTGTCTGTGTGTGTTGCTGTAGTCCGTGTGGTAGGTAATTCCCTCTTAGCGCTGGATTTCTCCCTGCCACCGACCTGTGCTGAGAGAGCTTTAGAGCGCTAAGCCTGCTAGCTGAGACTGAACCAGGGATCACTGGAGACATGGGGCAAAGGGATGGAGGGAGGGATGGAGAGGGAGAAAGAAGGGAAAGCACAGGTGGGTGTGAATGATTGAAAGGAAAGGAGAAAGGGAGGGTTAAACCTTTTTTCCACAGAAATTAGCACGTGTGTGCAGGTTTTTGAAGCATGGGAAAACCCGTGAAACATAGGTGATGGACTGCTTAACTCACACACAAATAGACTCAAAAACAGTTTTTACCCATGGGCCATCAGGGTGATAAATCTAAACATATGACATGATCTTGCTCTTCAAGTGCAATCCACTATTTATTGAATACTGCAATTCACTACTTGCAAAGTGCAATCCACTACTTATTAGTGCAATACTCCATTTATTACATACAGCTTGATAGAGCCTGTTTTTTTGCACTATTTATTTCCAATTTTATTATTGATAATGTTGTTGTAGTAGTGTAGTAGTTCGCACCTGATCAGATGTATAACTCCTAATCTCATGGTATATATTATTGTACAATGACAATAAAGGCTTTCTGTTCAATTCTCTTCTATGTACCACTACCAGTAAACAACAGCTCTACAATAGTTGAGTATACCTGTTTTTTTTTTGTTGTTTGTTTGTTTTCCTGATGCATCAAATTTGACATTGCAGGAGGGAAAATAGGTCAGTAAACAGTAGGAAGCAGCATGGAGGCCAGTGGAAAATGTTACTGTGTTACTTCTTTTTTGTATCTCTTACTTACACAGTAGGGGTGGGAATCACCAGATTATCCACGATATGATATTAACATGATACTTAAGTCGTGATACAATGTTATTGCAATTATAAATATGTTGCAATATGCGGAGAATTGCAATATACAGCAATTTATTTGCTTTTTTAAAATGTAAATTATGTGCCCAAAGGAAAACTTTGCCAACATCTATTTTATATAATATGATAAAGTTTTCAGTCTGTTCATCTTACTCCAACCATTTTTTGTAGTAGCAAAATGTATCTAGTGGACTGAAAAGGAAATTGATTTTATTGTTTTCGTAAGCTACCTAAAGTTTAATTTGTGTTTGAAATATTAATAATTTATATAATTTAAAAACTTGATACTTGGCATTGTGTGACAATACGATATTGCCACACAAAAATATTGTGATGCTATGCTGTATCGATTTTTCCCCCACCCCTATTATTCAGTCTCTCTCAAACTTAATGCCGACTAAATTTGTACGATGTTTGCGTGCTGCTTGGAAGAAGACGGACAGTATTTTGTTGTGACCTGTCAATTCAACGTGCTAGTAAAGGAGATATAACAAGCATGTCCACCCAGGTGTCAAATTTCCATCAGTCCTGACTGAAGCTGATCTGAGCTGGAGCAGATAAATACCTGTGACTGCTGCACAGTCATTTGACCCAGGTATGAATGTGGATTGTAACCTTAGCCATTAAACAAATGCTAGATGTTAGCAGGTGTTAGTGGGATTTTTGTCCAGTGTGAGAGGGGCATTACAAAGAGGAAAACTGAAAGATGAAATGGTTGTAATGGAAGGGTGGGTTGATGAAGAAGCAGAAAGGAAAAGAACCCTAGCTGGGTATAAGCAGAGGTCACTGTACGATGGGTGGATGTAGAAATAAAGCAGTAAGGAGGAAGGACAGAAAAGGTTTAGTACCAGAAAATTATTTTTCGGGGTGGGGGTGGGGGTGGGGTGGGGGGGGGGGGGGGGGGGGCTTTTAAATGGATTCTGATTGACCCTGAGTTTAAACAGACAAACAGGAAGGTAACAGGAAGGTCACTGGGTTGTTGCCTGGCACTAGCAGGAAGCTGAGAAGTGTCTGTCAAAGAGTAGGCAATATGTTCAAGTACTCTTTTACTGCATGTGCATAAGGGAGACAAGAAGTCATTTTGGTGAGAAGTGCATGAGTTTTGTTGAAATGGAGCACAAATAAATTCTGTAATCGACAAAAGAGCTTTAATCTTTGAAGAAAAATGAGTCATAGATCATGACGGTGTAAAATTATTGTTGTCCACATTAAACCACAACACAACAATCCCTATAACTAGTAGTGGTAAGTTACTATGTACATTTACTCAAGTACTGTAGCCTTAATTACAGTTTTGAGGTACTTATCCTGAGTATTTCCATATTCTGCTACTCATACTCCACTACATTTCAGAGGGAAATGGTGTATGTTTTAGTAGTTTATTTGACAGCTTTAATAAGTAGTTACTTTCCAGATTAAGATTTAATATGAAAGCACACAAGATAAATTCATGAATTGCACTATTACAGATTAACGCCCCCATCGCACAGAAAGTGTTTTGCAGGTTGCAACATGCAAGGCACACTGCGACTTTTTTGGGGGGGTTTTCGACCTTTTGGAGATAAAATGTCATCACTTCATAATTTTATCCTATTAGACATCTGTGTGATGTTTTAACAAAATTAGCATATGAATTCTTGAGTTACGGCCAAAAACATATTTTGTGAGGTCATACTGAATTCTAATCAGTTTATTCTTCCGTCCAAGTGGACATTTGTGCCAAATTTGAAGAAATTCCCTCATTCATTCTTAAGATATCACGTTCATGAGAATGTAATAGACAAGGTCACAGCGACCTTGAACTTTGACCTATGCATAACAAAAACTAATGAGTTCATCATTGAATCCAAGTAGACATTTGTGCCAAATTGGAAGAAATTCCCTTGAAGTATTCTTGAGATATTGTCTTCACAAGGACGGGACAGACAAACGCACAGACAGATGGACAACCTGAAAACATAATGCCTCCGACCACAGCTACTGCCGGCATGGAGGCATAAATACATGTTGAAATGGCATATGAATGAAGTACATTTAACAGGCCAAACATATTCAAACAAACTCACTTAATATGCTTGCTCAACAAACCATAGCCTTATAGTAGACTGGTCCAGCTTATTTGATATGTTTAACACAAAAGCAGAGGTTACATCATGAGAAGGGTTCTCTGAAATTGTTTGTCAGTAAACCTGTTTCTGTGCAGACTGTCCAGGCTGAACTGGATAGCATCACTGTTGTCAACACATTTGATTATTTTTTCATCTGCCTATTGTGCAGATATTTAAATACCTTCTGTAACAACATAATTGTTGGATTAGTAACTGTAATGTGATTACTGAATTAGGAACAGTAACGTGTTACATTACTGTGTTACAGTGATTATACAATGTGATTAAAGCACCCAACACTGATAATAGTTTCTAATTGGTGGTCACTTGCTACACAAATTGCTGACAATTGAAGAAACAGCCACAGCCAAAAATAACAAGCACTTGGTTGAGGCTGTTTTTTATATAGCTCTGTGGTGGTGGTGGTGGTGTTGTGTTTGTGTGTGTGTGTGTGTGTGTGTGTGTGTGTGTGTGTGTGTGTGTGTGGTATATACAGATGATATGAACATGTCATATGCTACATGTAAGATGATGAAACATTTGACTGTTCCCAACATTCAGTGTGTGGGTCTTTAGGGTCCTTCCCATTGCATATACTTCAATATCTACATGCACAAAACATGCACTCTGCTCTCACATTTATGAGGAATGCAATGTACATATGCACATTAGCTCAAACACACACACACACACCTTCACACACACACACACACACACACACACACACACACACACACACACACACACACACACACACACACTTGAGGTGGATCACAGGACCTAGGCATCTCTGATAACAACCTCATCTATATTTCACAATTTTACTGTTTGTGTGTGTGTGTGTGTGTGTGTGTGTGTGTGTGTGTGTGTGTGTGTGTGTGTGTGTGTGTGTGTGTGTGTGTGTGTGTGTGTGTGAAGGTGTGTGTGTGAAAAGATGGGATCCCATTCTACTATTCATAATGTAAAATTTTAACTGCAGCTCAGATGCTTCTTTAATGCTATGCTGCCCAATGTATGCACAGGAGCCAGCCTTCTAACAAACTCTGAACAGAAGGCCAGGCAAATTTAAATTTAAATTTCCATAGCACATTTCATACCCAAAGGCATCCCAGACTGCTTTACAGATTACACAGGTAAGAAACAAATTATAGAAATACTAAAAGCAAGCAAGCAAGATCTCATAGAATAAAAACATTAGAACAAGTTATCAAAAGCACACCAAAAAAAAACTATGAAACTAACTAACAAACAAATTTGATTTAAAAGAAAATTAATTAAAAGCAATGCTAAACAGGTCAGTCTTTACTTGGATTTGAAAGTATTCAGTATTATCTAAAGCCTTAGCTCTTCTGGCAGTTTGGTCCACATTTGAGCATCACAGATGCTTCAAGCAGCTTCACCATGTTTAGTCTTGAGTCCAGGAACAGCTGCTAATCCAGAACCAGCCGACCTGAAAGGTCTGTGAGGTTGGTACTTGGTCAGGAGGTCTTATATGTATCTTGGATCTAACCCATTTAGCGACTTATGGACAAGCAATCGAATTCTGAAATAGGTTCTGTGAGAAACTGGTAGCCAGTGATCTGAGAACTGGAGTTGTATGCTGAGCCTTTATGATTCTTATTACAACCCTGGCAGCAGAATTCTGAATTGGCTGAAGCTGTCTGATTGCTGTCCAGCCTGACAGACATAAAAGCATGTACACATTTCTCCAGATCATGCTCTGACATCAAGTCCTTTTGATGTTGTTCAGGTGCTTGAAGTAGGTACGAATCCAGGATAACACTGAGGTTTATAGCTTGAATTTTACTCTTCAAAGACAGACTACTAAGGTAAGCACAGACTTAAAGTGTTTCGTCATTGCCCACAAAAACAGTTAATTCAGTTATGACCTTGTTTAACTGTAAAACATTTTGGAACATCCAGCTACTAATTTGTTTAATATACTGTCCCAGGTAGTCTGTTGAACTTTATTCGTTTGGTGACACAGCTATATATATTTGCAAGTCATCCGCATAGATGGGATGTAATGTTGTCATGATACTGGAATTTGTAGCTTTGATTCAATATCTTGAAAAATACCGATAATCAATTCCATTTTCGATACTGACAGGAGAAAGGGATATCACATACAATATTATATGACAATGGTAACTGTTCTTGGCTGTTAGCAGAGAACAGCAACATTACTGAAGTAAAGAAACAATAATTAGGAATGTATTACGTATTTAATTAAAAAAAATCTGAAAACAATATTTGTCTTGAGGTACTGCACATGTTTAAAAGCCTCTGAGATTATCACAGATTCACAAGGCAATAAAGTGCAAATAAAGACACAAAACCATGCAATCTTATTTTCTTTCTGTTTTCTGATGTAATCTATTCCTTTTTAGATCACAAGTTAAAAAAAACAAAAACAAAAAAACAAATGGAGGCAATACTGTTCTTTTAGGCTATATAACAAAACCTGCAAATTATTATATTCAACTGGCGTGCATGAGATGAGTGACAAGAACACAGCACTGTGAGTAAGTGAGAGGAGGAAGGGCTTTATGGGCACTAAAGTGGTGTAGGTGTCAACTGGATGTCAGAGAGAGGAACAAAAAAGCGCAGGAAAATTATCATTTTATCCTATTAGACATTTGTGTACAATTCTGTCATAACTAGCGTATGCAGTCTTGAATTATTGCCAAAAACATGTTTTGTGAGGTCACAGTGACCTTGACCTTTGACCATCAATTTCTAATCAGTTCGATCATTAGTCAAATTGGACATTTGTGCCAAGTTTGAGGGAACTCCCTCAAGGCTTTCTTGAGATATCTACTGAGTTCATCATTGATTCTTAGTGCCAGATTGAGAAAATTCCTTAAAAATGTTCAAGAGGTATCATGTTCACAAGAATGAAGTAGGAAAATACAATGCAGTTGCGAGGAGATGAGAAGACAAAAACAAAGCCCATTAAACTAGTTACAAGTAACTACTACTAACAAATATTTGAGGACTAAAACATGAACAAAGCCTTCTGCCATATCCTGTTAAACCATCACTGATTAAGTAAGTACCTACCTTCTGAACAGGTAGATTATGCTTGTAAGTATGTGGGTGCATGACGGAAGAAATGTGAACTAATTTATTACTAGTGTGATAAGCTTTGTTTAAAAGATCTTTATTTTCACTTTCAATAACTAACACATTCTGAGCAGGAGTTTGTTGTAAAACCAGCAGCCTAAACTAGGTAAAACTGCTCCCTCGCTTATCCTAGGGTCTGTGCTGAACGTGTGTGTGTTCCTGTAGAACATGTGAACAAGCGTGGGTGGAAGGGAATGTGGTCGCAGCCGCCCCAAATCAAAAACATCCAGAGTTTGTGCGTGTGTGGGGACTGAGAGTCAGGGGTGAGAAGAAGCACCAAGAAGTGACAATAACAAAGTGCACATGAGAGCAAGAAAGAGAAAGGGAAGAGTCTGAAAGACACAGTCAATTAAAAAAACAGAGGGAGTCAGTGAAATAATCATGTAATGAGTCAATAACAGCACGCCTGTGATGTCATGGGTGAATGTTGACGTTACACTCTGTGTGTGCGCGCGTGTACATACTGGTGAGTGTCAGCTCCATGCCAGATCAGTGGTTTAAATATAGCACATGGGCAACAGTCCCAGCTGACATTAACAATGCTTTAGCCACCAAGACCCATCTACGCTACATTAGCGCTGTGCTAACGCTGAAACTAGAGAAGTGGTGAACAGAGTGAGGAGGAGAGGAGAGGAAGGGAGAGAGAGGGAAGGCCTAGGATTCATGAAAACTCAGCCGCCCACACTCCGGCCTCTGCTGCCAAGAGTTGAGCAGGACAACAGTGTGTGTGTGTGCGTGTGTGTGTGTGTGCATGTGTGTGTGTGAGACATTCCTCGGCGAGGTGGATGCCAAGGAGCGAGCAGAGCTAAAGACAGACTGTCCTGAGCTACTGTGTTTTAGTGGAACTAACGAGCCCCTCACTGTGCACCTCGGCCTTGCAGCTGTAAACTTGTTAGCGATTAGGTAATCAGATCTGACTGGATGTTTTGTCAGAAAGTACAGGTCACAATTCTGTTTTTAAGCAACATCGTGGCCCGTTTGTTCAGAGACACGTGCCTGTAACTGAAAGGTCACGAGTTGGATCTTCACAACAGCCCATGCGCTTCCATCAGGATCTCAACAAAGAAACCTGCCTGCTCACGAAAACACGGTGGAAACATGACAGCTGCTGGTGAACATGTTCTGTTGTTTGTCTGTGCCCTTAGATAACTAGCCATTAGCAGACAATGTCACATCATGTTAAGGTATTGTCATCATGGTACAGCCATGATGAATTTTGACAGCAGACCTCTTTTCAGTGATAGAAGTTGTTGACAAATGTCAGATTTTAGTGTCACTCACTCAGTATCAACATGCAATTTTAGACTCAGAATTGTGTGCTGACATTCATCAATCATAAAAAACTATAACAAGAACATACACAAATCTCTCCACCAACAATGACCTCAACACACCCCATTCCAACCAAAGTTGTTACTGCCATCACTAATTCTCTCTCTACCATCACATGTAATGAACAAGCTCACGGCTATTCTCTGTGGGTTGTCCAATGTCTGGGAAGATGAACACCCCTCTAATGCAACGGTCATCACAGACTGAACATCTGAGGGACTGTTCTTTACTTATCAGAGGAGGGGGTGGCTGGGGTGTGACTTCTTTTTTTTTTTGCTTAGTTTTTTTTTGTTTGACCTGAAGCTACAAATATTTTTCCTTGAGCCTCCCTGAATAACTGGTGGAAAATTCATGACCCTCCTTTCACTGTAACTTAGTCATTAGATTTTTAAAATGTACCTTTGATGTTTGAAAGTTAAAAGTTAAAAATTGAAGACGAAAAACTTGTGTTGACAACAACCTCAGTTATTCACTCTTGTCCTGCATGCTAGTTAGTTCATGCAAACAGTTTATTTCAGGGCAAATTTTAAATAAGTCATAGAATAAAATGATTTCGATGAAATATCACTAATTTAAGCTCAGATCTGGTTGTGTTTTTTCCTCATGGAAGCGTTTGTCGCACATGATATGCCCAAGGATCGTCGAAAATTTGAAAGTCCAACAATAATTTGGTTCTGCAATTTCTGGCTAGGATAAATTGTGTAATTTTGGCGTTTTTAAAGAAAATGTGCCTTGCGTTCTTTCTTTAATCAGCAGTAAAATAAAGACAAAATACAGCCATTTTAAGTTGTATGCCCCTCCCTTTAGTCAAAATAAAAAACATAAGTCCCTCCCCAGTGCTTAAAAAATTATTTGACATGCCTCCCACCTCATTAGTTAACGGTCCCTAACAGTAGGATTTTTGAGTGATTTCTCTGTTTATTTCTGGTCTTCTAATGATTGAGTGGTCCAGTCCATATGAGATTGAGTCATAATTAAAACGCATGCTGAGCTGCAGCACTGCTCTCTCCTGTGCGGAAGAAAACAACTATTTATACTATCAGAGAAGGACGATGTTATGTGCCCTATTCAACTGTGGCCCAACAAACCTATCAGTGCCTTGCATTTAACAACACTGACATTTTAAAGAAAAGACTGTTGACGCTAATTTATGAATTGAATTTAGTAATTACGTATGAACTATTCACCAATGCTGTCAGCTTCAAAATCCAAGACTGGTTAAGCTGAATGTATACTTGATGTAAGGGGTAATTGAGAATCCAGCTGATACCTGGCGTGTGTGTTTTGATCTGTAGTTCAATTCTGTTGATAGCACCACTGCAACAACACATGGATCTATTGTATGCTATTGAAAATTTAAAAAACACAAACAAAAAAAAACATAGGCTTTCTTCATCTTTCTTTATGTGTTTCTTTATGCTGTCTTTACTATCAGCTATCTCTGTCCAGTCTACATGTCTTGGAGGATTTCAATGTTTCAGACAAATGGAAAAAAGAAAAGAAGTAAGAAAAGCAAGAAATGCCAGTCAAATATTATGTGTGTTTACTGTGCATTAAAACAATTGATGGGCAGGCTAAATTAAAAATGATGTCATGAAGGCATGCAGATTTATGTTTTATTAAAAAGTAGGCTACTTTTGCTTGTACATTATAATGAAATGAATAAAATGAGTCCCATCAAAAGACTCACATTTACAATAATTCATTCATTCATTTTACATAACCGCTTATCCTGGTACAGGGTCGTGATGGGGCTGGATGTCAACTGACATTAGGCGAGAGAAGGGGTACACTACGAGCAGGTACCAGACTATCACAGGGCTGACACAGAGACAAGCACCTTTTACACTGCCTGTTTAAGGCAAGAATACTACGCCATAATGCCACCTTGCCGTGCTGTATATAAGGTACGATCACTGAATGGGGGGACAGATGTCTCACCTATAAGCTGCCACAGGAGGTAGTAACAGTGCCAAAATAATGTCTGCATTAACAGGACAGCCAGAAGGACGAGACCATGGGCAGGATGGGTGTGACGTTTTGATGACATGTTGTGGTTAAAGAGGTAACTGTCAGCAATGAGTAGCTAACTCAAAGAAATCCATAAATGTCCACAAATTGGGAAAACAATGAGGTCCAGGAGCTCCTTACCCTTAGCAGAGGATGAGCTTAGCTGCCATATAACAGGGACAGTAAATTATTGTTATTGCCATGTTATGCCATTGTTACTGTTTATAAAGCTCTGCCAATGCGTATATTATATGTCACACTAGAGGCAGACGCTGCTGTGTTACATGTCCACCCGTCACGGCTCTTTTGCTTCCACAATGCTGGCATGCTGTCTAAAAACATACACCAGAGCAGCATTATGCTGTCATTGTTTGATTCTGTGTAAAAATGCAATGGAGGCACAGAGAAGGGACTTTCTGGCGGCCCTAAAGCACCATCTCTGTGTAAAAAGCGATACAGACAACCACTAACCTTCACATTCACACTTACAGGCAACTTAAAGTCACCAGTTAACCTAACCTACATGTCTTTGGACTGTGGTAGGAAGTCAGAGAACCTGGAGAAAACCCACACTGACATGAGGAGAACGTGCAAACTCCACATAAAAGGGCCCCAGCCAGCCGGAGGGTTCAATCCCAAAACCCTCCTGCTGTGAGGCGACAGTGCTAACCACTGGACCACCATGCCACAAATAAATAATAATGCTTTTTTAAAAATTAATATCAGCCTATGTTCACTGCGAGACACATAAACACAGAGCTTTAAGCCTTCATATTCTCAGACAAACTAAAACTATATAAATAAATATAACCTATTTGCAAATATACATGTAGGCCTATCTGACTCGGCGTGCTTGTGCCGACTTCAAATAATAATAATTTAATTATAAAGCAATAATTTACCTTCGCTACAGGTCTTTTCTCCTATTCATGAAAAATTCATTTTTTTAAATATAGGAACATGTGGAAATTAAAGTCTATTTTAATACAACTCAACTTGTGCTTGGAAGAAATTATTCTCACCAGATATTATAACCAGAGAGATCTTAATATGTTGGACTTAAAAAGGTTTTTCTCTATAGAAAAAAAAAAAGGTACCTCTGAAATCGCCAAAGCCCTTACGTGTTGCTACATTTTCTGAACAGGAGCACTTCAGCTATGGCATATGTGCATGAGCTCTGTAGCTGCGTTGCAACTCCTTACTGCAAAACTTCTGTATAAATCCAGCTAAACGATTTCTTTGATCTCTGTATCCACAACGGCAAAGGCATGTCTGACATATTTTGCTACCTGCCTATATCTGTAAAGGTCTGCATGGACGTCTGTGCACATATGCATGAGGCATAAAGTTTATGACCATGTAGCCTGTATGCTCTGACTGCACAGGTGTAAACACGCCATTTACACAGACAGTCAATGGGGTAAAAACAGACATATGTACATGCATGTCCGCCTCGCTGGATACTCGGTCCTTAAAATGTTATGTACCCTTTATGACGTGAATATTTTAGACTGATAGACAGTGACTTACACAGAAAACACCTGACTCCGCTATGTCGTAGGTCTAATGAGGAATTAATAAATATGTAGTAAATTACTAAAGTTAATTAGTTAAGTGAGTGTAAATAATATGGCTATGTGGAAGCCAACACCACTATTACTAGTGTGAGGTTTGTGTGTGTGTTTGTGTTTATGTAATGGACAGAGAGCTAACAACACGCCTTCAATATTACCCAAGGAACTATAATTATCGGCTTTTACAGTGTGCCTTTAAGTTGGACACTGTCTGCTTCTAAGCCATTATATCACCCGTCTTGCCCACCACCGTAACTTACAGCATTTGGTGGACTACTAATCCAGAGTTTGTACATCATCAAGAGTGCAGAAGTGAATGAATCACTGACTATCTCAGTATTAGTATAATGTGATACATGGTTGCTGGCAAAAAGTAGAAAGGTGGCCTGTTGTTTCACAGTCAACCCTTTCATACTCAGACAATTATATGTTTGGAAGTGTCAATCTTGTGAAGGTGAATATCAGCAATGACTATGTCCCACCTCACTATCTGGCCTTATGAGGTTATACTGGGAATATTACACCCCCAGGTACACTTAATCTGAAGCTACTGCTTTGAATGTTTTGTTGTTCACTACAACACTCCCTGAATGATGTCCAAGAAATGGTGGGAAGACAGAGCAAGCTCCCAGTGTCTTCTTTTCCTTTCTCAATAATAGTTAGCCTACAAACACAAACACACGCTTTCCATAATTACAGGCTTGCCCCTGCCACAATGTGGGTGTGTCTGAGAACCATTAGACATCAGCGCAGTGTACTGGCATGCATATGACAATACCAAAGGCTCAGGAATATCACACTTACAGCGACAGTGTGGACCATGCAAGTCTATTATTTCCAATGTATAACTATAATCTGACAGAGCTGCATAACCAATTTTTCAAACACTGTCTTTCTACCTTTATCTCTTAGAGGCACATTGAATTTCATCTATGTAGCCTACTTTTTGCTCATTGTAGACATTCCTGACATTCTTCAAACTGATAATTACCATATTGGCACTGCAACCATTCCAACAGCACACATACAATACACCACAGCCAAAAGAGTCATTTGTGCCCTTTTGGTCTAATATTGTGAAGTCTTAAAGGTGAAACGTGTCAGATTTAGGGGGCTTTGGTGGCGTCTAGTGGTGAATTGCAGATTGCAACCAGCTGAAACTTCTTCTGGTTAAAATTCCTTCAGTGTTCAGAAGGTTTTTACCAGAGGCTGAATTATCCACAGAGGTCTCTTCCTCTCCAAAACAAACTAACCAGGTGATTGAAACCGCTAGAAACACTGAATAGAGCAGCTTCATACTACAAATCCAGTGCTGCTCATTGCAGTTGGGCTTCTTACTACAGTGGCTTGGGCCCAGTCTACAATATACAATTTTGGGTCACCACAAACTAAAGACGACCAACGTGAAAGAAACGTGGCAACATTTTTGGTGGTGGCTCTAAAGCGGTGGTCCTAGGTCACACAGGGCAAGACATTTAAGGATGGCTGTTGTCAAAGTCTTGTGATCAAAGACAAGCCTGGGATAAAACTCTGAAAGGGTCAGAAATCTGGGATGACCATCTCACTGTGTGACTGCTGTCACGACCTACGTCTACTAACCAACCAATAGAAATGTAGCATGAAATGACATACTGGCGCTTACCCCAAACAAACAAGACAGATAGCAGTTTGTCATGGAGGCAAAACGTGCTAAAAGAAATGTGTGGGATTCCAGCAAAAAGGAAAACCTTGTTGAGTTGTAGCAGCCGAAGCCTTGCCTGTATGATGTGTCCTCCAGCTCTTACCATGAGTGCGGTAAGAAGGACGAAGCACGGAAGGAAATAGAGGTGGAGTTGCAGCTGCCAGGTGAGCAACCTCGCAGCTAGCAAACACACACAGACACATTGCAGTATATAGTGCCCACAAAACTTTAGGTTATTTAATAACATGACCCTCTATGTTGTCCTTCACAGTGGGAGAAGTAGACGCAGATGTTTTTGTCTGCTTTTCAGGTGGTTGACGCGCGCCTTCTGTTCGCTGGTGGAAGTGTGCTCGCCTGTGTGTGTGTGTACGTGTCTGTGTGTGTGTGTGTGCGAGCACATTGTGGCAAAACTACACATGCGCGATACAGAGAGCAGAGGACAATTGTAAATGTGCAACCATGTAGAGACAGAAATGAGATGCCGTCCTGTTAATAAGATAAAGAACATAAGGCTATTAAGTTTGTTTAATAAAATGACAAGGGATAGACCTGTTCTATAGGAAAGGTAACCTTTAATGACTTCTGTTGTGATCTAGCGCTACACAGAAAATAAAATTAACTTGACCTTCAAGGGGGGGCAGGGGGTGCCACTGGGGGGGCGGGGTACCCCCCTAATATAATGGTAGGGGAAACACTGTCCTATGTGAAGCCAGTGTTTGGTTTGTCCATTCTGGGCTACCGTAAAAACATTGCCATGCAACATGGCAATCTCCATCAACGAGGACCCGCTCCAAATGTGGATATAAACAGCATATTCTAAGGTACAGAAAACAGGTGATTATACACTAAAGAAAACATACTTATTATATTCTATATATGCCAATATATCCCCCTAAATCCTACACATTGGACCTTTAAAACATAATATGAACATTTTTGCCATTGTGCTCATCTTGCTCAGCAACCGTCTTCAAACACACCTTCTAAACACAGTATACTTCCAAAAACAGTCTGTAACATAACCCCTACAGATTGTGGGGTGCATGTGTGTAGCTACATTAACAGCATACTTGGCTTTCCTAGAATGCCTGCTTCTGCAGTGACTACATACAGCCATCTAGCTGCAGCTCTGTTCCTCAGAGAAAAACGGGATGAGGGATGGCAGACTCTTCTCTCATTCCATCTCCTTTACAATTCATGCCTAAACAATGCCAAGAACTTGCAATGTAGTATAAAAAACATTGAGCTCTCAGCCAGTCTGCTGTTGAATACTGTGTGGACGCATCTGAGGTGTTACCACCAGAGAGGGACAGAGCAGAGGGATGCCGCTATGTCTTTAAGCAGTAATCCCTTCATTCTCTGAGCATTTGTTGCCGGCCATCTAATGGGCCGTTCTGTTTAATGTCCACAAGGGCTGCTGGGAGGTCCTGCACTATTAAAATCACTGCTGCTCTTTCAAGATGTGGCTGGTCAGGCTTGCGTGGTTCCTAAATAACGACTGAGGCGGTCTCAGAAATTAAAGACATTCTGATTTTGCATTTCAAAGGGGAAGAAACCGGGCTCATTGCAGCAACAAAAGGGACAACAATGTTGACATTCCCGACATGTATCCTTTGGTCTTTTCTAAAGAAAACTGGAGCTTGCCCATAGCAGACACAGTGTCAACAGGAGACACTACACAGTCCGCTGGTGTCTGTCTCCATCTCTGTCATGCAAGCAGTGACAGCAAAACATCAGGAAATTTTCTTTGTAAACTACAGAATCTGATCATTTAAGGGTCTGATCTGAAAACCAAGATCCTCATAAGACAACCGTAAGAAACAGAACAATCCTTCATGTTACCACTGCCCCCTACCATCAGAAAATCACTGTAGCATTCCCATAAAATCTGCTGAGTTTATATGAACTCTGTTTGATTGACACTATATTTACTAAAGCATCTCTGTATTATTTTAACAATTACATGCAGTTTTTTGTGGTATATGTGGAGCCTTCCTGTGAAATGTGCCATGTGAACACTTTGCATGAAGCTCTACACTCAGTTATGAATGAATCTCCAAAAGTTACTTACAGTATTA
The DNA here is from genome assembly GCA_019142605.1 of Cephalopholis sonnerati. Taxonomy (NCBI): domain Eukaryota; kingdom Metazoa; phylum Chordata; class Actinopteri; order Perciformes; family Serranidae; genus Cephalopholis; species Cephalopholis sonnerati. The sequence goes on from JAGQAX010000003.1 coordinate 5,114,255, forward strand.
AAATGTCCGGTAACTATGTCGCAGCCATCTAAAGTATTTTAAAAGTCTGACCGCAGGGGACTTTCAGTGAGGAGGTGGCTGTGATTAGGTGTTTGCAACACTGTGAGGACTGATTTTGAGTGTGTGTTACAAAGGTTACAGAACTGGCTGGAGCATAAACTGCTACTGCTTAGTGCAAGGAAGCAGTGTTGCAACGTTAATGCTGTCTGTCTTGCAGAACAGTTTGCACCCAAAAGCAAACAACAAGAAAGGAGAAGTTGTTTTCATGCAAAAAGCAGCCATCCTCTAGCAGTTAGTTAAAACTTTCTGAAGTGAAAATCCTAAGTTGGTTATTAGCAGTTCCTTCCAAACTTTCAGCCTTCCTTCGAGCAGAAAGCTGCACCGATCTTGCAAACGATCACATATCAGCTGTCAGGCTTGTCAATTCCAAATCATGTGGCATTTTAGCCCTAGCAGCCTGTTTTCTTCAATGAGGGGCTGGATGTCTTGTTACAAACAAAAGCAATAGTTGGCACTCTGGTTTGAGAAAGTGAAGTGTGTGTTTCCACAACAGTTGCAAGCGTTCAGTGAACGTGATTTCAACAAGTTTTCACAGCAGTGAACAAGTAGTCGTAGTTGTGCAGCTTGCACCTTGATGGGGGTCCAAGATTTGGGGGGGGGGCAGATAGATGGAGGGGAAATGAAAGACAGAGTGTGTACTGAAGTGGATGCTGTGTTTATGTGAGTGAAGGGGTGACACCGGGCAGTCTCGACCCTGATTAAGAGCTCGTCCTTACCGCTATGAGCGTGTTATTCCTCTGTTCCGTGGACGAGGCAGAGTCCGGGTCCGGCTGCTTGCTCTGCGGCTGCTTGCTGCTGCCGCTGCCGCCGGTCGACTTCTTGGCCCTCTGCTCCAGACTCCGCTGGTACAGGCTGACCGTCTCTCTCCGCTCTATCTCCAGCTGCTCGGCGTGCGCTTGCTGGTACCTGCTCTCACAGTTTACGTGGTGTCTCCGGCAGCCCTCTATCCGCTGCCTCAGCCTCTCCACCACCGTGCTGTGCTTAGGTATGCCCACCGCCCCGGCGGGCACCACGCTCCCGGCGGCCGGGTTCATGCTGTTGTTGATGCAGATACTGCCGTTGGGTCCGGCAGCGGGGGAGGCGAAGTCCCCCATCACTAGGCCGAGTGGCTGCTATTTTGGAAGAACTTTTGTCCCCGTCAAGCTCACGGCCACCACCGCCACCTTCTCCTCCTCCGGCCACCTCCTCCTCCACCTCCACCACCTAATGTTCTCTCCCTCTCTGTCCTACCCGTTGAAGGGTCCAAAGCTGCCGGACAGCGGACCGACAACAGCCGCCGACGCGAGCAACAACCGGGAAGATTTAAAGGTCTTCGAGCCAAGCAGTCATATGGTGAAGGGCTCGCGAGTGACCGTCTCTCCTTCCCTTCTCAGCACTGTTTCCAAACAAACTGCTCCACAAAACACAGATAACACCCAGCCTGCGTGAGAGCAGAGAAACCCCAAAACTGAATTCAACAATAAAGCCGCTGCCGCGCTGCTAACAACAACTCCGCTGGAAAACACAACAATACCGTGAAGGTATGAACGTTAGCAGGCACTCTACGGCCATATACACACAAACCGTCCCGCGGAGGAGCGGCAGCAGCAGCAACAGCCCACTCGCCGTTTTACGGTGTTGTCCTTTGAGAAAAAGTTTTGCTGTCTGAACCGAACGGGCTCCGGAGTTTCCCAGTGAACTTGCATCTCATATGGTTTTGGTTTGAAAGAAATCCCGGTGAAGATGTTGTTGAGTAAGGGGAAAGAGCACAAGCGCCCTCGGTAGTCCGGTTGTAAGGCAACGAGAGTAGCCTAGACGGTGCAAAACGCGGATATGGGAAGCAGTGGCGGAAGTCTGTAGTCACTGGCTGCCGCCTGCCACCATCACAATAATCAGGTCCGCTTCTCCACCATGCCAGCGGAGTGATATCAGGACAGGAGTTGAGTAAAAACCAGCTAGAGGCTGTGAGGAGCCCGCTGATGGGCACTCCGAAAACCCGGAATGGAATCCGGAGAGTATCCCGGAAGGGACCGGACTAATCCCACCTACGACCTGTCTTGTGCTGTAGTCACAGGTTACATCCCTTTACACCACGTTAGCAAAGCGGGACGAAAAAAAATCTGTTTGCCACTGGTATAAATGGTCCAACTAGTAAGTTATACCAAATAATTAGCCCTCCTTTTTAGTACTACGTTTTTACAGGGCTCTGACTTATGTAACAGGATGATTTTTTTTTTCAAACAATTAAAAAAACACATGTAGAGAAAGAGATTTAAATATGAAAACTCATTTCCTATTATATCATTAATCACAAGCAGGTACAGCTCTCCTACAGTAAAACTACTACTGTTTACAACACGCGGAGCACTACAAAAATGATTTACACTTTAATACTCATATTACATTCTAGCTATCCACTTTTTTAAAGAAATGACATGGAGGGACAATAGAGTGTTTGACATTAATTGTATCTCCCCACAGCAGTCTAGCAATGGCTTCTGCTGGCATACACCAACACTAGGGTTGTGAGAAATTATCAATAAACTTAAGTATCATGATATTATGTTTTGTGATACTGTACTGATTCTGAAAAACACCAAACCGATTCTTAATTGTTTACAATTTTTAAAAATAAAGAGTCCTGCAGGCACCTGTATTTTTTATTTTTTATTTTTTTTACTGAGAAAGCCAAATGTCAATTCCTTTGTGTAGATTGCATCATTGCCTGTCATCGCATCACAACTTTTCTTACTTTTAAAAATATTTTTAGCAATATAATAGGGGGGATGTGCCACCTTCAATCTATATTGTAATTACTGCCTTGTTTAACATAAAGATGAAATATATATGCCTACAGAGGTCCATGCAGGCAACTAATTTAAGCAAAAGAAAACCAACAGGTCAGCAACAACAACAAATAGCAGGCCTATAGAAATAAACACAATAACAGAGAGTTAATAATTGTAAAAGCTACAAATGAAATAACATCACCACAGGTGTGGTCCGGCCAGGAAATAGTGCATCTAGATTAAGATCAACATATTAAATAGAAACTGACCAAATGATAAAATTGGGCAAACCTTTCATGACCAGACTGTACAAAAAAAAAGACCATGACACTGAAGCACAATAACAATTGATATTTTTTAACTACAAAGTTGTAGTGGCAAAGCGTTATACATACACATTAACCACAGAAACAAATTAGAATTATTAATGGATTACAGGATGTTATTACTGTGACATTACCTTTATTAACAGGGTATGATATACTACTATAACACAGTTTGGGTTTATTAGTGAAATGTCCTGAACTGCATTTTCAGGCCTGTATCATGTGTGAAAGGTGACTGGGTAAAACCTGGCTATGAAAGTGGTTATAAAATTGTACCAGCTAATTGTACTTGACATACTGTTGAACACTTCACACGCAAACATTATACAGATGGTGCATTACAATTCTTTAAGGTCCATTATGGAATACTGAAGGGGATATATTGGCAGAAATGGAATAGGCTATACAAGTGTGTAAGGGCTGAATATGGAGTAAGTCCTTGTCCATGGAGCTATGTTGAACCACCGTGTTTCTACAGTAGCACAGAAAGGAGACACCAAACACTGGCTCTAGATAGGAAAACCACTGTTTTTTTATGCGAAACTGCTTTATTCAGTGTTTTTTTTATGTTTTTAAATAACCTAGTCTGTTTGTTTTGGAGAGAAAGAGACCTCTGCAAATTACTCAGCTTCTGGTAAAAACTTCCCAAACATCTGGATCAGAAAATAGGTGGGCACACATTAGCAGGTGCTGGGCTAGTAGCCTGCCTGTGTCCTGCTGAACAGCATCAGCTAAACACTGATTTGTAACGTGAAACTGCTTCATTCAGTATTTTAACTGGTTTAAATCACCTGGTCCATTTGTTTTGGAGAGGAAGAGACCTCTGCAGATAACTTGACTCCCGGTAAAAACCTCCCGATCAATAAACACTGAGGAAATTCTAACCAGAAGTTTTAGCTGGTTGCATCCTACAATCCTTACTGAAATATGCCACTAAATCCTTTGAATCCCACACACTGCTCCCTTAAATGGATTAAGAAGAATAGAGTTCGGAAGGTTCTAAAATTAACATAGTGTTATTATAATGCACCACAGAAACTCGTCATGCTGCAGAGTGCATGTGACACGCATCACTACAACCACAAATTGTCACCACAGGCCAAATTTATTCAGTTAATTTCTCAGAATTTAGATAAGATTCTCTGAATTGTGAAATAACTGTCACAAAAAAGTTACTAGGAAGAATGACAAATTCTTTATGTGTTGAATAAAAATATTTTTCTGTTGATGAATCATAACTAAACCATTTAAGCAGCAGCTGATGTAATGGCATCGAATGTAGGCTAGTAAGTGCTGATAGTATTTCTATGAAGTGAGCTTTTAGTGGACCTGCTCATATGATGCATTGTTTGAGTGTATTGCATGGTTTCAAGATTATACATCATCTGTTGAGCATACAATTAATTATACTAGGTACTGAATATGCAGTATGTCGTAGGTTAGTAACAGATGGATGAGCAGCTGAGCGATGAAGCATTCCCATTGCTCAAAACTCCTAAAAATACGCACACTGTAACATTAGATCCTTTAAGCTTTACATTTTTGTCATTTATACCTTTTCCATCAGAGAAGACCTACATGAAGTATAAGTTTAAACAACATTTAACCAAAACACACAGCTGAATGAATTATTTGAAAATGTACAAATGATCAAGCGTCAGTGGCAAAACTACTCGTGTATCTTTCCACTAATTATAGCTTAAACTATAATGAAAAGATAATGATTGTTTAAAGTGTTAATTATTGTCATGTTGACAGCTAAATCTCAGGGGGAAAAGCAGAGGTTCAGGGGCAACAAGTTTATTTAAACAACAGTCTGTAAAGGCAAAGAAGGGCAGAGTTACACAGTTTATGCTTTACGGCAACATAAGTTGCAACATAAGTTTCAGTTTCATTTGACCTCACTAAAATGTCCTGTGACATTCACCTGAAACACCTATCCAAGGCATAGCCAAAGTAAACTAATTGCTATTATTGTTCCATCTTTAGCACATGTACATGTATCGTCTCATTTGAAAGGTAACACTGTTTTTTTCCCCCAACAGTTAGAATCACTGTAAGTGCTTCTGTCACTGAGTAATGTAATTTTGGGACCATATCATGAAGCCTCACCCGGTCAAAATTTAAAGTAGAGAACAATACATAGGAAATTAAGATTTTACACTAACATTTATATTAAGATTTTTTTCTAAAGTTTTGTCCTGCCAGCGTAAAAGAGGGTAAAGAGGGTATAGTACTAAATGTATGAATATGAGTGAAAAACTAATCAACACATACAGAAATGTTTATTTAGGAGCTTACTGTATATAAAAAACACTTTAGAAAGCCTAAATTGATAAGAAAGATTGTTTTCAAAACTACAGTCGAGAACAGGAGTGTCATTCACTGCAAGACCTGTCAGTCATTGGACTAACTGTTTGCTATTAATTGGTTCTGTAACCCAAGAAGGGAGGCAGGCACTCCCTTTCAACACAGGCTTTGTAGGCTCTGGAGAGGACACAGAAGCTCCTATTGCTCAAGTGAGGTGTCAGTTAAAAGGTTAGAATTTAGCCACAATTTTTCATACCAAGCCACTGGCAATATTCACATGCAAACTGGAGTTATTATAAGTAAGAAGATAAATATGGACATTTGAAATGATGCAATGGCAGTTTGTTGATATGTGTTTAATGTGTTTGAACTAAATATTTCACCTGATTGAGATCATCTGGACTTTTGTGAATGTTTGAGGACTATTTTTGTTGGCATAGGATTGATCTGTGGGTTATGATAAGGCATAATAGGTGAGTCATAACTCTCTTTCTCTGACATCACCATTTATTGTACTTCCTATGGTGGTTGTATCTCTAAATGGTCTGCATCGGTCGAACTGCAAGGACTGCACAATAAGTCATACGAGAAAACTACTAAAACACAGCAGTTGTTTACATGTCATAATCTAATCCCATTGCTGTCCCATCCCAAGTGCTGTGTACATGCAAGTGTACTTAAATATGATGCACAGGATGCTTTCAGGCACCGTATTGAGTGTAGATCATTGCTGTTTTGGCAGTGGTCAGTACCACACAGAATCACTTTAGATGCATACATAAAACAGAAAGATTCTTCAGGTTGTGATTACACATACAGCCAATACTTGGCCTGTGGTGCTGTCTTGATTAAAATAGGGGCTTATTCTTTTAGTAAGATGCAACAAGCTGTAACATGAGGCTTAATCAGTTAGTGGTCATATTCCAAAGTTACAGTCTGATCTCTCTCTGTTACTATTGCTATATGGCAGCTTAACAAGGAAACAATGTTTGTGGAAACACAATGAGGGAATTTACAGTTTTCTCAATCGCGTTGGTACATTCCTCAGATCAGAATTGAAATTCTCAAAACTACTTGTTCAATCTTCACATCATTGTGTCACTTGTGCACATCAAAAAAGCAGTTTCTCATGTCTTTGAACAAGTTGCAAATGCTTTGGTACATCCATGCAAATTATTATGTACAATTCTCTGCTGTTTCCTAAATTATCAATTGCGTGTATCATGTTGATCAAAATGTATTATTATGGGTCTCTGTTGAATAGTCTCACCCCCCACATTAGTTTATTGCATAAGTCTTTACATGCAAAATGGTTGAACAAGTTGTCATAATATGTCAAGCATATTTCTATACATTTCCATTAGACTTTTTTTCTATATCTGTCCTGAATTGGTAAATTGCTCCCAGGTGAATCTTGACTTTCTCTAACAAAGGGAAATGTGTGAAGCATTAGATCAATCAATGATCAACCAGTTTTCTGAAATAGCTCAAAGGTGCATCTCATGAACCATCAACTGGCAAGTATTTTTATAGCCGGAGCACAACACAATGTTACAATGTCTGACAATGGAAGGACAAGGAATTGGACAGGGTCAACAGCCAGAGAGAAGAAGAAGAGGAAGAGGAGTGAGGCGGCGTGGCGGAGGAGTTGGGAGGCAAAACAGAGGAAGAGGCAGAAGAGGCCGAAGACATATGCGCGTTCCTGATGAGATAAGAGCCACACTTGTAGACCATGTTCTCAATCATGGTCTTACAATGGCCGAGGCTGGTCGAACGGTGCAGCCAAATGTTGGGAGAACAACTGTGTCCTCAATCATTCAGACTTTTTGTCGACAGAACAGGTATGTAATCTAACAATAGGCACTGTACTGTAACACTGTATACTTTCTGTAATGCTTCATACAATATTACAGTATTCCACTTGCCTTTTACAATATACAGTAAGTATACTTTATACAGTGACATTTTATCTTACTCAATTTTGTGTTTTGCATTACTATATTTTTTCCACATAGGACTGCAAGTCAACTTCACAAGGGTGGCAGAGGGCCCCTTTTCACACTTGAACAGGAGGAGGCTATTTGCACCATGGTTGTAGAAAACAATGCCATAAGACTAAGGGAGATAAAGAGTGCCATTATAGAGGACAAAAACATCTTTGAAAACATCCAAACAGTCAGCATCTCAACCATTGACAGGGTGCTGAAAAGACACCAAATGAATATGAAGCAGCTGTACACCATTCCATTTGAAAGAAATGGTGAAAGAGTGAAGGAGCTGCGCTACCAGTATGTTCAGGTAAAACATGTATGAGCATGCAGTAACTGTACCTCACAGTAAACAGTACAACACTGTATGGTGATATACAGTACAGTAAGTGTGACCTTTACACATTTGCTATGGCTGTAGAAAAGAAGATGCAATATGTGCTGTATACATTTGATGTAACTGTATCTTGTTCAAAATGAAAATGCATGTAATTCATAAAACTCATTTTGTGTCTTCTGGATATAGCGTATAATGGAACTGGAAGCAAGTGAACCACCGCACAACTTCATCTACATGGATGAGGCTGGTTTCAACCTAACGAAACGCAGGAGGCGTGGTCGAAATATCATTGGTCACAGAGCTACAGTTGATGTGCCAGGCCAACAGGGCGGGAACATAACCATGGGTGCTGCTATCTCTGAGAATGGTGTGCTAACGCATATTCCCATTATTGGGCCATACAATAGAGAATGTCTTGTCACCTTTTTAGACACTCTCTACAGGGATCTCATCCCTGAACAAGAGAGGGGTCAGATTGGAGATGACTTGCCAAAGTACTTGATAGTTTGGGACAATGTCAGTTTCCATTGCTCCAACATCATCAGGCAATGGTTTGTGACCCACAACAGGATGCTGATGGAGTTCCTCTCACCCTACTCCCCATTCCTTAACCCCATTGAGGAATTTTTCTCAGCATGGAGATGGAAAGTATATGATCGCCAGCCACATACACAGATGACCCTTCTGGCTGCCATGGACGCAGCATGTGATGACATCACAGCAGATGCCTTCACAGACTGGATAAGATCACTCTAAAAGATTCTTTCCACGCTGCATCGCAAGAAAAGATATTCATTGTGATGTGGATGAGAATTTGTGGCCCAACAGACAGGAATGTCAGAAGGTGTAGGAAGACTACACTGTAATTCCTACAGCACTGCATGTACAGTTTTCCCTAAGGAGATTGTCCTATGTTCACATTTCTACTTTTGTTTTTTTCTTTGTGCTATGCAGTGCTGTCTTTTCCTTTCTGTATCGCAATGACATGGTCTGTCAACAAATTACAGAACAAACAGTAAAAGCGTAAATGTGAATTTTGTCCAGTCTCTTGCACTCAATCTCCCACATACGCTAAGGTGTAACTTACAATTTACAATAATTGTCATCAAAACTTTAGCCATAGTTTACATCAGAACATCCCTCCAGAGTACACTGTTATATTGACAACATGACTAAGCAATTTGACTGTCTTATCTGCACACAATGACACAAGGACTTGTCATTCTGATGGCACTGACATGTTCATTGACACAGATATTCACTTTTGAGAGATGAACTAAGGATTTTGAGCAGGCGACTGGCTTTTGCAGGTAATCCATGGTGTTTTGCTATTTGTACGAATTGTTTTGAGAAATGCACTTACTGTTTTGCAAATGTCGAGGACGATTCAACAAATGTACCAAAGCGACTGAGAAAAACTGTAATAATAACAGACTTGTATCTCTGAAGGATACCAGGTTACTGAGGCCTCATAAGCCCCATCTCCACCAAAAACTTTAGTTATTGTACCTTTGGAACCAAAAGTAACCCCTTCGTACCCCATACATTTGTAACAGTCTATATGATGACAATAAGGGGTTAAAAACCGCTGTGGAGCTTTGGAATGTCATTTACTACAAAACCCTCTGTAACATTTGCCCAGTCACTGGCTTTTTAACTAGCTGGAAACTACAGGAAATCTCAGTTGTATATGTTCCTTCAGCTCAGGCTCTGGTTGGCTATCAAGGCCAGGTCAACAGCACTGGAAGGCCCTGTTGGGTCAAGTTAGGTGTCAATGGAAAGGCCAGGAGATTACCTCAATTTTAATGTCCCATTTTGTCAGTTTGTTTACATGCAGGATGGAAATTTTATGGAAAATATGTGAAGAAATATGAATGGTCAAACTGATGCAACGGCAGCTCAAGGATATCTAAATATTTTGCTAGATCTAGATCATCTGGCCTACTGTCAGTGTGTGAAACATGAAATAGGAGCTGTGTAACCAGTGATTCAGTCTGGATAATATGGATCTGTGGATCATGATAGTGCTTCACAGGTGAGTTATTATTCTTTTGGCTTTTTTTGTTTGTTTTTCGTGTGACAGAAGTATTTATTGAACCTGCTGTGGTGGTTGTATCTTGAAATGGTCAGCATTTATGGCACTGCAAGAAGTGTAGCCTTGAAACGATACGTCATATGAATAAACTACTTAAACAATAACAAATACAGCAGTTGTTGGTACATATCATGATCATCAAATATCACCTTAGGGGGACCTGTGGACAGGCCATCGGCCAACATTTTAAATAAGGAGAGGTACAGAACCACTGTGCTTTTCTAATAGCTGTTAAAAATACTCCTGCCAGAATGAAGGGCAATACACACACACACACACACACACACACACACACACACACACACACACACACACATACATATAAAATCACGGAAAAAGAACAGGTTATGGTGTTCCGTGGTGCTCTATGACCAGGTTTGCATTTAAAAAACACCCAGATGAACTGTTGCAGTAAGGAATTTTTGTACCATCGGAGTACTTCAAGCCTTAAGTACGACCTCGACACAAGCATTAGCAGCGAACCTGGAGGTCTGAGCTAGCATAGCCTCTGATGCAAGTGCTAGCAGCCAGCCTCATCAAGCCACACTCGACCAGACGTTCAGACACAAACTGAGTAAGTCTACCTGTGACTGACTAACTAACTCCCTTACAACAAGGACTCTAATGGACTGCAGATGTCATGTTGGTCAAGTTTCCTTTAATTTTTACACATTCTTGTTCCATGTCTTGTCTTTCCTGTTTTATTTTGAAGCACTAACCCTTGTCTCTGTTACAGACCTGTTTCCTCTTTGTCCTGCCTCCGTCTTGTAGCACCTGCCTCCTGATTACTTCCCCAACTGTTTCTCATCACCCTCCATTACCTCTTGTATTTAACCTCACGTCTCTCATTGTCTCGTCGCCAGTTCATCGTACATCACAGTCTTCATTCCAGCATTTTTCATAGTTTGTCTTGTTGTGTATAACCTTGCCTGCTTTTCCGACCTCGCTTTTTGCCTCACGTTTTCTACTTTTTTCTGCCTGATCTGATTCCCTTTTTGTGTACTGACTCCTGCCTGCTCTTCACTCCTGATTTTTGCCTTACGTCTCTGGACACTGTTGCCTCGCGGACTGATTACCTGTGTACCAAACTCAGCCTGTTCTTTCATTAAACCTATTGCCTAGTTGACTCTGGTTTTGGTGCCATGCATTTGTGTCCAACCCATCTGTGCTACGTTCATGACAGCAGATCAGTTTCAATGGTAGAGGACAGGGGGGCAATTTGTGTCCAAAATTCAGCAGCTTTTCTATGACACATCTATTATTTTATTTATTTATTATTATTATTATTATTATTATTATTATTAGCGTATTATATATATCATTATCATTTTAAATGAGAGCTCTTGATAGGTCCTGCTTATTTTTTATGACAACCATTTGATGCACATCATACTATCAACTTCCAGGGTGTTATACTTAAATCGTAATTTCACATGAAATATGATCTCAAATGCAGTGACAACATGACTTCTTGTAATCATAGTCCTGTTATGAATCAGATCACATTGCATGGTGATAACCATGACTGCACTCCTCTTCCTAGTCAACAAGTCACCACCAAAGAACGATCTCAGGCATGTATGCACACATTATCCTTGCTAATGTGTGTGGTTTATTTCAATGTTATGCGGCAGTGGAGGCCATCTTTCTCTTTCTCCATCTCTCAGTGTGTGTCTCTCTCCTGTTTTTATTTTTATCTGCCATGTCATGTGGGAGTTGAGTTCCATCCCCGACTGTTCAGGCCATATGTGCTCCCCTGTCTCTTTCGAACCATCCCACCAACACACACTCGTGTTCACACACGGAATCATTCACTCCCACACATACTGTAAACCAACAGAGACATGGACCTGCACGCTCAAATAACCACACTCACACAATCTGCATAGTAATTAAAACATGGACAGCATGTGTCTCTGCGTCCTTTTCATTGGCTGTTATTCACTTCTGTTTTCTGTGTTAACAAATTATCAATGGGGTTATTGCATGAGCGCCAGTGATCAAAATTGCATGTCAAGCTTTAAGATTTGTGTGAGAGACAGCAGTAACTATTTGATTCATTTAACTAGAGTACACAAGTGCTTGAAAACTTCTACAGCCAATGTGGGGGATTTTCAAATGCTGTGTCTTCGCATTAAAAGACGTTTAAGTGTCCCACTAGTATTTTTTTTTTTTTTTGAAATCAGAAGATCTTCATTTTGTGATTCTTCAGTGGGAGATCTTCCACTTTGATATCATACACTAGTGATTCCTGAAAGCTGGGGTAGGAAATTTTATTTTGGCTTCAGTGAGCAAAAATCCCTTAATAAATCTGGAGCATATTGCAATTCAGGTGGACTGAGAGCTTTTTGGATTTAGGAAATCTAGACCATGACTGGCTGTTTTATAAATGCAGATTAGTGTGCAGGCATCCAGTGATACCAACTGTGGGTTAAATAGTGCTCTAAAGTTAGGCTACATTTTGGTGAGACGACACCTGTCATGGCCATTTTCAAAGGGGTCCATTAAACTCTCACATCAATCCATCTGAGTGAAAATGGGTTCTATGGGCACCCATGACCAGTATTGTTCTGGCGGTTTACAGTATACCCACTTATCAGCCTACAAGCCATTGGAATAAACAGCAGAGTATACCCACCAGTTCCTTTGTACCCTACCCATCTACCTTGTAGTGCATCCACCTCATAAAGTACCACAACATCACTGCCCACGAGTCTCCCTGAAACTTGGCAAGGCTTCTTCCCAGTAAATGTTTTGTTTCTTACAATCAGACAACCAGCCTATTTCATGTACAATGATGTGCCTAACACATGCATATGCAGATACATAACACAATAAAAAAAGATTGTTGTGGAACTCAAAATGTTAACTGTTGCACTATTAGTCTCTGCACATCAGTAATATTAACTGTAAAATAAGAAATTAAAGTGTATCAGTGTGCAGTTCCTTAATTCTCTACAATTTCAACTAGCCAATACATTTTAACAGCATAATCAAATTCCTGAAATTTAGTTATAGCTTCAGGTTTTGATGTGCCACTCCAAGATTTTCACTGGCTCCATCTGGCCACCCCAAGTGGTCTGGGGGCACCACTGTACCATCACATTCCCATCCCAACTTGTCACATACCATTGCTTTGTCAGTGTACCTAAACGTCAAAATATGATGCACTTGGTACCCTCCTGCATTACTTTCAGATGTTCAGGGACAGCGTGTCAATTTGTGCCTGTTACATGCATTGTGTCTTTTCAAATTCAAATATACTTCAGCTTTTTTTTTTTATAGGAAATGTACAGTTCCTGCTCATTGCAGGCATAAAGGTTGTTGTTTTTTTTTTTTTTTAAATAAACCCACAATATTTGTAAAACACTTTGTTTTTTATGTTGTGATAGAATTTTTTATGTTGTAATAGAAACAGCCCTCTGTAGTAGACCTGGGACTAGACTATCATTTTCTATGTGCTTGTGTATTTGTGTTTTTGTATGCCTTGTGTAATAAGTTACTGGGTGCCTTTTTTTTGCCTTTAATCTATCTATCTATCTATCTATCTATCTATCTATCTATCTATCTATCTATCTATTAAGTACAGCTATTTGTAATGTCATGTAACTTCATGTGACAAACATCACTACCGTAGCATGCTACACATACGAGCACACTACCTTAACTCCACTGACTTTTGGTTCACACAGGAAATGAACAGCAGGCTCCTGGGTGAAAGGCTTGAGTTTGTTTGACCTGTCCACCCTACATGAACTTTCTTGCTCTTTATACTACAGTAGTTGGAATGTGGAAAACATGGAAAACATTACTGAAATATGACATTTGTAGTTGGTTCATGTATTAATTTTGGACTGTTACAATCTCCTCATCACTTCACACAGATATGATGTTTTCATCTGCTGCTATCTTCAGTCCTTCAGTAGACAAAAAGGACATCATGAGGTTATTTGCAAAGTCTGTTTCCATTGAACTTTGTCGCATTTTGCTTCTAGCAACTCGTCCACTTCAGCCAAACAACACAGGCAATAGTTAAACCTTTTTCGAATATCCAGTGTTTCCATTTGGGGCTTTTTCATTGAGCATGAAAACAGGTGAATTGAAACATACCTATTGGCAAACAATATACCTCAAATGTGTAAAGCAAACTTCATTAACTAACTATCCCAAGAAATATTATTCAAAGTACTAAGACAATCTTAGATCACCAAGTAAACTGTGATCAGTCCAATGCAAAACCATAACGGCAACAAATGTTACCAAAATGTAAAAGCAGGGACCTCACAATCCTTTTTGATTGTGATATGACAGTGGCATGGAAAGAATAACATTGGCAGAAGCAAATGGTTACTTCACTGTTTCTGACTATTTCATCACCCCCCATCTCCCAGACCTGAAGCCATGCAGATTTTCTTGAAGCATCTTGGTTTTCTCTTCACTTTGTAGACAGAGAAAAGGCCTTGGTCCATCTGTTGTCGTTCAGCGGTGAGATGTCTCCAGTTGCCCTGGGTGAAATATTGGCTCTGATAATTCTTGCTGGTGTTTCTTTTGACATGATTATGGTGCATTACACCTAGGAGGAGAGTGATCCCTTGACTAAGAGAAGATGTTACAGATTTCAGCTAGAGACTGTGGAATTGAAATTCAGAAGTTGATTCTTCCACTGATGATTCTTATGATTTTGTCAGTAACAAACACACTGTGCCACTAGGCTATTCGGCCAAAACTAGATGGTGATTTCCTCCAGACCATAGTTTGTCTGTTAACCTATGAAATGTCAAATAATTGGTGTGGTAACCAGTGGTGGGGTTAGTATTCAGATCTTTTCCTAAAGTGAAAGATAATCAAAATATACTTTAAGTACCAAAAGAAGAATTACTTATTATGTGGAATGAGTCATTTTGGAATTGTATATAGAACCATATAATAGAATAGAATAGAATAGAATAGAATTATAATTATTGATAAATGTATGTATTCATCACTTAAATGTTACGGCTTGTAAGGATGGAGCTGATTTAAATTGCTTTATATACCGCTGGGTGACTTAATCTATAAGAATACATCATAACCTATTTGCAAAATTAGATTATTCATACAAACTATAAATAAACTAAGTAACTAAAGCTTTAAAATAAATGTAGTGGAGTAGAAGTAGAAAGTTGCATAACATGGAAATGCTCAAGTGAAGTACTATTACCTCAAGATTGTACTTAAGTACAGTGCTTGAGTAACTTTACTTAGTTAGGGAAATTATTGTTAACTGTCACAGCCTGCATTCTGCTTCCCTTCTCTCCCTCACCTGGTCCTGGTAATTTTCCAGCCAGCCACACCCCTCATCAAGCCAACTCCACTCACCTGTTCACACAGCTGCTGCTCATCAGCTCTCCCTGTATTTAAGCAGCTGCTGCCTGTCCCTCAGTGCCAGATTGTGCTTCCACTTCATGCAAGACATTCCAGCACTCACATTCGGCTTGATCCCCCGGTACCGACCCTGCCTGCCTCTGACCTGTCTACGTTGTCTGCTTCCCGGTAAACTCACCAGCCTTCTGATCCCGACCACGAGTTCTGCCTCAGCGTCTCTGCTGTGTGTGTGTGTGTGTGTGTGTGTGTGTCCTTCTATTTCCTTCCTGTTGGCTCATTCCCTGGATCCTGAACCTAGAGACTGTGTATGGGCTCTGAGCCCAAAGAACTACCTGCCTGTTCGTGTTCCCCTTCCCTTGTGTTTAATAAAAGTCCTTATCTACTGTCTGCCTGCCTCAGATTGTTGCATTTGGGTTCAGTCTAACACACCCGTGACAGTTAACAGCTACATAATTGTCCACCTATGATAATACTGGCAAACTAGCCCACTGAGAAGTTCCTTTGACAATGTTCCTAAAAGAAAAACCAGACCAGCATTCCATCATCACCAAGGCTGCGCCCCCTTTTGGGGGAAAGAATCTTGCTCTCACATACGGAATATAAACACAAAATGGATAAACAGGAAAATGCCAAGAAGGTGTTGAGTAGCCAGCTGTGAAACGAGTAAACAGATATTTGAGGCACATAAGATCAGTGATCATTCACTGTCAGTGTACTAAATGTCTAAACGATATTGGTGACAGTTACTGATGGATAGCTAGCTTGAGTGGGAGGCTGCTGCAGTACAGAATAGAGTATAGCAGCATCAGACTGTCGTCTCCAACTAAGCCTCAGCCTAGATCAAACTTGGCTAATAACAGGTTGGTTATTTACAGACACTTACAAACACTTGGCCTAAGATTACCTGGTGATCCAGTTAAATAAGTATAGGCTGAACCATGAATCATGTTTGTTTACAATTACCTCTGGGTAGAAAGTGCATCACGTTCATAAAATCCAACAAAACCACCTTAAATTGGTAGTTTTTAGCCTTTAAAAAAAATCAGTATCAGTGTAAGTGTGCATTTGGAATATTTTCGCTGCTATATGATACAATCAGACAGCCTTCTCCGACAAGGAACTGAAGCTATTCTCTCAAAGCCACCAGACTCAATTGACAAAAACATTAGTCATTTTAACACACAAGAGTTATTGGTCTACTGCTGCCTCGATGAGTTAAAGTGGTGAACATATTCAAATATAGCATACACTTACACTGATATTGACACTAGTGAAGCAACACAGCACATAGAATAAGTATAGCAGAAACATCAGGTCAGTAGGTCATCGTGATCAACTGTATATCTTCAAACGGTACAGTTACGGCTGAAAAAGGAAAACATAAATGAACAACTTTTAACTTTCAATAAACAACGCAAATTTTACATGTTTCTGCAATTCAAAACAATTGCCAGTTGTCTTCATGGAAGTGATAGTTGTTGTTAGCACAACGTCACAGTGATGCGATCTATAGATGTCTGAATAAGCAATTTTCGTGTTGGGTCACCGATCATCTCACGCAGGGAAGCCTAATGGTACAATGACGGCAATAAACCTTAACTTATAAAGGTATCTCAAACACTCAGGATGTAACAGGTGTGGTGAGGACCCAGTTGCAGCACAACAAGGCAGGGGATAAGTTGGCGGTGACTTTAATTATCAATGTTAGCAAATCGTTCAACAAGCAGATAGCAACAGTCAATGTTCAGAGTTCCTGGTGAGATGAATCAGCAGGTAAGCAGAAACCAACAGCACTCTCGGTGACAGGCGATGCCTCTCGACAGGTATCCCTCGGATACATTTCCAAGTCCATATCATGAGTTGGGTGGGTGGTGGGGGCCTGGAGGAGGTAGTCTTGATCAAATGGTGCTCTGGAGACTGAAGGGTGGAGCAGGGGACCTCTCGCAGATGAGCCAGAGGGCTGGACAGGGGCGGAGCAGAAAACCACGGGTAGAGAGACTGAGGGCCAAACATCTGAACAGAACCACCCTGGAGGATTATCAGGATACTGGAGCGAGCTGAGGGGCAACCAGGATGCAAAGCAGATCTTGAGGGCGGTCAGGAGGCTGGCATAATAGTCTGATCAGATCAGGAGGCCGACTAGTGGGCTGAGCTGTTAGGTTGAGCAGAGCTGGAGGGCGGCCGGGAGGTCGACCTGACAGGCGGAGCAGACCTGGAGGCTGCCCAATGAGTGACTCTCACTGTCCAAACCAACCACAAAAAGCACCACCAAGACTTGCAAAAAAGACACAAAAGCCTAAATATAGCATGAATTTAGCAGAGCTCACAGAGAGGTGACTAGAAATGTCAGCCCCATGTTATCATCATAAAGTTGCCATAATAACATGCAGATGTGTTAGTAATAAAGTTTACAGTGCTTAAGATCTTAGTTTAGCATGTTAGCATTTATAGATTTCATATCATAGATTTGGAAGTTAGCACTGAACACAAAGTACAGCTGAGGCTGGTGGGAATGTCATTCGTTTTGCAAGTATTTGATCATGATCCAATTTTGGACATAGAGGAAAAGTCAACAAAAAGATCACCAAAGTCAGTAAGATTCATCCTTGGGGGACCACGGATGTCTGTACCTAAATTCATGGCAATCCATCCAACAGTTGTTGAAAAATTTCAGTGTGGACCAAACTGGACCGGTTCAACAGACCAACATTACCATTGCTTTAACCACATTGCTAGCATGGCTAAAAATTGCAGCTATCTCAGTATTTTAAATGAATTGATTATTGTTATAGCATTGCTTCGGCACCACTATACAGGTTTTCACATTTGATCAAATCAGCTTTAGGCAATAAGCTCATTAAAGAGATGCCATGTCATTGCTCTTTCCTGTTGCTATCACCATGTTTTCCAAAGTAGTTTCTAGTCTTACTAATCAATGGGGAAAAACAGCTTTTATCCAAAAGCAATAACTGCACTTAACATATGCACAAAGGCTTGACTGTGGCAATATGTTTGAGTGCAATATAAGGGATTTGTGCAATGGGTGGAATGCCCTGCTTGTTCTCTTTTTTTTTTGTTTTTTAGTGCTTTTCACTTTCATATTGTTTACAGTTTTATCTTTAGTTTTTGCTGTTTGGTTTTGTTATTGTTTTTATAAGCTCTTTTTTGCTTATCTTTGCACTGAAGAGGTTTCATTCAATTTTGTTTTACGTGTACAATGACAATATATTCTATTCTGTTGCTAATGAAATCAAAAGGAGTCAGTCATGTTCCACTGAGAACTTTAAAGTCAGTATTGAAAATGATTAGACACTATTAGATCCTAATTCAGTTTTTAAATGAAACTAAATGAAAATGTGTTTTGCAAATATCTGGCCTTGGTCTGACTTATCAATGTAACTTCCTCCTCTACTCCCCTAAGCAGCACAAACTGTGACTACTACTTTGCGTCATATCAACCAACTAGCTGTGTGTGTGTGTGTGTGTGTGTGTGTGTGTATATGTGTGTGTGTAGCTGTAACTGGTGCTGTGTTGCTGCTGCCCAGTCTGGCTGGCTTAGCGCTTCAGGAATGAATGGAATGTTGTTTTACATGAGCACACACACACACACACACACACACACACACACACACACACACACACACACACACGGCACAAATAAACCACATTCTCAATTCCTTGCTTTCACCTATTTTTACTCAAGTCTAGTCTGTTCCTTCTCCTTCTCTGCTGCCATGAAACTGACAGATTTTCATTCAAATTTGTTTTAAAGTGAGATGGTTTCACTTTCTATCCATTTTGGTTGTCAGCACTGACATCGTGGGAGTGGGTGGTTGTGGATGTTTGCAGGATCTTGGAGCGGAGGAGTGTATTTTGACTCTAACACAGCCATTGTTAAGTTAAAATACAAGTTTCCCACCATAAAAACCTTCAGCCTGAGCACTCAGTGATGCATTATGATAGTGAATGCCTATGCTACACTGTAGCAGGTATAATAGTGCTGCAGATGGCTTTTAACACTCATAGTTAGCCAGTCATCCAGTTAAAGAAGAGAGTTATTTTTGAGAGGTTAAAGTGATTGTTAAAAGATGTTAATAGCTGTTTTCACTGGATCTGCCTCTGCGCTGTGCACTTACACAAAAGATAATTTGTTGTTCGCTCTGGAACAAGGGAGAGACACATTTCTTTTCTTTTCTTACTGTCATGCCGGTTTGTCTGCTCACGACTTCAAGTGTGGGAGGTAAAGAATGAGTTTAAACAAAAGGTACACACACATAGAAACACATTCAGGGATGAGAAGTAAGAGCTGGGAGGAAGTGCTGAGCATCGAAAAAATCAACAGGGCAAACAACGATATCTGTGTATCCGTCAGGCTGTGTGTTGCTCTCTTTGTTTCATCATACACCAATCAAACAAATTCCAAAAACAAACATCCACAAAGAAAAAAAAGAGAAATGTGCTTAACCTAATTTGAGGATTTCCTCCCACACGGACACCACATATCTCCTCCTCCTCTTCTTTTCAATGTGGCCTTTTCTGTCTTCCTCTGTGCACACCACATCGACTTCTACAGCATTTTGACATTCAAACCGCACTGTTCACCCTGTGATGACCCCCGATACATGCTCAGGGATAGTCAGAGGGAGTGTGGGGCTCCCCCATCCTTCAGCTCTTCCGGAGGTTCCCCTCCCTGATGTAGCAGAGAGAAAGACAGAGAGAAAAAGGACCCTGCCTATGCTGCCTGTCTCTTTCTCAGTGGAGAGGTTGCTGGGCTGTTGCACTAGACCGTCTGTCTCTAAATATTTAATGTACCTCCGAGAGTGAGATAAAGAGAATCAGGGTGGCTGATATATTGATGAGCTACGGGGAGGGCACAGGATTGGATGAAAGGAGGAGGGGTGAGAAACAGAGGAATAAAAGGAGGAGGAAGGACAGAAGGATGTGAGAGACAACCTTGCTCAAGGGCACACTGATGGTAGTTAGGGAGGGAGTGGAAAGAGTTGCTTGTTTGCTGTCCACACCCAGATTTTTTTCCACCCTGTTCTGAGATGTCCACGCTAATACAGGAACCTTTTCAGCTTAAAATGCCGTTAACATGTTTCTAAAACCTGACAGTAGCAGTCTGTGGATGGCACTAAAAAGTGAAGGAATCACCAAAGTTGTAACACTGACAGTCCATCCAGTATTTGTCAGGATGATTTAGTTTGGGCCCAACTGGTTGATTAACTGACCAACATTTCCATCCCTCAAGCCATGCTGCTACCATGGCTAAATATCCATTGTAAAGTGAAGCTATTATAGAGTGGTGCAGGAATAAGTGCTAAAACCCTAAAACTCCAGGGAAAGCTTACCTAGAGCGCCAAATGTGCTATGTCTGGCAGTGTTTACAGCCTGGTTGTGGTGGCGATGATTAGTCATGCAACTGCAGTGTAGTTTGTTTATAGCCTAATGTTTACTTCTGGCGATTGCATTTAGGCCTCAAAAATCATAAAAGTGGTGTTCATTTGTGAAGGTTATCCTGCTGAAAAAACATGTAAGCATCATAAACTTTGTTTGGCACAGAGCTTATTTTCTGCAAAAATTCAAAATCCGTTGGAAAAATACCATTGGCTTTTTGATGGGGGAACCAGAACCAGGGCTACGATAACTTCCGCATTGGCCTACAAAAACTGTCATGCCTGCAGCACTCTATAGTCTTGTTTCTGCTAAGCAGTCTGATTCAGTTCAGTTCAGTTAAGTTCGGTACATATTAGAACAATTATTTTTCGATTTCCATTGTGAAATGCTGTCCAGGTAAGGGGTCAGCAATTTTTATTATCAAAAGAGCCATTTTTGGCCAAAAAAGCTCTCAAATAATCTGCCTGGAGCCACAGAACATATTTCATCCTTATAATGATGGTAACAGTAAGTCTGAATTCAAATTCACATTACTACTAGATCTAAATCAGCATTCATTAATATGTTTTACCACAAGGTAGCTACATCACAGTGGGCTATTTATGATTGTTTGGTACTTTTACTTTGCCAGGTTGGCGGTAAAAGCAAACGAATATGTCCACGCACTGTTAAATTCTTTATTGTCCTCCAAGACTTTTTTTTCAATCTGGAATCCATAGCTAGCTTAACTAGGGAGATCCAAGACAAGCCTTCCCTACTGAGGTTCCACAAAATTGATAGGAAAAGGTGATGACAGACATTTAGTTGATAAAATGTAAAAACAGTTTTTTAATTTTGTGTATAGGCTACACATTTTTACAATTGAGAATGTAAGAGTCACTCAAGACCTTTGACAAAGGGGCATTATTAAGGTTTATATAATTTTTTGCCAAAGCCACAGGGTGCCACTGGAGAAGGGCAAAAGCCGCATGTGGCTCTGGAACCACAGGTTGCCTACCCCTGGTCTAGGCACATGTTCATAGGGATAACTTTTGGTTCCAAAGGTACTATACCTGAAGTTTTTGGTGGAAATGGGGCGGATGAGGCCTCAGTAGCCTGGTATCCTTCAGAGATACAAGCTTTTTAGTGTGAAGGGTTAGGGTTAGGGTTAGGGGTTCCTTGTTAAGCTGCCATATGACAATAGTAACAGAGAGAGATCAGACTGTAACTTTGGAAGATGACCACTGACTGATGAAACTTGTTACAGCTTGTTGCATCTTACGGAAAGAGTAAGCCTCTGTTTTAATCAATACAGCACCACAGGCCAAGTACTGGCTGCATGTGTAATCACAACCTGAATAATTTTTCTGTGTTATTATATATCTTAAGTGATTCTGTGTGGTCCTGAGCACTGCCAAACAAAATATATGCCAACAAAAATGGTCCTGCAGTATTCCCCAAGATCTAGATGATCTCAATCAGGTGAAATATTTAGTCCAAACACATCAAACACATATCAACAAACTGCCATTGCATCATTTCAAATGTTTATATTTCTCTTCTTACTGTACGTAATAACTCCAGTTTGCATGTCATTTTCACCAATAGCTCGGTATCAAAATGTCGACTGAACTCTGACCTTTTGATTGACACCTCACTTGAGCCAATAGGAGCTTCCATGTCCTCTCCAGAGCCTACAAAGCCTGTGTTGAAAGGAAGGGCCTGTCTCCCTTCTTGGGTTACAGAACCAGTCAATAGCAAACAGTTAGTCCAATGACTGACTCCTGTTCTCGAGTGCAGTTTTAAACTCGTTACTGTCATCATAGACTGTTATAAATGTACATAAAGGATAAACAAATGGCTCCCCTGTTGATTGGATTTAGGCTTTCTAAAAGTGTTTTTATTTACAGTAAGCTTCCTGTCTGTGTTGATTAGTTTTTTACTCATATTCATACAGTTCAGTACATTATTTTACCCTTTTTTTGGAAAGCACCTGGACAAAAACCTGAGAAAAACATGGAAAATGTTTATCCTTTGTGATATCTTTATCTACTTTGAATTTGAACTGGGTGAGGATTCATGATATGGTCCCTTTGTGTTTTACAGCTAATTAGTCCCAGTTCTAGTCATCTGCAGCATCTTTATTCAAGAAAATATTCAGGTGAAGATTTAAAAAAAAAAAAAAAACCCTTTATTTTAGTGTGTTGAAACTTCTATAACTCAATGACAGAAGTATTTACAGTGATTCTGACTGGGGAAAAAAGTCAATAAATGGACTTGCATTTTAGTCACATTCACCCATTCAATCATACACTGGTGGCTTAGGCTAACATACAAGGTGCCACCTGCTACTCAGTTTTTAACACACTCACACACCATGGAGGCATCATCTGGAGTAATTTGGGGTTCAGTATCTTGCTCAAGGATACTTCGACATGCAGGCTGGAGGAGCAGGGGATTGAACCACTGATCCTCTGATTGGTGGGCGACCCGCTCCACCTCTGAGCCACAGCTGCCCCGGCTGTTCAGTGTTACCCTTTAAATGAGATCATGCATGTACATGTACTAAAGATCAAATTACAGCTTTCCATTTACTTTGAGTATGCCTTTGATAGGTGTTTTAGGTGAATTTGACTGGAATGGTTCATGTGCTGCTTTCCCAACATTTCTTTCAGCATATATGTGAGTGATAAGATAGATGTAAACAATCTGTTGTACTCTTTATGCTCAGCACTTGGCTCAAATACAGTGTTTTAATATCAGTAAGTCCCTAGCATTGTGATGTGTTGAAATGTGGTTTAGAAGCAGAACAAGTGCATTTTATGGAGCTAAACTGGTTGTATAACACGAAATAGTGCACCTGGCTAGCTAGCTTGGCATTGTGCTGAAATGATAGATAGATAGATAGATAGATAGATAGATAGATAGATAGATAGATAGATTCTTTATTGTCTGTCTCGAGTAAAAACAGAAATTCAGCTTTAAAACATTCTAAGAAGCATTAAAACATAATTAAGAGCCACACCCAGGCACACTGACTAAAATACATTCAACAACAGTTTAAAAAAGTGCAGTCTATGTGTTCTTATTAAGTGCAGTTATTGCAGATGGGATGAAGGATTTTTTGTAAATGTTTTTCCGGGCCAGTGGGGTTCTGTAGCGTCTGCATGATGGCAGCAGCATGAAGGAGTGGTGCATGACTTTTTGTAGTGTGAGCTGATTGTGTTTGGGGTAACGTGTTACAAAAGTAATGTGTTATAGTAATATATTATGTTTTAGCAGTAACAAAGTCATATTACACGTTCCAAACTGGATTTCGGGTAATATTATTACATTTCAGTGTCACGTAATGCATTATCACCTGAAATAAACTGTTTATTGTTTTTCTTTTTCATTCAACCACACTGATCCACACCACACCACTTCTACCAGTGGGCCACCAGAAAAAATATCCCCCTAAGGTTGTTGTGCGTTGTCATATCATTACATGTTACATTATAGAAGGGTGTTGGTGATTGGCAGATCAGGGTCATGCTGTACTGTGTATCATGCTCAGTGTGTTTCCATTAGTACACTTGCAATGTCAACAATGTATTTCGTTCTTCTTTTGTGTCCTAAAGCTGCCTGAAAGCTGGCCTCTATTTTGTTTTTCTCATCATGATGATCGGCACATGTGGGTGATGTTAGCATATGTTGGATATGTTTCCGTTCTCATCCCCTACAACTGCAGAGCAACGCTGGCACACAGTCCTGTTCTTATGTGTAACTCTTTCTTTGCTGTTGCTTTCGCTGACCAGCACACTGGAAACCAACAGGTGGGTCTGCCAGCTCCGGTGTTTTAATTTGTGCTCATCATAGGAACTGACTCGTACACCATTCTGTTAGTTATGCTGACCTAATTTGTTTAATGTGTTTTATATCATAGGCCCACAAATTTTTATCTATATTTCATAATTATCAGACTGTACAAATGCTCTGTTTCTATCCATATCTATATTATAGTATTTGCTGTTTTGTGAAGCATTGCTAGTTAATGAAAGCAAGAGCATAGGTTTGTTTCAACATTGGAGGGGACACATATGAAATTTTGAGCACCAAACACTTAATTTCCTGCATTCTGGTGATTTTTTTTTTTTTTTTTTTTTTTTGCAGTTTTTGCAGTTTTTGCATTTTCTGCATCAGTTTATGGTGAAAGGTCTTTAATTAAGTCACAATAAAAGTCCAATGCTATTATAATGTTTTTACTGGGAGGGACAAATGCATGTTCTAAATGTTGAGGGGGGCGTGTCTCCTGTGTCCCCCAAAAATGTATGATTAACTGCAGATAACTTAGCTATGATAGCTAACATTAATGATTATTGATTGATTGATTTACACTTGCAAATCAATTACTTTGAGCATATTTGAATATTGGAGTGGGGATATATATTGTAATTACTGATTTGAATGAGTGCTACGTCTAAATGTGTCGGATTGGAAGTGACTATCTACAGTAGACAATAACTGTCAGCTCAGAAACAGAAACAAGCTGCCACACAACTCAACACAGAGTAAAGAGGTCAGTCTGATAAATATTGTTTACCTTTTGCAGAGAGACATGTTCTTAGCAGAGCAAACATGTTACTCCTACATCAGCAATTTAAGATGAGCTCTTCTTCCCTGTGAAGGATGGAACTCACATCAAATATACCGTAACAACATGTTGTTGAACTCATACATCTGCACTAAAATCTGGATTAATTAGGATAACTTGACAAACATATGTCTGTATGAAACTTTGAATTCACTTTTTGCACTAGTGAGCACTTCAATATCACTATCCTGCAAGTGATCAATGTATGCACTGTATGAGGCCAGTCTACTGTATGTTATAGCTTGTGGGAAATTAATGTTCTGATTTCTCTGTCTCTACCCTCAATAGTGAGGTAACTGTTGAAACTGAAATTGAAGCATACAATCCATCCACCAGATTTGAGTATTCTTTGTCTGTATAGTATAAAGGCAAGCTAGCAGGTCTCATTTAAGTTTGATGTCTCACTTCATGTTGCACATGGTCTCATGGGAAATGAAGCAAAAAATTTTGCTAAAAGAAAAAAAGAAATCAATCAAGACACAATTTCTGTGAGTTTCACTTGTCAAACTCTGTATTCCAAAAAAAATTATCATATAAGCCAATGCACATTAAGGCCCTGTCTATGTGTAAACATATATTTTTGTGAACACATTTCCTCTATGTTTTGGCCTCTTGTCAACACACAGAGTTTCCCTTATCAAAACTGAGGATTTTTTTAAACACCTTTTAAGGAATAGATTTTCCAAAACTCTGGTTCAAAACAATGATGTAATCTGCTCAATATCCACATGCCCATATTTGCTTTGTGTAGTGAGCATACACTAGAAAGAGTGACAACAATGGCGAGCTACTGGTTTGCTAACGTGTTGTTAGCACTGCTTACTAGGGTTGCCACACGTTCTGGTTTTCCTGGGATTGTTCTCTTTTTTGAGCGACTGCCCCAGAAAATGACTATTTTGTCCTAGTGTTTTTGTGAATGTCAGAGTTCCAAATAAACCAGATTCTTCTACTGCTATTCTGTTTTTTCCTCTTTATATTTAGACTTTCAATCCTGTGTCTGTAAACAGGTAAAAATGAGTGACACACAGCGATGATTAGCCATATGCCTATACTTCTTTTTAATTGGTAGCAGATATACAAAAGTCTACTTTGTTACCTAGCAACTGCTGCACCGGCTGTTGCTGTCTAAAGCCTGGTATACACTGTGCGATTTTGGGCTGTCCTGGATAAAGATGACCAGCATGAAAGAAACGTGGTGATATCTTTGGTCATGGCTCTAAAACAGTGGTCCTGCGTCACATGGTGAAAGAGGATGGCCATTGTCACAGCCTGGGGATAAAATTCTGACAGTGTCAGAAATTTGGAATGACCATCTCACTGTGTGACTGCTGTTATGACCTAAGTCTACCAACCAACCAACAGAAATGCAGCATGAAATGACACACTGATCAGCGTGACAATGCTTAACGCTAGTAGATGCTAATAAGTACACTTTGAGCTCTCGAAGCAATATTGATGTGCCAAGTTGGCCTCTTTTCCCTGGCCACGACTGCATCCACATTCTCCGCCTCTTCCTCTTCTTCAGACTTTGCCTCTAGAGCTCGATTCATTTATTTGTTTTTATTTTTCTCTTACCACTACAGTGGTATAGATGGATGACGCACGCTGATGACGTTTTGTGCTTGCGTATTGAGGTTATAGATGTACGACGTAGCCTGTGATTCAGTAGGCACTGTCATTGTACAGTCTGCATACATCAAACTTGATGTCATACCCAAGGTTATTAGATCCATATTGCACAATGAAGCTGCACTATCTTTACAAGATTGCTAAAATCTTACATTCTGTAGAAGGCTTTAGGTAGGCTATCCAGTCATTTCACATTATTTAGTGCCGGTGTTTTAATTTGGGCTCGTCATAGGAACTGACTCGCACGCTATTCTGTTTGTTGTGCTGATCTAATTTGTTTATAGTGTTCCATATCATAGGCCCACACATTTTTATCCATATTTAATGATTTACTTTGATCCTTTGCCTGACCCTCTCTGTGTCCAAGGATATTAATTTATTTAAACAGGTCTGGTCTATTTCATCGTTCTATATCATCATGCTATTATTAATATAATAGTTAGTAGGCTACTGTATTCCCTGCCATACTGTGAGAGTTTTACCCTTCATAGTTGACACATTGTAGTGCAGAAATTCTTTTATCTTGAAAGCTCCTGACAGGATGTTGCAGTTAGGCTACTCTCATGTCTCATGCAGCTGTTGGGATGATTAAGATGTCTTATGCCAGTTCTGACAATTCACCGGGCGAATCAAAAGCCTGGATCATTCTGAAACCATCCATCCATCCATTTCCTAACCGCTTATCCTCTTGAGGGTCGCGGGGGGGCTGGAGCCTATCCCAGCTGACATTGGGCGAGAGGCAGGGTACACCCTGGACAGGTCGCCAGACTATCACAGGGCTGACACATAGAGACAGACAACCATTCACGCTCACATTCACACCTACGGGCAATTTAGAGTAATCAATTAACCTATCCCCAACCTGCATGTCTTTGGACTGTGGGAGGAAGCCGGAGTACCCGGAGAGAACCCACGCTGACACAGGGAGAACATGCAAACTCCGCACAGATGGGCTCCCGCACCCGGGATTGAACCAGGAACCCTCTTGCTGTGAGGCGACAGTGCTAACCACCACACCACCGTGCCGCCCCATTCTGAAACCACATGACAAAAATGGTTTGTAGTTTTCAGTAAGTTTTTCGACATTACGCTCAGTGATCAGGTATTTTTCGGCCACTGAGGCGCTCAGTCTGTGCGTCTGTGTCCTTGGCAATCACTCTCTTTAACCCATTAAAGATAGAATGGAGATTACGCGCTCCTGCTTTTGTCATGGACATGGTATAAACCCAGCATACTCACGTTACTTGTACATCAGTAACTTTTCTTATGACTTCAGTAAATGGTCAGGTGTAGTAAGTGAAGCTTATTTCCATAAATGGTCAAATAGGAGAGCAACAGCTGTATCTGACTGCTAAGTGTTATCAGCTTGGCTGCACATCAGGACAAATAGAGGTAAGAGAGGCAATGGGGAGTCCTATAGCTATTAGCATATTTGCAAATGTGGTTTAACTGCATCAGGTGTCAAATGTCCCTGTTTTTCACAAATCAAATGTGGCAGCCCTGCTGCTTGGTCTAATGATTACTTTACACTTAAACTCTACTGCTGCACCACTTCATGAAAAAATGAAAATATCTACTGCACTTAATGTTTTTGTTCCATCTCAACGTCCACGGTTTAAAGTCAGCCAGAAATTATGGTTTTGGACCAGGTCAGCAACACCAGTTAGCAGGAAGACGATGGGACACTTTCCAGAGTGGGACTGCTGTCAGTGAGGATTGGCCAGAGCATCACTTGTATATTTGAGTGAGATCCTTCATACTTATATCCAACAGAAATAAATGGTGATGAGATCTCATCTCAGATCTCAGATCTGTTTTGAAAAAGGTAACATTAGCCTGTATACTTTGTAATGAGGGGAAACTGCTGATATCAGTAAACGCCAGCAAGTGTTTGGAATCATTTTTGTGTTTTTGTGTGGACGGAGATATTTTGTAAGAAATAGGTTATGTGATTAGAATGACTTTTTTTTCAAAAAGGACAAGGAAAATATTTGTTTTTCAAAAAATCTGCATACGTGTGGACAGGGCCTAAATGAGCATGTGTGTTTGTGTGTGTATAATCACTTAAACACTCTCTGCAATGTGTCCATGGCCTGACATTAGACTCTGATGTGCTGCAGTAACTGCTGCTTTTCATACAGGAATGCTATTGTTACCCACACATACACACACGTAACCACAGTGTTTACTCCCAGTGCACAGTGCCGCCACGGTCTAAACCTCTGGCTGGGAGACAAGAGGTGGTGACTGTGCTTGCCGTGAAGGCTGGAGGGGAAGATCATATTGTTTCTGCCTGATCAGCTGTTTCAACAAAAGCAAAACAGAACAGTTTTCAGAAACCAGACTCCCACTGCAGAAGCCTCATTTAAGAAATAAGGGACAAAAAAATTTCCTCTTTGATACTGTTGGTATTCTATAGTAAAAGATACAGACTTAAGTCTCAGGTGGTGGAAGGAAAAGAGAAGAGGGTTTAAATGAAAAAAAAAATGTGAGAAAAGTAAGACATGGAGAGCGTGGGGGTGGACTGTTAATGACAATAAAAAGGCACAGAAAAATAATCTCCCCTGTAAACAATACACACACACACACACACACACACACACACACACACACACACACTTATATGCACACCCACATGTGCATGTCATAATCACAAAGGATGCTGGGTAATTATGCTAATGATGCCATAATGAGATGCATATGCCCTCTCTCATTATGGAACGACATCTTCTTTCCTTTCAAAATATGTTAATTTTAAGTACCATGCACACGCTGTTAAGACATACAGGGAGACACACACACACAATTATGACTGACACATCTTAACCCTGTATATATACACAAAAAAACACAAGCCCTCACTTTTGCAAACACAAATGCCTAAAAGCACACACACACATACATACACACACACACGCACACACACACACACACACACACACACACACACACACACACACACACACACACACACACACAAGGCACTATTTGCATATGAGACTGTTACACCAATTGACCTGTGGAAACGATGGGGATTACATGGCTGCCATAAACAATATTGTGACAGTGGATTTTATGGAAAACAAACACACACACTTACGGCTCCTTTATCCTCCCTATACATACTAAAATAGATCAGTCCATTTTAAATGTTGTAAACGTCACTGCCCTCATACTTCCATGCATCCTTAATGGCGTAGATACAGCCAATAGATAGAGCACTAGAGGGTGGAGTCAAAAGTTTCACACAACAACAAATTGGGTGACAGTGGAGAAGGCCGTAATATTGTACCTTTCAATGGAGGCAGCGTTGTAGACGGTGGCTGTCTGTGAGGCCATTAAACACATCGCAACCAGTTACCAATTACTTGTTACTCTTTTAAAAGTAATATTACTACCTTACTTATTACTCTCTGCCAACAGTCGTTCATCACAGGACTTGTTGTATTACTTTTCCATCACACCCCACAACATTTTTACTATTTAAAACGTATTTACATGGGGTCTTCTGTTACCTGTGGTAGGTGTTTTCCCAAGGATCTGTCTGAAAGATGGAGAGTTACTCATAGAACATTTCATTCACCAAATATCAACCTACAAGTTTCAGTAGTTCTTTGTTGCTTGTAGCCTGCAGCTGTCCACAATTAAAATCCAGTTCTGGTTATTTAGCCAGGTCAGTACTTTTACATGACATCAGAGAAAATCGATGTATTGTGTTAGTCCAACTATTTCCGACTGAAATCATACTAGATCGAATTTCTCAAATTCGGACTAACACACCGAGATAATATGATTAGGAGTCGAGTTACTCCTGCATGTATGCTGTCAATTGACTCAAACTGGCCTTGGTGCTCTGCACATGCTCCACATTTTCCACACCGAGCTTTGCCCAAAAGTTCAATAGCATTAAGTACGTGACAGAAGAAGAAGCCGGTGACATCATGGCAAAATCTTCATCCAGAGCCGTGCATTTTTTGACAGACAGAATGTACAATGCTGTAAAGTTGTCCACCATGGTGCCAGTTTGCTGCTAGTTAACCGTAGCTAACTTGTTTGTCGATTGTTTGGTCTGTGACGTAATAGGTCAACCAGAAAAAGGTTTAATCGTAACAAGCTGAAAGGGGCAAGGACAGTAGTCCAATTAAATGCCCTTGTCAAGCTATAACTGTAGCTCCACTTAACTGTGCACATAAATGTTGTGAGTGTAGGGCTACAGTCAACCACAACGGCTAAAGAGGGCTCACCTCTCCTGGGGTGTATTTCAGTGGCGGCTGCTGGTCTTTCAGAGAGGGGAAGCTCATTGTCGGCTTACATCATAAAATTTGTAAATTCTGCCCTCCAAAACGATATTAAACTCCAACAAGGAAATGTTGAAATTATGTTAAACTGAAACAAGGAAATACTATGAGTGTGTTTTATTTACAGTGTAAGAAATGAACAAGTAATTTCGCCAAGCAAATACCAACAAATGGGTTTCAGTTTGTCTTTTCGACTTCACCTGCAAAATCCGCAATTAGACTAACCTGAACTGTCAAGTGACGGTGTATATCTCCAAATAGCTGTCAATCAAAACGGGATTCAGCCTTTCGACTGATCCTCCAATCATCATGCGGAAGCTCAGCATCCAGCCCGGCCGAGGCCCACCCGCAGCTCCATTCACCCCCAGAGATGCTGAGCATCCGGGGGCGGGACAAAATCGTGGCATTTATCCAATGACCGTCGAGTTTCGAGGCAATGAAAAAAACTGTTCCATGCAGTCCCATTGAAGTGCATGGACGCTCAGCTTCTACGGGCAAATGCATTGACCATAGACCGCATAAGAAAATGGTGCTACAGGAATTTATGAGAAGTTAAAAACATCGATAAGTAGCTGATTCTGAACGAACTCGTCTTCGAGATGAACGTGTTTTAACGCATCTGTAGTCAATGAAATGTTAACACAACCGTACATATTTGACCATTTAATTTTTGACATTTTAGGGGAAGCTGAGCTTCCCTTGCAGTCTTAGAGAAATCGCCTCTGGTGTATTTCCTTGAGCTGGTTGTTGCAAGTTGTAGTTGGTATTTCAGACTGGAAGTTTGAAAAGGCACCATAAGTCAGTATTGTCTGTATTATTGCACAACTTTCTTCTTCGTTTCCATCTCCAGTTTTTATCTCAGTGATGTGTACAGATTCAAGATATGGGCCCAAACTACACGTAACATGATGTTTCTTTGGGACACTTTGCAGACGTACACCCAGATGGCCACACGCAGTCCCTGGCTACTATGGCCAAGCTTTCCATGCACACCTTGCTTCAGTCTCTGGATATGCCTCAGCCTCTGACCGTCAGCGTCCTCATCACTCACTGTCCGTCCTGGAAGAGGGATCCTTCCTCAGTTACTCTTCCTGAGGTTTCTATAATTTTTTTTCCCCGTTGAAGGGTTTTTTTTGGGGAGTTTTTCCTTATCCGCTGTGAGGGTCCAAAGGACAGAGGGATGTTGTATGCTGTAAAGCCCTTTGAGGCAAGTTGTGATTTGTGATATTGGGCTTTATAAATAAAATTGATTGATTGATTGATTGATTGATTGAGGTCTCCACGCAGCCGACCTCCACTCGCAGTCGGCCTCCACACGCAGCCAACCTCCACACACCATCAGCCTCCACATGCAGCCAAGCTCCATCCTGAACCAGCGCTTCATTCTGCCTCCAGCCATCAACAGCCCTGGTGCACCCGGATCCCTTACGACAAGAGAGCCGGTGGTTCAAGCGATCCGATCAACAGCCGCCCTCACTTTTTATGTTAAGTGTGTCACATATGATCTGTCTTCTAATCTATTCAGTGCTGCAGACAAACATTATCATTGCATCATTAATGTGAAGTGATTTATTTCTCCAGTCGCGCCCTGTTTTAATGGGAAAACAATTACCGTAATACTTAAATAGCGGCGGGCCTCGATTTTTTTGGTTCATTGGGTTTCATCAAAGTAAGCATATTAAGCAAGCACATTAGGTCCTCTCCTTTACAATGGTATTCGCTCATTTCAGGAAAAGCAAGTCGTTCTTCATAAAAAAAAAAATAAATAAATAGATTCACGTGCGCATCATGCCGCTACGTTACCACACTTCCCGTATCATTTCAAATTAAGTGCTCCTCGCAATTTCTTGGGTTAGGGTTTTATAGCTGACCACGATAGAATATACTATTTTCTTGCACAAACACTTAAAAAACGCATTAATTTATAGTACTGGTATTAACTCACTTTCCTCTACTTTCAGGAAACACAGTGCAGTTTGCATGCGTATCTGCTCTCACATCAGCTGTTCACCAAGCAGCAGCTCTTTAAATCTGCTAATATTTGATATCCTCCATTCGCTGAGTTACAGCCTACAGTTAGTCTCTATAAATAAGTAATTAAATGAATGTTTTAAATGGATGAATATATTAAAAAAAGAAAAGAAAAGAAGAATTAAAGACAAATACATAAATAAATAAAATAACATGGGCAATAACTGATAATACATGCATAGTTAAAGCGGAATGAACAGTGTACACATTCAAGTAAATCAAGGACAGAAGGATGCTGGGTGCTGGAAGCCCTCTCAGGTTAGTGAGATTGGGATATTGGTATTCACAGATCAACTTCTAATTGTATCGATTTTACTAGTTGTTCAGCCCCTCCAGGATTGCTCTGTGATTGGGCTACAGTGAACTTGTACGACTAATCTGTAAGCACTTTGGGTTGCCTTTGGGTTTGAAATGTGCTATAAATAATTTTGCCTTGCCTTTACAAGACAGGTTTTGACGACTAAATTAAATTTCGAAGGAGAAAAAAAGTAAACACTACATAACTCATACATACTTGTGTCAAGCAATAAACTCAAGAATTCGACAATCCATGAGCTGCAGATGAAGCAGTCCTTAGTGGTGTGGGACCGGATGCAGACACATCATGACGGTCGGGACTCGATCATCCTACTTGCTCTATTCTACGCCCTGACTGAAGAGGTCCCCGCGATGGCAGGTCCATCCTGGCAGCGCTCTGGGCCATTTTCTCAACCCTTGAGCTGTTTTATAATTGTCATGTTTTCAAACTGACTCCAGTTCAGTGCTAATCACACACCGTTCAGTTCTGGTACTCGCAGTTCCCAGCATAAACAGTTTAATATAATTCGAGCTGTCTTTCACAATTATATCCATCACAGATTCACTAATTCTACAATGTCATCCATGACTTGCTGCCTGGAATATGCCTCAGTCCGTGTCATGCAGAGTAGACCGTAGGGCAGCCTCTAATCAGTCTGACTATTTCCCGATCTCTCGCACATTAAGGGCATGCATAGTAATGCATGCAAACACACTAGTCAGCGGCAGGCTTCCTCTGTAGTGCTGTAAGTTTGGCTGGTTCAAGGCACACCTGAAACGTGCATTGGACATGGCTTAGTGGCGATGACTTCAAACTCAAGTACACAACCAGCCTCACTGTAACTTGCAGCATTCACAGATATAGCACTTCTTTTACTGGACACATTTTCCCCACAAATACATCATGCTAATGTTTTAGCACAAGTCAATGGCATTTCAAATTGCATTAAGTAGCCTAGTGGCTAGCAGACTCTCCCCTCCTCACATTAAGCCAGGGCCAACAGCAACATTTATCAATGTCAATTCTACCAAATAAAACCAGTACCATGGCCATCTGAACCTTTTCAAGCTGTTTTGGCCATTGGCGACCCTATGTCAATCATCATAAATCTCAACTGTCACAATAATTGCTCGGGCAGAATTTTTCTACCATCAGTGGATTTGCAAACTATCCACTGTGGGTTTTTGGGGGGAGCCAGGTATGGCTCGATTTTAGCATCGTTTTCATTATTTCCTTAACAGTTTTTCTCATCTGCTACCTCTCAGTCAAGTCTCGGTCATGGTTTGTCCTATTGCCCACCTTCATATTTGATGTAATCACAGTCATGCATCAGCCATTTGCCATTTCTGTCTGGTTGCTGTATTGCTATTTTGTCATTGCTGACCTGATACTTGCTTGCTGTTCAGTCCTATTTTCCTTGCTCTTGTTCATATGATTCGAATTCTGTCTGCCTCAGTTCAGTTTGGCTTGCTGTCATTTATCACATGTTCCCACAACACCCATGTTCTACACGATCTCGTGCCGTATGCACAGTCATCCATGGTCCTCTAACTGCATGCTGCTGCACTAATATCACTTGTCTGTTAACTGCTCACCTCTATCACTTTATAATCCACAATCATGCGTCACCAATGAATATTTCATCTTGGTTATCTAATCACAGTTTCTGTCTGCTGATTCATTATCTGCTGGTCTTGGGACCTTTTCTGCTGTACTTGGTTATTCAAGTTCAATCCATAATTTTTTTAAATACATGTGTTTATTGTTTTTTTGTTTGCAAATTACAGCAAATCAAGCAGTAAGATACTATTACATGCAACAAAGCAAACTTTTCCTCCCTATTCTCCCTCCCATCCCCTCTTCCCCTCACCAAATAAGTATAAGAAAAACGTGTTAAAACAATAAAAATAAGATGAAAATAAAGCAAAAAAAGGAAGTTTTTTTTTTTTTTTAATAAGTAAATAAAGTAAAAAATAAAGTAATGCTAATAACAATAAGACCTTGGCTATGGTATATAGTATGTACATGCCTGCATGTACACAGATACACATATATATTCACACTTTCACTTTAATTATATAGACAAATACTGAAAACAGTTAAAACGCTGATGAATTTCAAGGGTGTTTCTCAGGACATTATATCACACCACATGGGCATTCTACTCCCTCAGAGCTTCCTCCTGCTGAAGCAAATATCCAACATTAGCATCATGTCTTAAAAAACGTATAAAAGGTTTCCAGGTATCATCAAAAACATGGTGTTTCCGTCTAATAATGTATGTTATCTTTTCCATTGTCATGTTTGATGCCATCTCTTTAATCCACCTTCCAACTCTTGGTCCATCAACATTTTTCCAATTAAGGGAAATGATACGTTTAGCTTGTAATATACACATATCTACAAATCTAGATTATTTTCTCTGTAAGTGTGGGATAGTTGGATATATACCCAGAAGGAAAAGCTTGGGGTCCAGTGGTAACTTCTTAGCTAATATTTGATCAATCATATTAATAATTTCTTGCCAGAAGGATTTCACTTTCTCACATTCCCATAGGCAGTGGTACATCGTTCCTCTTGCTTCATTGCACTTAATACATGTATCAGGGATGTCATTATTAAACTTGCGCAATTTGACTGGGGTTATGTATGTACGCATCAGCCATTTATACTGAATAAGTTTCAGATTGCTGTCAGTAAGATCGCAAATTATCTTACTGACAGGTCACAGACAGTCCTTGCCAATGGTCAGAGGTCATCTCCCAAATCAATTGCCCGGGGCATGCCCCAAGGGTCTATCCTGGGGCCAATTTTATTCACGATTTATATTAACAATATTGGCACAGATATACATAGTTCTGATATATCTAACTTTCATCTGTACGCAGATGACACAATTGTTTATTTTTGTGCTTCTTCACTGTCTTGCGCTTTTCAGCACCTCCAAAAAATGTTTAGCTCCATTCAGGCTGATTTTATAAATCTTAAATTGGTCTTAAATTCCAATAAAACAAAAGTCATGCACTTTTCAAGATCCCACTCCCAGGCTCCTGTTCCTCACATTTTCACCACTGATGGAAAGTGCTTGGAACAGGTGGCTTCCTATAAATATCTCGGAGTCTGGCTTGATACCAAACTTAATTTTTCTATTCATGTGGATAATCTTGCCAAATAACTCAAGATTAAACTGGGATTTTATTTTAGAAACAAGCATTGTTTTAATCTCACTGCCAAAAAGAGACTTGTCGTGGCTACATTTCTTCCCATGATTGATTATGGTGATGCTATTTATATGCATGCCTCCGCTGCATCCCTTAAGGCTATTGACACAGTCTACCATGGTGCCTTGCGTTTCATTTTGAATGCTAAATCTCTCACCCATCATTGTCTCTTATATGAACGATCAGGTCTGCCATCACTACACTATCGCAGATGGCTATATTGGCACATTTTTATCTACAAAGCCATTTTAGGGCTACTCCCTGGCTATTTGAACCGCCTACTCATTCGCACTACTAGTGGGTATAGCCTTTGCTCTCAGGACTTTTTGTTGTTCTCAGTCCCTCGCGCTTTCACTGAATTTAGGAAGACCGCTTTTAGTTACTATGCCCCTTGGTCCTGGAATCGGCTCCAGAAAACACTTAAATTGGCTGACCTTGTTTCTTTGGGTGATTTTAAATGTTTGTAACAGTCTGCAAAAACAGAAGTCTGTAGCTGCTTTCTTTGAGTTTGATGCGTACTGTATGTATCTATCTATGTACTGTTGTGTTATATGATGTTGTATTATATGATGCTGTATTGTTGTAACGTGTAACTTTGGTTTGCTGCCTTCTTGGCCAGGGCTCCCTTGCAAAAGAGATGCCAATCTCAATGGGACTCGCCTGGTTAAATAAAGGATAAAAAAAAAAAAAAAAAAAAAAAAAAGTTAATTGTTTTTTTCTGACCTTTCATACACGCCCCTTTCCAGTCTTGTTGTGATATTTCATTACCTATATCTTCCATCCACAGTCTCAACTTATGTTTTGAAGATTCATTAGACCCGGATATGAGCAAATCATACAGGGATGAAATTAAACCTTTATCATAACAATGTCCTATAATTGCTGCCTCTAATGAGGAAGTAATAGGTATGTCCAATGAACAATTTTGGGATGTCGATATAAAATTCCTAATTTGAAGGTATTTAAAGAAATGTGTTTTTGGGATGTTATATTTGGTTGATATTTCTAAAAAGGACACAAATACATCATCTTTTCTGTACATATTTTGCACTTTCCTTAATCCCTTTTCAGCCCATGTTCAAAATCCTGGATTGCTACTCCTTGGTTTGAAATTGGCATCCTCAAATAGGACTAAAACATGACCAAGACGGATTGATCAAGTATTTACAAGTATCAAACCAAATGTCAGTCATATCTAATACAATAGGGTTTTCTGTATTTTTTTTTTTTTTTATTAGGGTGATATTTTGGAATAAATAAAGGAATTTAGGAAGAATGTTCATTTTTAGGATATTTATCCTGTCAATCATTGATATTGGTAATGATGTCTAGCGTTCTAGAGACGAGGTTGTAGTTTCCTGCAGTGAGTCATAGTTTATTTTAGAAATTTTGTTCACCTCAGGGAAAATTTTTCTACCCAAATATGTGAAATTATCTGCAGAGTTAAAAGGAGAGACATGAACATTGCCATTTATCCTATCTGATTAATTAAGTAACATTATAGAAGATTTTGAGTAATTAATTTTGTATCCAGATATTTTCCCAAAAGTTTCAATAAGATCTATAAGTGCTGGAATGGAACTATTCAATTTTTTTAGGAATAAAATTACGTCGTCTGCAAAAAGCGCTATCTTACATTCCACCTGACCCTCCAAAATTCCATAAATATCTGTCCTAATTGCTATGGCAAGTGGGTCTATTGCAAGAATAAACAGTTATGGGGAAAGAGGGCTTCCTTGTGGGCAACTTCTAGCAATATTAAAGGGTTTAGAGACCATGTTATTGGTTAAGACTTCTGCAGTAAGCCCTGTACAAAGCAATCTGACCCATTTACAAAATCTATCTCCAAAGCCAAAGCGGGTAAGCACTTCAAACAGATAAGGCCATTCAACTCAGTCGTAGGCCTTCTCTGCATCAAGTGAAAGCAAGGCTGTGTCTTTCGCCGCTCTTTGACTGTGTAAAATATTCAGTACTTGCCTGAAATTATGAAACCCTTGTCTACCTTGGATAAATCCATTTTGATCCCCTCCCACCAGCTGAGGAAGCTGGCCTTCTAATCTTCTTGCAAAAACTTTGCATAATATTTTTGTATCTGAATTTAGGAGGCTAATTGGCCGCATATTTTCACATTTTGTATTTGGTTTTCCGGGTTTTGGAAGTAGTGTGATTAGGGCAACCCTCATAGATGTGGGAAGGAGACCATTCCTGAAGGATTCCTGAAACAACTCTTATAAGGGTGTCAGTAATTTGGACTTTAATCCATAAATTTGGACTTCAATCCATAAATTAATGCAATTCTATCGGTTCAATTCTGTTTACCTTGCTTGCCTTTATCATGCTGCTCACTCATTAACATGGTCTTTGGGACCTCACGCAAATGCACAATCACAGTCTGTGGGACCTCAATGCTGTATGCACTAACACCCTTGGTATGAGGAATTTCACGCAAATGCTCTATCATGGTCTGTGGGACCTCATGCTGCATGCACTAACACCCTCGGTCTTCAGGACCTCATGCAAATGCTCCATCATGGTCTGTGGGACTTCATGCTGTATGCACCAACACCCAAGGTCCTCTGGGCCGCCCTCTGAATGCTGTATGCACTAACACCCTTGGTATGAAAGATTTCATGCAAATGCTCAATCATGGTTTGTGGGACCTCATGCTGCATGCACTAACACCCAAGGTCTTCGGGACCACCCTCTGAATGCTCATTCGTGGTACACGGGACCCCATGCAACACTTAATTTTTGTTGGTCGTGTGACATTAATTTCTGTTTGTCATGCGGACTTAATTTCTGTTTGGTTGTCTGACCTTATTTTACTTTCACTATTTTATTTAAGTTGGTCTTCTGACCTTAGTTTCTGTTCGGTCTATGACCTTTTATTTTTGTTGGTCTTCTGACCTTTTGTTTTGTTTTACTGATGGTCTTTAGGACCCCAATTTGTGCAACCGAGGTCTACGGGACCTCATGCTCATACACGGTAATTTCTTTTTGGTCGTCAGACCATAATTTCTGTTTGTCAATGGTGATGTTAATTTCTGTTTGGTCGCCGGACCTTATTTCACTTTCATCATTTTATTTGAGTTGGTCTTATGACCTTAATTTCTGTTCGGTCTCATGACCTTTTATTTATGTTTGGTCCTCATTGACCTTTTATTATGTTCTACATATAGGCCCAGGTCACTAGGACCTCAC
This sequence comes from Cephalopholis sonnerati, assembly GCA_019142605.1. Lineage (NCBI taxonomy): Eukaryota > Metazoa > Chordata > Actinopteri > Perciformes > Serranidae > Cephalopholis > Cephalopholis sonnerati. The sequence continues at coordinate 5,154,193 of JAGQAX010000003.1, forward strand.
ACCAGTCACAGTAATTTCAGTTTGGTCATCAGACCCTTAATTTCTGTTGCTGTCATGCTGAAATTTCTGACTTTAATTTATGTTTGGTCACCGGACCTTAATGGGGTTTTTTTTTAATACATTTTATTTAAGTTGGTCTTCTGACCTTAATTTCTGTTTGGTCTCATGACCTTTTATTTCAGTTGGTCCTTGTTGATCTTTTATTATATTCAACATATAGACACCCATTGTCTGCAGAACCATGCAGTTTTCAGCCTTCCTTTCAGAGCTTATTTGTCATATATCTAACTATGCACATATCCATTCCATAGTCTTTCACGTTTTGCTTCATGCATGTTTCTCTAGCTATGTATCCCCCCTTAATTTTCTCTTTTCTTATTTATTAGAAGCCTGTTGCCTGCTGGTAAGGTAAAGATTGGTTGTCCCTCTCCCTTCTTACTCTTCTTTTTGGGGGGTTCCCTATTCAACTATGGATTCATCACCCTTCTTAAATAAAACCATCTCTACAGGGTCTAATCGCAAAAGACTTTCCACATTCTTATTCATATGTTCACATGTTAATAAATATTCTTTTACCATGCATGCTGCTGTCAGCCATCATTTTAGGCAGAATCTTCGCACCCTCCTCCACCCCGATCATCTCCAGCTATGGTATCCAGAGTCCAGGACAAGCTCAACAAAGGCTCATTCCTCTAATCATCCAGATCATCGGCACTTTTCCATCTTCTCCACATCTTCATCTCATCTCACCTATACCACCTCTACCACCACCAGCATCTAGACCCCGGGGGGGTTCCCTGTTTAACTATGGATTCATTACCCTCCTTAAATCAAACCATCTCTATGGGGTCTAATTGCCAAAGAGTTTCCACATTCTTATTCATATGTTCAGGTTAATAAATATTCTTTTACCATTAAAAACTAGTTTCTCCTGACTGAACTGATATTATTACTGAAATTTTTGTCAGTAATTAGTTGCACTACTCATTACTGAAAAATGTAATATGACAACAGTAATGCGGCCAACACTGCTCACAATCTGTGAATGGAGAATTTTATTCACTACATTATCAATTTGTTCAGTTCCGTCTTTTTAGAATGTCTTTGTCATGTCCTACATTCATGTCTTGTTTGGACTGCGTTACACTGCCCCTGCAGTCTCTGGGGGTACTGCTGGGTTTCATCCATGCCTGTAAGCCTTTAGAAAACGTGCACAAATATGGATGAAATTATCTCAGAGTACAGACAGGAGGCTCCGTGCATCTCCATATACATTTCTAATGTTGAGCATAAATAAGCCTTTACATCTCACAGATGAACACGCACTTACACATATGAAGGGCAGAGCTAACAAATCAAAATATAAAGTTGAGCTGATGATAAAATTAAACTGTTTAATCAAACCAAGTCAGTTTTAATATGATCATTCATGTAAGTATCAAAACAAGTAGGCTTTAACAAACAATCTCACACACACATGCACACACACACACATGGATGTGACAGTCTGACTTCTAAATTTAGATCATAATGTGTTCATGACTTCATTGGTGCATTTATGGCTTCATGACACCATCGAGACATTCTGTGTTCACACAGGTCGGCTAGAGAAGTACCACTGCTGACTGATGTCAATAAACCTACCACACACACACACACACACACACACACACACACACACATACACTGACTCATATCCCTTAATGACTGTTATTTGGCACTTTCTTGCCATGTCATGGTGACGCAAGGCAAAGAGAACAATTAAATACAACTGTTTTTTCTGTGCAAAAAGAGAAAAACAAGATGGGCTCGACTTTGCAGGTCTGATGCCACAATCAATTAGTTAGTTTCTCAGAGTGTTGTAGAGTGTTGTAGCCACCTTGCTGAAAAGTGGTGGTGACAGAAGGGCTCAAATGTAAAAAAATGTTTTTAAACAGTCTTCAACACATGTGATTTTAGGCCAGTAATAGGGGGATCTATATGAGCTCAGAGTAGAAAATTATGGTGGGTCAGGAAAAAATGGTGCATCAAAAGGGCGTAGCCTGGGCATAACCAAGGGTGTAGGTTTTTTGTCAACATGGAGGGGTGCACATGTGAAGTGAAGGGTGTGGGGGTCCTCCCTCAGGAAATTTTGAGTGTCAAACACTTCATTTCTTGCATTCTGGTGATTTTTGTGTACCAATTTATGGTGGAAATGTCTTTACTTATGTAATGGAAAACACAAAAGTCAGGTGCTAGGGGACAATTCAAAATATAGTAAAATAAAATGAAGTCAGGCTCTAAGGATTCTGTGTTGCTTTCAGGTGTTTATTCTCCTGTAGATCAACTTTTCTCATTTAATTTTTAATTTTCTCTGCTGAGTTACCAAACCTGTAGGCCTGATTTACTCCTCAGTCCCCCATTGAGTCTTTTGCTTAGGGAAGTAACTTCTTCAATTCACATCAATGACACATTCATTCATTGTAATAGCTCATGTATGTTTCAGGAAAGTTTCTGCTCTTATTTAAAACTTTATGCACCTTGAAAACCAATATCCTACATATCTTTGGTCTCTGAGAAGATGAGAATAAAGTCATGATTTAATGACAATTAAGTCGAAATATTTCAAGAAAAACTCTACCTGTCCTATAGTCTGCTGTGCATGACATCATTGCTCTGCTGATATTTTAGCAACCACTTCAGACCATGTGACAGACAAAGAACCTGTTTGGGACTCTCTCTGGATGAGACAAAGTTTAGGGAGGCGGTGTGCGCTCCTCTTCATTGGAGGTAAAAAAAAAATACAATAATTCATGGTCTGTAGTGAGTCAGGTGGTCCAGGACAGCTGCATCATTCATATCACTGAACAATCAACATGTTTAATAGTATACAAATACCATCACATTATTATCACAGAAGGCAAAGCACCTGTGAAACCACAGCCTAGCTTGTCCTGTGCTCTAGCATTAGAAGAAAACAGAACAAAATAGATCTTTATTGTTCCCCAGGGTTGGAAATTTGTCTTCAGCTCACCAGACACAAAAGACAGTATTGTAAAAAGCAGATAAATAGCTGGTAAAACAAACATACAAAGTCATTACAAAACACTTACAACATTAACTCAGCCCTTTGTCTGTCTGTGGTGTAAAACTCATCAGTCGCTTTGTTGAGTTAAGGATATTGATGGCACTGGGGATGAAGGACTTCTTAAATATATTTTAAGTTGCAAGAGGGACTCTATAGCACTCCCAGAGCTCAAGAGCTCACACCAGCTAAAGAGGGGGTGGGAGCAATTTGCCAATATGCTCCTCTCTGTCTTCCTCGTCCTCTCTGTAAAGAGTTGGGTCAAGGGCTTTTGTGGGTTAACAAATGTTTTACTTGCCATTGTCACAATCCTAGAGAGTTTTATTGCTGGATGTACAGTAAAGTTGACTGCACCAGGGAGGTGAAAAGTTAAAACACTCTCAAAACCATAGTTTTTTACACTAATTCTAAATGGATCATGAATCAATGAATCAATGAATTAATCACATCGCCTCATTATAACACCAGTAGAAACTTTCTAATCGAGTGGGAACATGAGGGAGTTCACACTTTGTTGATGTGATGAAAATTATATTTGATTTGAAGGTCCAGTGTGTAGGATTTAGGGGCATATCTTTTGGTTGAAATGAAATATAATATAATAAGAAGGTTTTATTTAGTGTACAATCACCTACAAAAAAGAATCTTCATATTTTTGTTTCCTGAGAATGAGCTGTTTATAGGGAGCGGGTCCTCATCCATGGAGTCTGCTAGGTTGTACCGCCATGTTTTTACAGCAGCCCAGAATAGACAAACCAAACACTGTCTCTAGTTAGGGCCATCAGCATTTTTCCAGTGGCCACTGCAGTTAGCAGCCCCTCTGCAATGAGCAGCGTCACAAAACCATTTTATCATAAAACCCTTTATTTTAATTAGGCTTACTTCCTGTACATCTGGACCAGAACTAAGGTAAACAGTTATCAGAGAAGAAAGGTGAGCATACAGTAGCAGCTGGTGGGCTAGAGGAGCCGAAAAGAAACACAGAAAAAAAGAAACAAAAATGTGAAACTGCTTTATTCAGTGTTTTCCCAGGGAAGTTTCTCAGGGGGAGTTCACGCCTGGCACACTGGAGAAGTTTTAGCTGGTTGCAATCTGCAGTCCCCATCACTAGAATTGCACCAAACATGCATCTTGGACACTTGGGTGAAGAGAGGAGGAGAGTTGTCAACTGATCACCACCTGGTGGTGAGTTGGATCAGATGGCGGGGGAGGCTGCTGGACAGACCTATTAAACCCAAATGTGTAGTGAGCGTGAACTGGGAATGTCTGACTGAGGCCCCTGTCCGTGAGATCTTCAACTCCCACCTCCGGAAGAATTTCTGGTGCATCCCAGGGGAGGTTGGGGACATGGAATCTGATTGATCCATGTTCAAAGCTTCCATTGTGGAGGCAGCTGCTAGGAGCTGTGGTCAGAAGGTTGTTGATGCCTGTTGTGGTGGCAACCTAAGAACCCGCAGGTGGACACCAGCGGAGAGGGAGGCCAACAGGCTGAAGAAGGCCTTTTGGGTCTGGCTGGCCCAAGGGTCACCTGAAGCAGCAGACAGGTACTGGTTGGCCAGAAGATCTGCAGCTTTGGCAGTCATTGAAGCAAAAACCCAGGTGTGCAAGGAGTTTGGGGAGGCTATGGAGAAGGACTTTCGGTTGGCCTAAAGGAAGTTTTGGCAAACACCTCAGGGGGGAAAGCAGGGCTTGTCTCAGGCTGTGCTCAGCAGAGAAGGAGAGCTGCTGATCCGAACTGGGGAAATCATCGAGCGGTGGACGGAGAGCTCCTGAACCCGCCTGTCATGTCCTCCTCCAAGGAGGCACAGTCTGCCCATCGTGAAGAGGGAGCTGAGCTGGAAGGCAAAGCTTTTGATTTACTGGTCCATCTATGTCCTAACCCTCACCTATGATCATGAGCTCTGGGTAGTGACCGAAAGAATGAGATTGGAATACAAGCATCTTAAATTAGTTACCTCCATGGGTTGGCTAGGCTCAGCCTTAGAGATAAGGTAATAAGCTTGGACATCTGGAGGGAGCTCAAAGTAGAGCTGCTGCTCCTTCGCGTCGAAAGGGGTCAGATGAGGTGGTTTGGGCATCTGATCAGGATGCCTCCTGGGCGCCTCCCATGTTACTGATAGGAGGCCCCGGGGTAGACCCAGAGCACACTGGGGGGACTACATATTTCATCTGGCCTGGGAACACCTTGGGGTCGTTCTGGAGGAGTTGGAAAGCGTTGCTGGGGAGAGGGACATCTGGAGTGCTTTGCTTGGCCTGCTGCCCCCACGACCCGGCCCTGGATTAGCAGATGAGAATGAATAGATGGATGGATGATTCATATGATTATTGTAACACATGTACAACATGTTACTGAGAGCAATAAGCACATATTTTTGTCTTATTTTTTATTTTTAGCTAGGTTGATTATTTACATTTTGGTAATAAAAATTGCAGTACTTTGACTGTTGTGAACTGCAGCAAACGACATGTCTTTTTGGGGGGTGGGGGGCCGCAGGTTGAGGCTCGCTTAAGGCACCAAATGTTCTATGACTGCTACTGGGTTCAGTCACACTAGTAAGTAAACTGTTATTTGGTTGAAGTCAGTCTCCACCATGCAGCACATGCAGCTCATGGTGGAGGGTGGATTAAGTCCTGGGCACCTGATTTGCAGGGGGCCCTAAATAGGTCTGCTGTCTCTGTGTTGTGCAAACCTTTGTACTTTCAAAACGCCACACTTTCAGGTAATCACATAAACAAACCTGTTTTTTAGCTCATCAAACATGTCTTATTAAGTCCATCCCTGGTTACTGAGGGAGGCCAGTAATAACGCTGTTATTAAAAGTTTGATCCAAAAAAGGATCCTGCACATCCCTCCATCAAAGTCAAAAAGACAACACAAAATAACTACGAAAATTAGCAAAACAACCACAAAAAGACACAAAATAACTGTAAAGTGACACAACTACCAAAAAGACACAACATTACCTCACCAAGACACAAAATTAGCTTAAAGAGACCCAAACAATTACAAAAACAAACAAACAAACAAACAAACAAAACAACACAAAAAGCAACCGCATGTTTTAACAGAATTACTTCAAAGAGACACAAAAACACAAAAAGATGCATAATGACAACAAAGAGAAGCAGGAGAGGTGGTGGGTCCCTTTGCATATCTGTTCCCAGGGGCCCATCGTCTCATAATCTGTCCATGTTTATCGGGCAGAAACAGTTCTGACAGAAGAATGCTATCAAGTTGCATTATGGGAAGTGAAGGATCCAGGGTTTAAGAGCTTTATCCTTGGGGACGATGGCTGTAGTACAATGTCTCTGGTCTCTTGTCAAGCTGTTGCTCTGTGGGTGTGTTGCACTGAGCACCTAAGCATGATTAGTTGGTTTGGATTTTATGGTTGGCCTTTGCAAGTCTCTCAACTATATAGACGTGCAATACTAAATCACTGGAGTACCCCTTTAATTTTCTGTGAATTACTGTGATGCAATCCCACTTGCACACAGTGGCAAGTGACATGTGACATTTCAAAGTGACAGAAGTCATTTAAGAGGTCCAGAAAAAAAATGTTTTTATATATGGGAACAGTCAAACTGTTAACCACAAGGAATATGATGGATATAAACCATGTAGACACTGTTAACTGGAAGGCCAATGAAGACAGCCTGTCTCTGTAGCAGTGCCTGTAATTATTCAGTTACTGCAACATCTATGCTCTTGGTGTTTTTCCATGTAACGATAAAACTAAAGTTTCTAAAACTTGCATGTCAGTGTGTTATTCTGGTGGACAGTGGCGCAGGTGAGGTTGATGACTGCTACAATGCTCCATTGCTGATGAATCTCTTGCTCTGTTTTGTCCTGTGGTTTCTGGCAGACAGAGAGTCAAAAGAAGTGGCAGTTCAGAGTGCAGGCAACTACTCTACTCACTCAAGTATTCTTAGTGTGTCTGTATGTGTATGTGTGTGTGTGTGTGTGTGTGTGTGTGTGTGTGTGTGTGTGTGTGTGCATGCTACCCCCGCAGAATATGTGTCAGTGGGATGAGATTGAGGCAGGAAGAATAGAGTGAGGGAGAAGGGAGAGAGGAGAGAGAAGGTGAAGGGGGAAACATGTATGGGGAAGATCATAAACTAACACTGTAGCATTTCATGGCTGCCTGTAAACACTGGAGTGGACTATTACTGGAACAGGACAGACGGACCGGCTGGCTGGCTGGCTGGCTAGATAGATAGATAGATAGATAGATAGATATATAGATAGATAACGGCTCACTTCTAATAAGAGGAACAGTGAAGGAAAGAGAGAGAGAGAGAAAGAGAGAGGATGAGGCAAAATTGATCTCATTCAGATACCTTGTTTGCCCGCAAGCTGTTGAATATTTTAGTGCAATTCAATTAGTCAATGGATTAAGCTACAAAGACAATACACACACACACACACACACACACACACACACACACACACACACACACACACACACACACACACACACACACACACATTTAGCATCACAAGTGGACACTGTCTATAAAGGCATGTACACAAGGACAAGGAAAAAAAACAAGGAAAGCTGGTGACTTCTGTAAGTTGGGCTGGTGATCCTTTCTGAAGCACTGGATAACCTAAGGACATACGGTACAGTGTGTGAGTGTGTATATGCCACTTTACTTTTTATTTAAGTTTATTCTACCTTTTCACCCTGTCCTCCATAACAGACATGCACAACTTGACAAGTTAGAGATTCCTCTCACAAATATAGATAAACATTATGACTCCCTTTCAGTCTTTTTCACTTTATCCTCAAAATGAAACAAAAGAGGAAGAGATCCTTCCCATGAAAAGGGGAAAAACTGTTTCAAAAATTAGCAAATAAATAGAGGAACGAAAAATACAATAAAAAAAAAAATACAATTATTATTTTCTTCTGAATATGTAAACATATTCATTCCTTCATTATCCGTACCCTATTCTGGGGTGGGGAGAGGCTGGAGTTTATCCCAGCTGACATTTGGCAAGAGACAGGGAACACCCTGGTCAGGATGTCGTACTGTCACAGGGCTGACTCTTATACCCTTTTCCTTCCAAAATCAGTGTGTGCATGAGGGTTTTTTAAACACAAGAGAACTTACTAAACATAAACAAAAGACTCCTTTACCATTGCCACCTTACCAGAGGCATGTACACAGCTCTGCAGAGTGCCTCTGTGTGTGTGTGTGTTTTTTTTTTTCTGGTGCATCAGGTTCCATGTCACAGACATGCCAATAAACAGGTAGATTGGTAGAAAGCAGCATGGAGGCCAATGAAAATAACACAGTGGTTACTTCTTTTTATATTTCTTACATATTAAGTCTCTTTCTCAAATTTGGTGCGACTAATTTGGAACAAAGTTTGAGGGCTGCTTGGACGGAGACAGACAGTCATTGCATCATGCTGGCAAAGGGGCTAAAATACCACCATCCAACTGGGTATCATATTTCCATCACCACAAATTGAAGCTGGGGCTAATAAATACTTGTGACTATTGCAGAGTCATGTGTCCCATTAGTGAATGCTGATTGTAACCTTTCCTATTACATATAAAAGCTATATGTTTGCAGGTGTTAGAGGGGTTTTGTCCAGTGGGAAAGGGGTTCTAGAGACGGACAATCATTCATGCTCACATTCACACCTACTGGCTGTTTAGAGTAACCCAGTATACACTGTGCAATTTTGGGCTATCCCAGACAAAAGATGACCAACATGAAAGAACGTGGTGATATATTGTATCTTGTATCTTGTTGTGGCTCTGGTCCTATGTTGCACAGCAAAAGCTAGTTGTGTCATAGTCTTATGATCAAAGACAGCCTAGGATAAAATTCTGACAGTGTCAGAAATTTGGCATGACCATCTCACTGTGTGACTGCTGTTACGACCTATTTCTACAAACCCAACCAGTAGAAATGCAGCCTGAAATGATGCACTGATCAGCGCGACAATGCTAAATGCTAGTAGATGCTAATAAATACACCTCAAGCTCTCGTTGCAAAATTGGCATGCAAAGTTGGCCTCTTTTCCTCAGCTTAGACCACATCCACATTCTCCTCCTTTTCCTCTTCTTCATACTTTTTTGACACGCAAAAATGCCCCTATAGCAAGGGCTCGATTCATGTTTGTTTTCATTTTTGTCTTACCACTACAGCAGCGTAGATTGATAATGCATGCTGATGTAACAGGTGTGGTTAGAACCCAGAAGCATACCAGGGACCGCTGGAACAGTTTATTCTGAGCTTTAATACACCACTTCAATAAATACAGGGAGTGCAGACTGGTGAAGCAACAGAGAAAGTTAATGTCCAGGTTCAGAGCACCCAGGGGAATAGAATCAGTCCACAGCTCTCCACGTGGAATGCTGAGGCAGCACACAGGTGAGAAGCCAGCATCTGCTGGACACGCACATACAGCAGACAGTTCAATTGCGTGCGATGGTAATGAGAGGGGGCAGGCAGAAACAGTGTCTCTCTGTAAGGCCGGCTGTGGGCAGGGAAGAGCTTGACAGGAACATGGAATCCACGGGGACACACACAAAGGTGGAGCGTACAGCCACACAGCAAAGCAATCCACAGCACAGAAGATCACTGGTGACTGAACTGATAAACTCACTTTGGAAAGCTGGATGATGGTCTTTCCAGACAGCCACAGGAAACAGACTAACAGGAACCAGGAAGGCAGAGGCAGAGCTTGTGGTTGAAAACAGAAGGCAGAGTGGTTTACGAGGGAGCAGGCGAAGCAGGAGAGTCAGAGACGTGCAGGGTTGATAATAAGGAAGCAGTCCAGAAACAAATGCTAGAAAGTAAGATAAGATAAGATGAGATAAGATAAGATAAGATATTCCTTTATTAGTCCCACAGTGGGGAAATTTCCAGTGCTACAGCAGCAAAGTGGATAGAACAAAGATAGGGAACACCAGTAAGAGACAATAAATAGCAACAAGCAATATAAACAATATATACAAAGTATGAAATTTTTAAGAATTTAAAAGAGGAACATATGGAGTATATGTGTGTGTGTGCTGGTTGTAGAGTCTGACAGCTGCAGGAAGGAAGGACCTATGGTAGCGCTCCTTTACACACTTTGAGTGAAGCAGTCTGTTGCTAAAGGAGCTCTCCAGTGTTCTCAAAGTGTCCTGCAGGGGGTGGGAGTCATTCTCAATCATGGATGACAGCCTAGCCATTATCCTCCCCTCTCCTACCACCTCCACCGAGTCAAGGGGGCATCCCAGGACAGAGCTGGCCCTCTTGATCAGTTTGTTAAGTCTCTTCTTGTCAGCTGTCGAAATGCTGCTCCCCCAGCAGACCACTCCATAGAAAATGGCTGATGCCATCACAGTGTCATAAAAAGTCTTCAGGAGTGCCCCCTGCACTCCAAAAGACCTCAGTCTCCTGAGCAGATAGAGTCTGCTCTGGCCTTTCTTGTAAAGTGTGGTGGTGTTATGAGTCCAGTCTAGTTTATTGTTCAGGTGAACACCCAGGTACTTATAAGATGTCACCACCTCGATGTCTGTTCCTTGGATGTTCACCGGTGTCGGGGTGAGAGTGTTCGCCTGCGGAAATCCACCACCAGTTCTTTGGTTTTCCCCGCGTTGATCTGGAGGCGGTTCCGCTGGCACCAGTGCACAAAGTCCTGCGTCAGTTCTCTGTACTCTCTGTCGTCCCCATCTGTGATGAGGCCAACGATTGCAGAGTCATCAGAAAACTTCTGCAGGTGGCAGGTGGGTGTGTTGTATGAGAAGTCTGCAGTGTAGAGGGTGACTGCCGGGCCCCCGTGCTGCAGACGACCATGTCGGACACACAGTTCCGTGTCCTCACATACTGTGGACGGTTGGTGAGGTAGTCCAAAATTCAGTGTGTGAGGTGCTGGTCCACCCCGGTGTGCTCCAGCCTGTCCCTCAGCAGTGCAGGCTGGATGGTGTTGAAAGCACTGGAGAAATCAAAAAACATGATTCTCACAGTACTCCCAGGTTTCTCCAGGTGAGAGAGAGCTCAGTGTTGGAGGAAGATGACAGCGTCATCCACCCCGATGCCAGGCTGGTAGGCAAACTGGAGTGGATCCAACGATACGCTCACCAGGGGGCGGAGATGATCAAGGACCAGCTGCTCCAGGGTCTTCATCAGGTGGGATGTTAGTGCCACTGGCCTGTAGCTGCTGAAATCCTTGGGGTGCGAGGTCTTGGGCACAAGTACCACGCAGGATGTTTTCCACTGCTGTGGCACTCTCCCCAGCTTCAGGCTCAAGTTGAACATGTGCTCAACAATCCCACACAGTTGGCCTGCACAGGAATTTTGTGATTCTCACAGGGAGGATATTGACAGTCTCACACGCTGCATTACGGACTATATTAACTTCTGTGTGGAAAACATCGTACCCACCAGGACTGTACGGTATTTTCCCAACAATAAACCATGGATTAACCCTGACATAAAGGCTCTCCTTAAGGAGAAGAAGAGGGCCTTTAAAACAAGGATGAGCTGAAGGCTGTGCTGAGCCTGGAGCTGATGCCGTCTGGACCTGCAGCTTTCCTCGCTTTGATCTTCCGCAGCTGCTTTCTCACCTGGGTTGCTGTGAGGGACAGGTTGGGGCAGAGGGGCTGTGTATTGGAGGGTGTGGGTGGAGGGGTTGGGTTGATGGGATGAGCAGTGGGGGGTGGCTGTGCGCTGAGTGTTGTAGAGAGGGAGGAGGAGGTGGGGAAGGAGTTGGGGCAGTGTACCCTGGGTGCAGAGAAGGGGGACTGGGGGAAGGGGTAGATGACTGATCAGATCTATTGAAGAATATGTTCAGGTCATTTACCCACTTTTGGTCCCCCGCAGCTTGGGAATCAGGTTCCCTGTGGCCAGAGATGGCTTTCAGGCCTCTCCAGACTCTGCTGACATTCTTTTGCTGCAGCTGATCCTCCATCTTCCTTCTGAAGGTGTTTTTCCCCTCCCAGATCTTCCTTCTCAGCTTCTTCTGCACAGTCTTCAGCTCATCCTTGTTTCCAGACTTAAAGGCCCTCTTCTTCTGCTTAAGGAGAGCCTTTATGTCGGGGTTAATCCATGGTTTATTGTTGGGAAAATACCATACAGTCCTGGTGGGTACAATGTTTTCCACACAGAAGTTAATATAGTCCGTAATGCAGCGTGTGAGACTGTCAATATCCTCCCTGTGAGAATCACAAAATTCCTGCCACACAGTTGTTTCAAAACAGTCCTTCAGAGCCTCTTCAGCCTCCTCGGACCATCTCTTCACTGTGTGGGACATGGCTGGTTGTCTGTGCACAAGAGGTTTGTACACAGGCAGGAGATGAACCAGGTTGTGGTCAGATCTCCCAGGGGGGGGGGAGGGGGGATGAAGTGTATGCCTCCTTGGTGTTGGCATAACACAAATCCAATATTTTATTGTCTCTGGTGTGGCAGGAAACATACTGGGTGAATGTGGGTAGAGTGGAGGATGGAGAGGCATGATTGAAGTCCCCAGAGATAAGAAGGAGGGTCTGTGGGTGCTCTGTCTGCAGCCTGCTTGTGACAGAGTGGAGGACATCATAGGCTGCAACAGCGTTAGCAGAGGGGGGGAATATACGCGGCTATCGCGATAACATGCGAGAATTTCCGCGGAAGGTAATATGGCCTCATGCTAACGGCTAACAGTTCAATGTCCTTGCATCAGAGCTGTTCTTTAATAGTGATGTGTCCAGAGTTACACCATCTATCATTCACAAACACTGCCAGCCCCCCTCCTTTCCTCTTATCGCTCTCCCTCGTCCTGTCCACCCGTAGCAGCTGGAAGCCGTCCAGCTCCACGGCCGTATCTGGAGTGAGCGCAGTCAGCCATGTTTCCGTAAACATCATGATGCTGCACTCCTGGTAGTCCCTCTGGTGCCGGGTCAGTGCTGCTAACTCATCCGTCTTATTGGGAAGGGATCTCACATTTTCCATGATGATGGACGGGAGGACGGGTTTGAATCTCCTCTTCCTGGCACGGCGGCCGGCTCCAGCCTGGCTCCCCCGTCTCCTCCTTTTCAGCTTGCGGGGGACGTTGGGTCTCTCGTGGGGCAGCACCGCGGTGTTGCAGAGCGCTAACAGCTGATCCCTACTGTAAACAATAGAGCCATGGCTGCATACGGGGTCCCCAGACACGGTCGAAAACAGTGACATAAACAAAAGAAAGACCAGAGCAAACTCGGCGATTTTACGCTCCATAGTTCCCTAATCAGTTAAAAAAAGATAGACACGTAAGAATACATTTTAAAAAAGTTAGAAAGACAGAACTAAAGCAGAAAAAGCTCAACAGTGAGCTGGAGCTGCTGTAACAGGCTGCCACTAGTGCGGCGCCATCTTGCACGTATCGTCTTGCATAAACGACAAAGAACAATCTCATAAGCACACTCTGTGAAGCAGAGTCTTTAGAAGTCTTTATACTAGCAGGAGGTAATGATCCACAGGTGAGAGCTGTTGGCTTGATGAGGTGGGTGTGGTATACTGGCAGGAGTGGGGGATGTGTGAACAGGTGATAGACTGGCAGGTAGGTGAGGGGAGAGGCAGAAATTTATTGGGTTAACTGAGAGAGTGGCATGTATGGCAGGTCGACAGTGCTCACTGTGACAGTTGATGATGTTTTGTTCTTGCGTTCTCACACTCTTAATCATCAGGAATGAGTTTTGTTAGCAGGTTAGCATGCTACACCAACACGTTCTGATCCCAGCTCGTCAAATATCACTGCTTTGTCAGTGGACTTGCATTAAGTATCCTCCTACATCTGCTGTGCTAGATTACCGTGTCACATGCATTGTGTCTTTTGAAAATACACTTCCATTTTCACATAGCAGTGGTATTTGACAACTTTGGTTGGTGCCCACTGCATAACAGCTGCTGTCTCCCAGGAGCCTTTGTGTATTGGCATCTAATGCCCAGATCACTGTCAAAGCAGTGGTATTTGATGAGTTTGGAATGAGAATGGACTGGTCATAGCCACAAGTGCTTCCTCTGCTAACATAATTGGGCCACAAAGGCCTGGTCCCTGTTTTTCATTGGTGGGCAACTGAGTTATACAGATAAGAATGTTGGTGATTTGACCCAAGTCTGGATGCTTTGGTTCTTTAAGACTAGTTTAAATTTCTTGTAGTGTTGTTGTCAGGGCAACAAGCCCTTAAACACAAAGCTGCAACGCTGCAGTCTTATTGACAGCTAGCTGGATCATGACCGAGAACTTTTACTGTGATACATAAAGTGGTTTTCAGATACAGCTCACTTTCTTTATTAATTTCTTTATTTAGTAGTCACATGATGAGCTGGACGACAATGGCAGCTTAAATCCTTAGCTCTCAGCCCAGCCTTGCCAAATAGTTGATTTATTGACGTTACTAGTTTCAATTTTACACATTTTGAGCTTAGGAAAGACAGTTAATGCAGTATGTCGGGCAAGGGCAAAGCTATTCGCCAAGACATCGATGCTATTGCAGGGTCTTTACTGGAAAAACAGCGAAGCTACCTCAAACCACGTCTTGCCGAGATTCAACAGGTAGGAATTGACAACAACGAGAAGCTAAATGCTATCCATACACAACTACCATTGCTAACTGCAAGCCTCGGATCTATCAGATCTGATGTGGTTAAACTCAAAACCACAGTGGAAAGCAATTCAAGCACTCTTGAGAGTCATGGCCAAGCCTTTCAAGATCTGGAGATGAAGCTAGTGGATATGGAGGACAGAAATAGACGGTGTAATATTCGTATCATTGGTTTGAAAGAGGGGCTTCAAAGGCTCCAATGCTGTTCAATATCTCATGCTCTCTCTGCCTGAATGGTTCCCTGTGCTTGCAGACGTTCAGACTGAGATTATGAGAGCCCACCGAATATACAGTAACACTCGCAAGAGGAGCGTTACTAATCGCACACTAATTTTCAACATGCTTTGCTACACAACCTAGCAGGCGATCCTACACGCAGCCAGGAGAACTCCTCTTCTGGTCAAGGGTCGCAAGATCCATTTCTCTCCGGATTACAGCAACTTCACTGTGGAGCGCCGCCAAGCCTTCCACCAAGCTATGGAGTCAGCACGGGTCAAAGGTTTGGATTTCTTCGTACTGTACCCAGCGACTTTGAAGATAAAGGAGGGCGATCAGTACCAAGCATTCACTTCAGCCACTTCAGGATGCAGAGGACTTTGTGAACTGCGTTGCCCCCCCACCGTCAGCTGTGATACCCGACGTGTCAGAGACCTCAGCGGAGACTGTGGGTCAAGAGGACTGAGCCTCACTGTGATGTTGGCCTTAATGGATGGGTTTGTTTACTATTTTCTCACTGGGCTAGGTTACAAATTTTCATAGACTTTTTGTGGCATCATTCTAGGCGATTATAAAGATATTGGTTCACAGGTTAACTGAGATGTGATGACAAATGTTTTAAATAGCTGCATGGTGATTGATGTTATTTTTTTTTTTTCGCCCTCTTTCCTGATATGCCTGTGTGTTAGATGTTAGCTAGACTAGGCCATAATTTTCGATTGCCAGACCCCCCTTTTTTGTGTGTGTGCACGCACGTGTGCTTTTATTTCAGCTGTGAAACTAGTTTCTGTTTCAGCCGTATTATTCTGGGCTGCTGTTGTTTTTGCTGCCCCATATCCACCTCTGATCACAGACCTACTATGATTGTAGGCCCTTTGGCCTTTAAGTTTTTTCCCCTCCCTCCGCCCCCTTTATCTATCGTTATGTCTTCCATGTCTGTGTCTTATGTGTCTTATGTGTTTTTTGTAATAAGGGACTTAACTCTGGATGCAATATTGTTTAGGTTTTATGAAGTGGAAGGTGATGATGGTATTGGCCTAATTCTTTCATGAATGTGCCTACTCTTACAGCAAAGCTTTTTTGACAAAACTTTCGTTTTTAGTTTGGAACTGTGGCCGGCTGAATGTCCCTCATAAACGCACAAGCACTCTGGGTTTATTGAAAAGGAGAAATGTTGACATTGCACTCCTACAGGAGACTCATTTACTGTGTGCTGATACAGGCCATCTGGCAAACAGATTTTTATCATACTATTTCATCTTCCTCAGCTACCACAAAAACAAAAGGTGTATCTATTGTTGTTAGACGGAAGCTTCCAATTAAGCTACTATCTTCTTGGTGAGATAATGCAGGCAGAATTGTGATCACCACAACTGAATATAATTCTAGGAAAATTGCTCTCGTCTAAGCCTATGCACCCAATGTTTATGATGGCACTTTCTATAACACACTCACTAACAAAATGTGGGAGCTAACTGATTGCTCTTTTATTGTTGGTGCAGATTTCAATGCTGTGTGGGACCCAGTTGTTGACAGGTCAAGTGCGGGAGCCACAGGGGAGCAGGCCCAGGCCACAAGTGCTTTAAAATCGTGGGCCAACAGCCTAGGGCTCATGGATATTTGGCGATTAGTCAATCCCACTTATAAGGATTTTACTTTCTTTTCAGGCAGACATAAATCTTTTTCTAGAATTGATTTTCTCTTTGCATCCCCTCAACTGTTTGATTCCATTGACAAGGCAGTGTTGCTCCCAATGGCTCTGTCTGACCATAAAGGTGTCTTATGCTCCACTACTCTAGGTCATCTGTCCCAGCGTGCAGCTAGATGGCGTTTCAATACTTCTTTATCAAGAAACTACTCTTACATAAACCAGTTCATGTCTGAATTTAAGATTTTTGTGGACCTAAATGCTGGCTCTGTAGAGGACCCCAGGATTATGTGGGACACAATCAAAGGGTTCATTAGGAGTAATACCATATTATTCTGTTCCAACATTCACAAGGCTAGGTCACTTGAATTGCAAAATCTTGAAGTTGAACACACCAGGCTATACTCTGTACTGCAAACTAACTTCTCAGACCAAGTGGCTTTAGAACAGACTTTGGTCCGGAAGGAAATTAACAATATTGTCAAACAAAAATCGGAATTCCAGATCCACAGGACAAGACAGTGTTATTATTTTCATGGTGCCAGGCCTAGTCACTTGCTTGCCATGAGAATTAGGACTAGTGAATATTTTGCTGACATACCTGCTATTAAATCTGCAGATGGCATTATTAGTACTGATCCTAAACAGATAAATGAAGCATTCCAAACCTTTTACTCTAATCTATATCAATCAGAGGTAACACTATATAAAAACCATTGTAACGGATGGTTGAATCGGTTAGATTTACCTCAACTTTCCAAGGAGGAGTCAACTGATTAAGATAAATCAATTACTTTAGAGGAATTAAGAGCAGCAGTACAGAGTATGCAAAGAGGTAAACCACCAGGCATTGATGGAATCCCCCCCTGAGTTCTACGTAACTTTCTGGGAACAAATGGGACCGTTTCTTCCTGATATGATGAATTTTTCAATTGAAAAGGGTGGTTTCTCAAGGGATGTTAATACTGCCCTCATCTCCTTGCTCTTGAAAAAGATAAGGATCCCACAGAATGCCCTAGCTATCGCCCTCTTAGCCTTTTAAATGCGGACTTAAAAGTCTTTGCAAAGCTCCTGGCTCGTCGTCTAGAGTCCCATATGCCAAAATTAGTCAATTGTGACCAAACAGGCTTCATAAAATCAAGAATGGCAGCAGATAATGTCAGACGCCTCCTTCATATTCTTGATGCTGCTGGAGACAGTGATACACCAATTTCACTTTACTTATTGAGCCCTGCGTTGTTTGTCCTATCCCTTGAGCCTCTGGCCCAAGCTATTCGCCTGTCCAATATGGTATCCCCTGTACGCATCCGTAATACACAGCATCACCAATCATTATTTGTGGATGATGTGATGGTGTTCTTAGAAAATCCCTCTCAGTCTATACCTCACCTTTTGTCCATTTGTGAGGATTATGGAAGTCTGTCTGGTTAATTAACTGGTCCAAGTCTGCACTCCTACATTTAAATGACTCTGCCATAGGTTCAGTGCTCTCTGTCAATTTTCCTATAGTTAAACAGTTTAAGTATCTAGGCATTGAGGTTTTCCCTTTTTATACCAGATAATTAAGCATAACTTCTCAGTTGCTCTCACCAATGTCTTGGGGGACATGGAAAGATGGACTTGCCTTCCCATGTCTCTTCAAGCCCGTGTCTCTGTGATAAAAATGAATATTTTGCCCAGGATTAATTTTCTTTGCTCTATGCTTCCTCTCTCCCCTCCATCGGACTTCTGGGTTAAACTACAGTCTGCAGTATCTAAATTTGTCTGGAAGGGTAAGCGACCAAGGTTGAAGATGTCTGTCCTGCAGAGGAGAAGGGAAGATGGTGGCCTCTCTGTCCCTAACTTTAAACTTTATTTTTGGTCATTTGTGCTAAGGCCTCTCCTTACTTGGTTCATCCCGCACACCCCTTTCTCCTGGCATAATTTAGAGAGCTCTATGATAGAACCATGGTTCCTCCATGATGTGCTTTTTGCTAACATATCTAACAAACAATGTCAACTGTGCTTTGGTCCTATAATTTCTCATCTTATAAAGATCTGGAGATTGGTTGAAGCATATTGCCGCATCTCATTGAACTGGCATACCCTCACACCAATATTCAACAATAAAGCACTGATTGGAGGGAGACCTGTATCAGCTTCGCAGTGGGAAGCTCAGTTCTGGAACAATATTGCATACAAACTATCTGCACTAATTCATGATCTGGTACCTGTAACTGTGAGTGGTGAATAGAAAGTGTCCTGGGTGGGCAGGGTCATCCCGGATCTTTGTGGCCCGTCAGAGGAGATGGCTGGAATAGATCTCCTCTAGGCGTGGAAGTGGGGAGCCGATGATCCACTCAGCCGTCTTGATTACCCGCTGCAGTTGTTTCTTTTCAGATGCAGTGCAGCTGGCATACCACATCGTACAGCCATAGGTGAGGACACTCTTTATTGTGCAGTGGTAGAAGTTTTTCAGCAGAGGTGGAGGGAGTTTGTTCCTCCTCAGTGTTCTCAGAAACAAGAGACGCTGCTGGGCCTTTTTGATGATGTGGGTGGTGTTCACAGTCCAGCCCAGGTCCTCCGAGATGTGCAGGCCAACAAACTTTAAGCTGGTGACCCGTTCCACTTCCTCCCCATTGATGCTCAGGCCTGAGTGCAGTGTGGTCCTCGACTTCCGGAAGTCAACAATGACTTCTTTTGTCTTCTTGGTGTTGAGGTTGAGGTGGGTGTCACTGCACCAAGCCACCAGTGCTTGGACCTCCTCCCTATATGGTGCCTAATCACTGTTGTTGATGAGCCCCACAACAGTTGTATCATCTGCAAATTTGATGAGGGTGTTGGAGCCATGAGTAGTGGCACGGTCATAAGTGTACAGTGTGTACAAGACTGGACTCAGCACACATCCCTGAGGAACACCAGTATTGAGGACGATGGTGGAGGATGTGGAGGTGCCCATTCTGACATGTTGGGGTCTGTTAGTCAGGAAGTCCTTGATCCACAGACAGAGGGAGGTTCCAAGTTGTAGTGTCTGCAGTTTGTTGATGAGTCTGCTGGGGCTGATGGAGTTAAATGCCGAGCTGAAATCAACAAACAGCATCCTGATATATGTGTTGGGGCTTTCAATGTGGCTGAGAGTGGTGTGGAGGGCGATGGAGATGGCGTCGTCTGTGGATCTGTTGGACCTGTAGGCGAACTGATGTTGATCAAAGCCAGGTGGGATGTGGGCCTTGACATGCTGTAACACCATACATTTCATGATCACCGGTGTCAGGGCCACAGGCCGGTAATCATTCAACCCTGTGATGGCAGAGGATTTGGGCACAGAGATTATGGTGGCAGTTTTCAGGCAGGTCAGGACTCGCAGTACCTGATATTGTTGAATGGTGGGGGGCTGGTTGTGCTCTGATGATGTCAGCTGTGTGTGTGTGTGTGTGGTGGTGGTGGCGGGGGGGGGGGGGGTGTTGTGGCATTGTTTGTAGTCAGTAATATTCTGTATGCCTTTCCACATGGAGCGGGGGTTGTTCTCCTTGAAGTTGGCCTCTATCTGCTCTCAGCCTTGATACCTCTGTTCAGGTCCGCTCTAGCCTTCCCGTAGGCTTCCCTGTCCCTTGACCTCAGTGCTGAATCCCTGGCCTGGAGTAGTGCTCTGATATTGGCGTTAAACCAGGGTTTTTGGTTGGGAAACGTTTTCACCTGTTTCCTTGATGTTACATTATCCATGCAGAAACTGATGTATGACAGTACAGAGGAGATGTGGAGTTCAATGTCTGGGTCTTCAAAGAGCTCCGATATAGTGTTCTCAAAACAGTCCTGCAAGGATAGTGTGGCCTCCTCAGTCCAGCACTGCACTGACTTATGCTGTGGCTTAGACCTGCAGATGAGGGGCTTGTAAGCTGGTGTCAGGAACAGAGAAATATGGTCTAAGTGTCCGAGGTGGGGGGAGTGGCGGGCTCTGTAGGCTCCAGAGATGTTGGTGTAGACCTGGTCTAGTGTTCTGCCCTTCCTTGTTTGAATGTCGACATTCTTTTAAAATCTGGGGAGCACAGTGTTTAAGTTGGTATGATTAAAGTCTCCAGCTACAATAAAGAAGCCCTCTGGGTGTTTGTTCTGTTGCATGGTGATGCTGTTATGCAGCCTGCTCATAGCTACATTAGCATTAGCTCGCGGGTGGATATACACGGCAGTTACAAACACTTGGGTTATTTTCCTGGGCAAATAAAAAGGTCTACACTTCAACATTAGAAACTCCAGGTCTGGACAGCAGTCTTTCTCAATAACGTGCACCAACTGTTGTTAATATAGACGCACACACCTCCTCCTCTCCTCTTACCGGAGTCCGATGTGCAGTCTGCCTGGAAGATTGTATGTCCTGCTAGCTCCACGGCTAGGTCCGGGATGTTTTCATGCAGCCAGATCTCTGTTATCACCATGATACAGCTGTCTATCCAATTGTTAACATCCCGTAGTTTAATCTCGTCCATCTTGTTAACCAGGGAGCGGACATTGGTGAGAAAGATGCTTGGAACCACTGGTTTATGCGGAGTCACGGTTAGCCTAGCTTTGATGCCGGCTGGTTTGCCTCATTTCCGGCGTCTTTCGCAGCACCGCCGTTGTCTCCTTTCTGTCTGTTCTCACCAGCGTATCCTCTCCGGGAACGAGTCGAACCCTTCTGGGGGTGTCCAGCCGGTCCAGTGTTGTTTCAGGCTGATAAGTTCAATTCGGGTGTAAGTCCTTCTCAATGTGTAGCTGCTAACTGAAGAAGAGCACCGGGTCACTGCATCTACACGCGCCGCCATCTTCTTGTAGGCTCAAGTCAAGCCTTCCTACTTTGTGTAGTATAGCTTGTGTAGTTATTTGGTCACTTATGTTTTGTGCAAGTCCCTCTTTATGTGTGTCTTGTCTGTTCGTATACGTCTTCTGTGTGATTCAATGGTACTACATGAAAACATTTGATCGCAAAAAAAAAAAAAAAAATTTCTTTATTTACAATTACAGAAGGAGGAAGAAGGAGATATACTTTATTAACCCTTGCTGGGAAATTCCTTTTATTTTGACTCTAGTGTCATATACACACAGGCCAAAAATACACACACATGCACAAACAGGACCTATACATGCATTTAATGGAGAGATGTCAGAGTGAGGGGGCTGACTTGGACAGGCGCCCCAAGCAGATGGGGGTTCAGTGCCTTGCTCAAGGGCGCCCCTGCAGTGCCTAGAGGGCAAACTGGCACCACTCCAGCTACCAGTCCACACTTCATACTTGTTCCGCACAGGGCCTTTAACCGGTGACTGCCTGGTTCCCAACCCAAGTCCCTATTGACTGAGCTACTGCCTCACCTGAAAGAGTCTTCATCTTGAATATCATTTTTAGATCATATGTAATAACCTAAACTTAATTTAATTTACTGATGAGTTACCTTTACTTATACATGATAAAATATGCAACAAAGTAACACTTTAAGAATAAAAGATGCCAGCTTAAATTTGTTAGAAAAACAATCTGCAGCGTCACAGTTTGATAGATGTCAGTCTGCCCAAATCTTGTGTATAGGTAAAAGTCAGTATAAAGTACATAATACATAGTGTGAGTATGTAGTTTGGATTTGGGATTTACGTTGATGTTGCTGTGGTGATCAGGACAACACTCAGTGAGGAGTATATATAAAGAGAGAGAAATGAAAAGATGTCAAGTCAGAGGACCATGTGAGACAAAATAGTTTGATCACACACGTTAAAATGTTGAGCTTCGTCTTATCAAACTTTGAAAAATCACATGATTTGATCACTTAGTAATGAATTAGTCTTATCCCAGTTTCAGCCTTTTCCCACCAAAGCTTCATGTATTAAATGTTTCTTATTTCTACAACATACTAGAAACAAATAGTGATAAATTATAATAAATATTTGAAAATATCCAAAGATTATGATTATTTTCACCATATTTAAACAGTGGCTCAAATTATACAATGTGCATGTGAGTTTGTGTGTGGGTAGGGGTGGGGGTTTACAATACTAATTTATAAGGTTAAAGCACAAGTTTTAGTGCATTTGAAAATGGTGTCATTTTGTAATTTGAATTCCATGATTGCTTAAATGCAGAAAAGTCAAAGAAACAATTTCCACAAGGCTGAATTTAGCTTCCGTCCTGTTCACTGTTGGACTCATTCATGGACATGCTTACACACACACACACACACACACACACACACACACACACACACACACACACACACACACACTGTTGAATGCACAAACATGCTGATGTGCTCAGTACCAGTTTAATCGGGAGATGGACAGATGGACGAGTGCTCTTTTTACAGCCTCTTCTGTCTGTGTGTATGCACATGTATTTGTGTGTGTGTGTGTGTGTGTGTGTGTGTGTGTGTGTGTGTGTGTGTGTGTGTGTGTACTGTATGTGTATGCCCCATGCCTAGCACAACACTGGCAGAGCGTTGGTGCCAAAGTGGGCATCTGGTCTGTGGACTATCACAGGGGAGAGAGAGAGAGGGGAGGGAACAGTAACACCAATATAAACCCTCCTCTCTCTCTCTAAAGTTATAGATAATCCTGCCCAGATCTGCTCTGGTTCTTGAAAGTCGCAGCTCAGCAATTATTAACTACACACACACAAAGAAAGGGAAAGACAGAGCACACTGTGTGCAGATTTTGACAACAAAAAGTTGTGCATAAAATATACCAAATACAGAAAAACACGTGCAAACACACACACACACACACACACACACACACACACACACATACACACACACACACACACACACACACACACAGAGAGGGGCTGGATTAAAGGTCACACACACTCCATCATTCAGTGGCTTCATTTTCTGTGAGCACTAAGCTGTGGTGTGTGTGTGTGTGTGTGTCTTGCTTCCAGGACCATAGACAGGTTGACAGGACACCTCAAACTGCAAACAAACTCAATTATGACTTGTTCTATTAAGAATTTTTGATCCATGAACATTTTATATGTTAAACTTTCTGAAGCCTATAAAAGCCAGCATGTTCTTATCTCAACATGTGAAGGCCCACTTTGTCAGTGGGCCTTCACATGTGAACTGATGTACTAGGTTTCAAATGGACTCATGACGTATGTGAAACACTTAATTTTATGGTTTATTTCCTTAAGTGTATGCAACAAAAGCACGTGGTTAGGTTTAGAAAAAAACATCATGGCTTGGCTCAAAATGACTAGGATTGTTACTAATGTCATGTAACGTCATGTGACATACGTCACTAGCGTAGCATGCTACACATACTAGCACACCACATTGTTATTAAAATAACACACTTGACTTTTGGATTCACACAGGAAATGAACAGTGGTCTTCTGGGTGAAAGTACGCAGTTTGTTTAAGACATCCAGCTTCCGTCCCACCCACCCTACACAGACCTTTATGCTCTTCATACTATGGTTGTTGCAGTGGTGTTACAAACTGCTGCTGGCCAAAGCATATCATACCACTGCAAAGGGTACCTCTGTGCATCAGTGTCTTACGCCAATGTCCATTGACAAAGTGGCGTATTTGACAAGCTGGTGCCTATTATAACGCCCTGAAAGGTGCCTCTATACATCAGTATCTGACGCTGAGATCACTGACAAAGCGGCTGTACTTGACAAGATGAAGAGCGGGCTGAAAAAGTGTGAAGTCATTAGAATGTAAAATCTATACACTGAGCAGGAACTAGGGGGTGGAGCCAGTGGAAGAAATACTACTGTGCATATATGGTAGGTCGCATATCTCAGAAGTAAAATTCGGAAGTGAGAAACTTTTTCAAGCACATGTGCCAGGTGAGCAACTCCCTTTAACTAAATAGGTGTCATCTTGGTGTCCAGTATCTGGTTATATACATTTTTGAGTATCATGGTGGTAGAACACAACACTAGCCACTAACCACTACAAACAAAGGCACACACACACACACACACACACACACACATTACAATAATAAATACACATACCATATCTCTTTTACTCAAAACTTTAAATGGTAAAATATCATCCTCCACCGGCCCGTACACTTTGAACCTTTATTCTCTACTTGCCTGTGAGCGTACAAACAACTACTTAAGTGTCACCAGCCAGGTTTAGTTGGCAGTGCTGTTTTTCATACTGTGTGAGTGATAAAGCTGATCTGTGATCAGCAGCAGGGCTCAGAGAGAGCTGATCAGGCTGCAGTTTGAGGGTAAGGTTTGGAATATCAGCAAGCTGTTACACAGTAATGACTGCCCCTTCCCCGTAAAATTGTTTCATAAATATCAGTTTGCTTTTGGCTTTCCAGGGCATGCATGCAAACACACATGTGTGCAAACACACAGACACACACGCACGCACGCACATACACACACACGCACGCACGCACGCACACACACACACACACACACACAGAACAGAACAGAACAGAAACATAAAGCAAGTAAAGACACCCGATTATGATCATGCAAATAGAAAAGAGCATAGATGCATCACAGTACCTACAAATATGAGTATGAGCAGATCTACGCACAAATGCATAAATACAAACATAACAACACTCAAAATGCAGATGGAAACATATTGTCTTTCAGACAACAAAACCACATGCTGCTGTAATGCACACTATCTGCACAGAGTGTGTAAGTAGTTATTTTCAGCTGGCCAGACCTAAATACCTGATTTCACTAACCTGCTAGGGTGCCCCTCTCTTGTTTGTATTATTATGTTATATTATATAGTATTTCCAGACCTTCACTCTATTATTAGCACAAAGTCCTTTAGCAGCAGTTATCTTCTTTAGCATTGCTATTCATCATTATCATTCAGTAAATGGCCTTTTGTCAAAACAGTAACAAGGTGTAAAAAGACTGTAATTTCAAGACCTCTGAAGATTAAAATCTCCATCTCTTAAGTTCCATACTTAGGTTACGTGGTTGCAAATGAGCAATTTTTATGATAGTTTGCTACTAGCATCAATGCACTGTACTGTGCATAGCACATTTGTTTTGTTTTTGACCACTGAACATCGTAACGCTACAACACACAAAAGAAAATGTCACAGATATTTTGTAAATGGCTCTTCAGGCTAGTAGCTAGAAGCAAATCTCTACTGGGCTAACATTAGCTAGTTTCATATAGCTTACATGCTAACATAAGGAGCATATGCTACACAAGTTAGAAAAGTGCTGTGGTGTTTGGATACTGTCGCCGTCACTGTCGCCAACGATGCACTGCTGAAATTCAGAATTGCGGTCAAAACAGCCCTCCCAGTGTTCCACACCCTCCATGTTAGCAGGTGGGACACTAAAAACTCAAAGTACACGTCAAATAAAATTTCCCCAAACATGGTTTCTGTCATTTTAGGTTGTTCTTGTCACACTGATGTATGTTCAAGTGTTCATTTCCTCTGATTAGTTTGGTTTTAGTTTGTTATTTGATGCTATAAACACAGTCGGACCACCCAAGCTTTTATTTTGGTACTTCCACTGACTGGCAGTGTGCATTTGCATATTAGCTAAATATTTAGTTTCAACAAGCCCATTTAGATTTAACATTTAACATTTAGATTTAGATTTTACATTTAGATTTAAATTTAACATTTGGGTTTAACATTTAATATTTAGATCTAACTGTGACATTATATTTAACATATTTAAAATTTTGCTGTAAATGTTATAAAAAGTGACTTTAAAAATTCACACCACTTTTTTAAACGTTGTTTGAAGCTAAATGTGGTAAAATGTTGCTGTTAATTTCAGTGTGAGCCACTTTACAAACAGCAACCCATAATTACTTTTATAAAATTAGGCTTCGAATAACATATCAGTCATGTGTTATTTTAGGACACTTGTTTCACAGCACCCAAGGATAATGTAAGTTATGACTATAACCATGCATCTATGAGACCGAACAATAACTGTCACCATAGTCTTCACTTTGAGTGATGCCATTCTTCTACCAATCATCGAGATCATATTAACAAGAAAAGTCACATGACCGACCTTGAGAAGCATGGCGTGCCTATAAAAGCATCTGGGTGAATATGCATCTTTCTCCAACCTGGAGCGCCTCAGCCCGTTCTGAGCGGCAACAGATGGTGACGGTCATCGTACGGTTTTATAGATCCATAGTTATAATCATAACTTCCGATGTATTTCGACCTCACTCAGGCCATCACCACGGTCTTTACCTTGGATGACTAGTGCCACCAGAGTCGCGAGGAACGACAGACTCCAAGCCATCCCTCCCACTTCCAGCAGCAGAAAGGACTTGAGAACACCGTCGTGCTGTCACTGCCACGTTGACTCTGTAAAGACGAGAAAATGTACATGGCGCCTTCCATGATGCTGCCGCACAAATCTCTGCCAGCAGTACACCCCCTAAAGCAGCCCAGGATGTAGCCATGCTTCTGTGGAGTGTGCTACCAGGTTACTAGGAACAGGAAGGTTCTGTTCATTGTCAGCTTAGGAAATAGTGTCATTCACCTAGTGTGACAGACGTTTAGACACAGGGAGCCCCAGATTTGTACCACCATAACACAAAAATAGCTGTGAGTGCGAGCGCCTCAAGAATTAAGTGCATACCAAGTAAACCCTTAACACCCTTAGTGGACACAATGTCTGCAGGTCTGCTTCCCCTAAAGCAGGGGCTGACTCTGGATAAAATGAGCTGATCTCAATCACTTGGTTCACTATCTGGGAGTTTACTACTTTAGGGAGGAACAAGGGATTCTGCCACAGTGAGACACCAGTGTAATCAGCCTTCCATCTCAAACACTCCTCACTGACAGACAATGCATGTAACTCACTAACTATCTTGGCTGAGCAAATGCCCAAGAGGAACACTGCCTAATGAGAGAAGGATCCAAGATCTGCATGTGCCAAGGAGCTCATAACGGGGATGATTTAGCAATTTTAGAACCAAGGGGCCCCATCCTGGACAGGAGATCTGCTGCCCTGTTCTCCACCCCCAGCACATATGTCACACTGTTTGAGGTTCTTTAATGATAACCAGCAACTCTCCACTGTTAGGACTGGAGGACACCACTTGTGCGATAAAATCTCAATTTTAATAAACTTTAAATAGTCTTACAATCACAAACGAGGACTGAAACAAGATATAAAGACTTATTAATATATATAAGAGCAAAAATATAAATAGCACTGGAATAGCAAGGTAAAATACACCAGTCCAGCCATAGCAACAGTGTCACTAAGTGGCCACTAAAATTCAGTCCCCACTGTGGCACACACAGGGTTACTGCCAGTCCAATGTACTTCTCCACCAGGGGCCTGAAGTCCTTGTTTTGCTGCCGGCAAGCGGGGAGTCACTGTAGCAGAGTTGTGAGGAGAAGGATCCTTGCGAACATGGCACAACTCGCTGTTGCTGGATTGCTTTCTCTTCAGCTCCAATGATAGGTGGCTCTGTGTCCAATCCTTCGGTCCGCCGACCCTATCCTCCATGGCTGGCCGTTCCTCTTGGTCTTTTGAGCCCTCCTCACACCAGTATCACTGCCGAGGCGAACACAGAGCACCCTCAGTCACAGTCACAAACAGCAGAAGAATCTCACGTGCATAAACTCTTATAGATAATTCACATTCCTTCACTTACCTGTATTGCGCATTGAACTTGAACTTTATGGCTCGCCGCTCCCCTCAGTCCACTGTGGCCCTCTTCACATGGTCACACTGTTGAAGCAAACACAGAGTGCCCTCAGTCACAGTCACAAACAGCAGGGGAACCTCACGCGCACAAGCACTTATAGATAATTCACATTCCTTCATTTATCTGTGTCGCTGGTTGACCTTAACGTCTGGCTGCTTGTCTTGGTCCACTCGAGCCTCTCGTCTTCCCCCTGTGAATCCTCACTGTCGTGTCATCCGCCGTCTGCTGCTTGGCCACATTTACGTGGGTCTTCCCTTTTACCTCCCACCGTATAGAAATGTGGCGCACAAATCACAGTAAACCATGAAAGTTACAAAAAAATAAAACGCTGAGACTGCTGCCACAATTCTCAACTGAAAAAGGTGCAATACTTTGACACACGTACTGCTCTGAGGGATGCCAGATGGTGAAGGGCCCACAGCAAAAGCTTCCTGGCCACCTGAAGACAACGAAGGGATTTGGTGCCCCCCTGGTGGTTTATGTGGTACACAGTGTAGTTGTCTGGAGATGTCTGCCCCAGATGAAGGGGAGAAGCACTATCAGGCTGAGGTGGACTGCTCTCAGCTCTAATACATTGATGTGCTGGCCCTTCCAAGGGGGGTCCAACACACCTCACCAGCCTTCCTTTCCAGACTGCTTCCCAAGCATCTGTTGACAAAACAGTCCTCTGTGATGGAATGTTCCCTAAGAGGACACCCATTGTCAGGAGGGACCTGTTCTCCCAAGGACGCAGTGCTCAAATACATGACTGTGTCACCAGCAGCTTCACACGCCTGTCCTGTTTTGGGTCGAGGTGAAAGGCATTCAGAAACCTCTGCAGTGGCCAAACCCTAAGAGGACCCAGAGGGACCACTGTCACTGCCACCAAAATCATACCTAACAGTGTCTGAAACTGGGCCATAACCAGTCTCTTGCCCAGCTGAAACTCCTCCAACAGGGCGAGCAACTTCATAACCCTCTGAGGGATGAGGGTAGTTGACATTGTGAGTGTGTTTAGACATAGACCCACAAACGTTGTGTGCTGTGTAGGTTTGAAATTGCTCTTTTTCATATTTCCCTTCAATCCCAAGGCTTCATTGTACGCAGCGACTCTCTTTGTGTCTTGTACAACCTGACTGTGTGCTGGGGTGCAGATCAGCCAGTCGTCAAGATAGAGCAGGATCCTCAAGCCGAACCTTTGAAGGGAGCAAAGGATGGCTGCAACCAGACCTTCATTGACAGAAAAAGGCTAAATGGAAGGGCCTTGAATTGGTAAGCCTGCCCCTAAAAAGCAAACCACAGACACTGTCTGTGGTCTGGGCAGATGAAAATATGTGTGTTTTAGGTCCAGTGAAGTGGACCACTCTCCCACTTCTATGGACATGAGGATCTGTCTTTTGGTTAACATTTTGAAAGGCAGCTTCTTCACAAAGGTGTTTAGCTGCCTGAAGTCTAAGATGGGGCACAGGCCACCATCTTTTTTTGGAATAAGGAAATATGTGGAGTAGAACCCAGCGAGCTGTTCGCTGGAGTCTGCACTTTACCAGTTCCAGGTGCAACTGGGAAGCTACTTCGACAGCAGGCCCCCTGACCCCTGGGGATGCTCCCCTGAGGTCCACAAGAGAATGGCTGAAACACTTGCTGACAATACAATGGGTGTTTTGCACCATCACCAGAGGCTACAAACTCTGCACCTTCTCTTCTGCCATAATCCCTAGACCATGATGCCTGATGTGGAGGCTGAGAGCCCCAGGGCCTATATCTGGCCCCACCTGTTCTGTTGAATGATTGCTGAACACAATCCCCTGTGCGGTGGGACTTTTTCACCTTTGTCCAATATCCCCTGCGAGTGACAACAGACATGTTAATGAGATCCTTCCTCATGTTTTTTTAGGCAGGGAGGTCTGTGCCAGTCAGATCTGCCTGCAAGCCAGCATGGTTTAAGGCATGGATGCCCCCACCTCCCTTGTAAGCTTAGTATGAGCTGTAAGAGCAGAGTCAATTAGACTCATGGTGTCCTGATCATCTGGATTAGCAGTCTTTCTAATAGCTGCCAACAAAATAGCCAGAGCATTGCCTGACCGGGCAACTCTTGCGGCAGCATTATATGTAAGGCACACCAGGCGGTCTGTCTTATGACATTCCTTGACCGGACAAAGTGGATTTGCTGTCATCCACTCCGGACCTAAAGACGTCAAGGCTTCCATTTCCCTCTCTATTGGTGCCATGTCTGCCAGACAGTTCTGAGGACCATAATGAGGATTGGTGAGCTTTCTATGGCCTGCATTAAATTGTGGAGCACCAGCTGGGATGTCCCATGCCTTCCTTAGCATGTGTAAATAACCTGCAGCTGCAGGGATTAAAACTGATGGTTGGGATTGTGAGATGCCAGCCCAGACCCCCCCCTACAGGAGCTGGAGCCTCTGCTTGCAGACTTAGCCCCACAGTTTTTGCTGCACTCAAAATTTTCCCCAAAATGTCAGTAGGGACCACACTAGCTACTGTGATCTGACCCCTACCTTACATAGTGAGGTTTTGAGACCCCTTCCTCCACTGTTGCAGAAAATTAGAATCATATGTGTACAGGGAAAGGACATCAGGTTGATTAATTGTCTCCTGATAAAAAGGTAAAACATCATGGGGGACATGTTTGTCTCTGGAACCAAACCCGCACCAGGACGCTGAGCCTCAATCTTGCCCAGTCTGTCAGAAAGGCACTAAATAGCTGCCAGTATTTCCAGCTGGGTCTTTTGTCCTTGGTCTCCAAACAGGGGGAGCCAAAGGTACATGGCCTCCCAGGAGCAGAATCTTCAATGGCTGCCATTAAATATGCTACTCCCAGACAATGGGGGCAATCCTGCCATCACAGGAGTCCATGGTAGCATGGCAGAAGCAATACAAGTGAGAGGCCATCCTCACGCCAGCTATGAATAGCTAGGACTGGAAAAACGGACCAGTACAATTGAACTGGCAAAAATGTAAAGCAAACAAAACAAAATCCACCTACTGCCTAAGAGGGGATAAGAGTAACACAAAAAGCACTAGTAAAAATATGGTGCCTTCCTTATGGGGATATATGGATAGTAGTGATATTGACAAATTGCCAAAAAAAAAAAAAGAAATAGACCTCACTACTGAGGATGTATTTATTTATTTATTTTATTTATATAGACAACAAAAATGTTCACACACTGTGCAGGAACACACAAGGGGGAGGTTGAAACAAAACAAAACAAAACAAAAAAAACTTTACTAACTGTGAAAAGTGAGCCAGCGGGAAAAATACACTGAATGAACACAAACTCCACTCAACTCCTGGGAGAAAATATAAAGAGATGAGAAAAGTAGCACTTACCAATCTGTGGAATAAGGGATTTTACTTGTCTTTCTTACCAGGCTTAAAAGAAAACAGAGTAGTTGTGCGCACATCCAATCCTGTTTCAGGTCAGGTGCCGGATAATCAGGAGAACCCAACAGAGAAAAAAAGAGAGGCGTATCCGCACACTGAATTAAGGCTCCCAAAATCTTTAATTTATTAAAGATTTAAATCTTTAAAACAATAATAATAACTTGGATTAATTTTTATGAAAAACACTTTTGATTCTTTTGATCGGTGGACCCTTTTGGACTTAAGGAAAATAAATAACTTACTGTGTAATCGAGAAATAGACACATTCTGACTTTGTGACAGCTTCAGAGGAAGGGAGTCACTACTTATTTTTTTGTCATGCCTGTAAATCTGCATGAATTTTGGTCTTCTCTGGTGCTCATGAGTTCAGTTAAATTAAATGAGCTGAGCTAATGATGTGCTGCATCTCTATATTAAACATTGATATTTGGATGTGCAATCTGAACAGATATCTAACATTAGCTCCAGTGGATAGTCAACAATCCAGTGTTATACATCCAAAGAACTTCTATAAACATGAACTGCTTGGCAACCACACCAGGTGTCTAACTGAGACAGGCCTTTATTTGTCAAAATGTGTAGCTACACCTGGCTAGTAAAAGGGACTAGGAGTTCAGTTGGGACTAGGCTTTTAATTTAAGTTTTACAGTATTCTCACATCTAACCAACCAAACAGTGGAACCGTGGACTAACTAACTAGATGACTAACAAGACTAACTAAGATGGTTTGGTGAGTTTTATTTTGGTTCTGTTGAATTTGAATGAAGTGCGTTTTACAATGAGTCAACAAGACAATTAAGCCAACATTAGTCTCAGCTTTTCGTGCTTCATCTTCCAGATTGTAGTCAGAAAGCACAGGGGAGACTGTTGTCTCAACACCATGAAAGCCTTAGTTTCTTTGTTGCTGTATGAGTGTAAAGTGCACTGTCACTGCAGGCTGCTCTCAGATGGAGCACGATGGAGTCTGTTACTTGTCACTGATCTGCAATGTTCAGTATTAACCACCAGAGGGCAGGCTACTCCCACAGATGTAAAAAGACTGGTTTCCCATTCATGTCCCCTCCTGTTATTCTAGCTGAACACTGCACTGCACCATCTGATCGTCTAATTAGGTGAAAATATACTACTTATTGCGGCAAATAACTGATTTATATTGACATGTGTATTACAGCCCTGAAGACTTTTTATGTTATGTTCTGGCTTGAGGAAAAACGGCAAATAAAACAAAAAGGATGTAACATCTGGGTGTATTTCCATGACCACATTAACAGCACACACTGTTACTTTTCAGGTTAATGTGTGACTAGATGTTCCTTCCTCTGCTCCTGTTTGTGTCGTCTTTATGGCTCCCTTTCACACAAGAAAGGCTGGGACCTAAACTTTGACCCCTGATAGTTCTCCTGATAGGCCGTCTGTCTCAATGTTGAGGTCCAATGGTCGCCATGGTGATCCATTCCCATGACAACTCTGTAACCCGAGCCACCAGTCAGGCAGGACAGGTAAGCATGACGATGTGAATGATTCAGGCGGCAGGTGTGTGTGGAGGCAGGGCCAAAAGACAGGGGGAGAGTGAGAGAGAAGAGCAGTGTTTAAACAGAGAGAAAGCCCAGACAGTAATAAATGGTTCTGTGAGTTAAAAAGAAAAAGGAAACAATGCTGGAGGAAGGAAAGGAGACTCAGGCCACTGAGACCGAGGAGGACGAGGATGATGGGACATTCACTAACATCTCTCTGACAGATGACACAGGTAAAGCCTCAAAGGAATTTTCAGCAATTGCTTTGGTGATCCTTTTTTAAGTTAGCCCTTATATGCCCTTCATTTTCTATGTACACAAAACAAACAACAGTACACTTCCTGATTATCTGTGGCTAAGGATCCAGTCAAAGCATTATCCAAAGCTTCTCTCCTAACATGGCAGATGAGATCTGCCAAGACAAAGACACTGACTCTCTACATTTCTAAATCCCTCTCTGTTTTAAATGTGCAGTTTTACTCTATGTATTTTCTATAACTAAAACTGCCTTACTCTTCATAGATACATTCTAAATACTTGCTCTTCAGGTCTAAAGTGACTATTTGTCTGTCTGATTGTTAAAGTATCTACAGATTTAATCAAACTTATCATTTCATGATATATTTATTTCTCTGTTGTGAATGACAGTACACACATGACAGACAGTTAAAGCAGTTGTTACAAGCATGTGACTGAACAAAAGACCACGAGGCAGGGCAGAGACAGACAGCTTGTAAAACCAGAGTGTTTATGCTGGTGCATTGTGCTGTAACAAGACTGAGGTGTGGCTCCTACCAAAGGTGCATTGCTTTGTTTTTGGTGTTCACTGCATATCTAGGTAGGGTAATCCTCATGATATGAGGTAATAGTGACTTCTAGCTGCATTTACTGTGTATCTTGTAGTTTTTACTGAGGCTTAATGCTTGAATCAACAACTATCAAGGCATCTATACCTATATGTAAATGACCAACATCTTCAATACAATTAAACAAACATTAACAATTTGAATACCGGTATGAATTAAGTAATGGTCGGGTGAGCTCAGAGACAGAAGTGGTCCTGAAGTCCTTATACAAACATACATTGTATGCAACAACATACATTATATGTAAAAACAGCATTGTTGTTATATACTTCATTGAAACAAGTTGTGAACACAACATTGCCATATCATCACATCATAAATTGACATGATGAACTTGTGAGCAAAAAGTTGTTTATTTACACATCCAGCAGTTACAGAGCAGCATTATTATTCATTTAGAGCACAGGTTCTCAACTGGTCCAGCCCCAGGATCCTGATCTCTCCTTAGTCATTAGTTCAAGGTCCTCATAGTTTAATACACACAGCTTCATACTTGGGATTGGCCATGTCATTGAGCTAGTTTGCTGTTTCCGTCAAGTAGCTGTCTGTTAGTTACTCACTCCACAGCAGAAAATGGCACTTAAAAATAAAAGCTCTGTGCCCAAAATCCACTATACTTCAAAATAAAATGTGTTTATTTTTACAAACTTGACAGGAGTCACTTGCGGTCGATTCACAATGGACCCACGACCCACTTTTGGACCACAACCCAACTGTTGGGAACCGCTGATTTAGCATACTAGTTCCCAAACTATGGTCCATGTACAAGTAGTGGTAAGCAAGCTCCCTCTAGTGGTATGCTGAGGAACATCTGATTTTTTTTTAAGTATTAATTTACATTTATATATCGGTATCAAAATACAACATTTCACGTTGCGTAAAATAAGCTTTGCCTTTCCTGTAATATTTTTCTTTCAACATCAGCCTGCTAGGTAGCCACATTCATGAACTTAGTGTTAGCATTTGTCTATGATTAGTACCAAGCTAAACTCTGGTGGCAAGTTAGTAAGTGGGGAAAAAAACACTGCAGTCATGGGTTCAAACAGGAACTACTAGGAAGAGAACTGCGGATCAGGAGAATATATAAAGCAGCCCTGTTGAGACTAAAGTGAATGACAATCAAGTGCTAGTGGCTACTCAGGCAGTGGCAGTGAAGTCTCCAGTGCACCACCTGATGAGGAGCGTCGGCCCTTGAGGTGTATGAGGGTTGTTTGGAAGAGTTTGAGTGCCCATTCTACTGCTACTATTTAATGCAGTGTGGCTGAGACTGACAACGGTCAACAATAAATAATCTTTTGATTATGAATAAACCTGCCTTCTGCATGAACTGTCCATTAGCCCACGCTATTATACTTTAACGTCGGTCATAGTGGTACTTGAAGAGCCTAATGCTTTCAGAGGTGGTACGCGGTGTAAAAAATCTGAGAACCACTGATTTAAAGTCATGTTTTAAACCACCTGATGAATGAAAGTCTAATATTCACTCTCTGTTAGCTGTTTTTGATCTCTGCTAAATGTTACACTGAATTCACCACTAACTGTGTCTGTTCGCTGTTTGGGCCTGAGCTGTAGTGTACATTGGAATTTAGAGCTTTTCCACTAAACAACAGCTGCCTGCTGTGGCTAAAAATAATATTATGAGTGGTGAGAGTGAACTAAAACAGTAAAGTCGCAGCTGGAAAGCTAAACAATGAGCTGTAACTCACTGTAAATCTCTGTAAAGCTGAAGGGAGCTGCAGATTCAGCTGATAACTCTGTAGGATTCATCATAGGGGCGACTCTTTTCACATGGTCACATAAGCCTACTTTTCACATTATTTGTGACATTGTTGTTATTGATTAGTGTTTTTAAAAAAGACAACAGACAATCTTCCTCTAACAAACAAAAAAGTGACTTCCCAAGCAAAAAAAACACACCCTTGCTCAATTTTATACAGTCAGGGGTTTTGCTTCTACACAAGCTTATATTAACTTATGTTAGCAGGATAGATTCTTTTGTGGAACTGATGCTACTGAGTCAGTTTCCTGACTCTTCTTGTGCTTCTGTTACATAACACTATAGTTTCGCATTTACCATTATGTGTTTATTTCCACGCCAGCAGATATAGGCCAAAGACATGGTTGAAAGCTAAAAAAATGTAAAAAATAATAATAAAATAATAATTTTTAAAAAAGCAGTAAGTGGACCCTGGGTTTTAAAGTTTGTTTCCTGTATTCTGGTGACTTTTGAATAATAGAAATAAAATAATAAGGACACTGCATAAGCATTTTTTACAATATATATACATTTATCTGGTTTAGTTTTTGATTCATGAGGGAGGCCAGGCTGTAGGATTGGCTCACGCCAGGGACCCACAGCCAGCTTTCCTTCTTGGCCCACACATCCCTGAGTGGATGCCTTAGCAGACAAGAAAGCAAGAGGGTGAGAAAAAGATGGAGGGAGAGTAGACTGGTGGTAGGCTACTGGATAAAGCAGCAGTGTCTCGGGGGTTTGGTTAATTGGCTAACAAGCAGCAGCTTATGGATCTCAAACAGGAAGCAGAGATGCAGCACAGTGGCTGCAAAGATATCACACGCAGACATGTATGGTATGATAATCTTCACATCGGCCACCACAGTCACTCCATGCATACAGACAGACAGACAGACAGACAGATGGGGAGACAGAGAGTTGAATGCACAAAAACAAACACACACAGTCTGATAGGGATGACATCATTGGTCAGATTTTCACTATCAACTGCGGCTGTGACTGTCTGCATATGTGTGTGTGGTATGTTACCAGGGGGAATGACTGAGAGCCTGAGCAGCTGGAAGGACTGCAGCAGCTGTGTGTGCGTGCGTGTGTGTGTGTGTGTGTGACAGAGAGAGAGAGTGAGTGCGAACGCGCGCGTGCGCAGTAGTTGCTCCCCCTGTCGGTCGATGTGGTCGCACACATACAGTGACGTCACTACCATTATTTTCATCATCATCATCAACACCAACACAGAGCCTGTAGTCTGTTTACAGGGTCACTCCGCCAAACGGAGAAGACATTTCTTGCAGTAGGTGAGTCTAAACGCCGGCACGTGCCAGATGTTTTTTGTAACAGAATAGTTAGAGCAGCGTCAGCTAAACGACAGGCAGCCTCGCCATTTCCATTTGAAGCTAAAGCTAGCTAGCAGCAGTTAGGTTGTATCGTTAACAGTTAGCAGCACTCCGGCGAATTCCACTCGCCACTTTATGAAATGTCAGTATCAACGAGTCGCTTCCAGATATGAGACCAATTAGATTATTTCGTTATGGTTACATCTGGTGAGACACTAACCTCACATTTGGTGTTAAAGTAGGGGGTCCCTTAGCATAGCTAGCCACACCGCTAGATAGCTTACATAGCTAATACATACGCATCCATTGTCGGACGCATCCGACTGTGTCCTCTGCTTTAGCCAGTATGTTGTCCGAACGGTTGCTGATGTCCACCAATTGATCAGCACACTGTGTTATACTGGATGTGACATCGTATTTGCAAGTTGAGTAACGTTAACGACGCTCACACGTTTTTGGGCTGTTGTGGAGTTCAGCTGAATCTGTTTACGGACAGTGGACAGCTGTGTCCAGCTCAGCTAGTTCTGGAGCCTGTCGGAAGATGTTTCATCGATTATTGAACTATGTGAAAGACGAACTAATGAACAAAGAGGAAACAGAATGAAAGCAACTGGACTTCAACAAACTGCGTATATTGTGGCTGTCCGATAATACAATTATGGCTCTGAATGGGAACTTTGATGTGCTGTTACCAGACATTAGTCTTAGGTTTATTTGTGACTGTCGTGGCAGTTTAACCTACATAACATTGTTGGAAAGTAGACAGACTCAATAATTACACATCTAGAGAAGCGTTTGGCTCCAAGCAAGCATCTCAGTGATATTTTGTAGGTCAGCAGTAGGCAGCAATCATCACATGATGTCACACCCTGGCCCTGGGTGCGGTGCCAGCTCCCACCCAGTTCCCATCACCTACAGCAGGCACAGATCACATGCGTTAACTTACTGTTTTAACTTAGACGGCTTTGATACACTGACTGACAGTAAACCCAGCAGGAATCATGTTCAGCCACATATTATGTGAAACATCTTTGCATAGAAAATCCAGGCTAGGCAGTAATGTTATATGACTCTGTTCACACTGTAGTTTTTATTATGTCCTGCACATATTAAGCCCAGAGTTTCCCCTGTGGTCATATTATGGATGTGGAGCACCTCTGCTAACATAAAACTGCCAATCCACAGAAATATGACAAAAGCTTGTATGTCTAGTCTTCAATAATGCTTGGAAATTATATTTTAAAAGATCACACTATTGACTATTTAACTTTGTAATGGGGCAAACTCCCAGTGATTTAATTTTTTTGTAAATTACATTTTTTTGCAGCTGAAGACTTGAATTTTGTGAAGTCCGCCAGGCATGCAGAAAGTCTTAGTATTACAATATAAAACATGAAGGGAATATTTAATGATTTTTGTTATATTAGGGACTGCTCTTTACTTATCAGAGGAGGGGTGTGGCTGGGGTGTGACTGCGCCCTTCCCTCTCATAAATAATGAACAGTTCCTTAAAAACAAGATTATTTAATTAGCTCTATAACAAAAAAAACTTTTTATTCAACAAATAAATACTATTATAATGTTACCCACTCAGAATTTCTGTCGATAATGTGATTTGTCTTTGTGAAAAACAAATTATAATGTTATTTATAGCTCAAAGAACACACATTAGGTTTATCATAGAAACGTTGTATTGACATGAACTCGTTTAATAAATCATTATGCACATTTATTTAATTAATGTAACAGAGCTGAACTCTCTGTGACAGAATTGTCAGTCAACAGACAGAGTTGAAGTCAAATAAAATACAAATTAATGCACAAACACAAAGAACCAGAAAGCACACAGAAAGACATTTTTAGCACGGGTCATCGTTTTTTTTTTAATTTTTCAGATTGTTACCGAAAACAGTTTTTACATAGAAAACTCAAAACACAAATCTGAGAAGATGTGACTTTGTAACCAAACTGACCAACATTCAAACAAGATTACAGTAACTGTGAAAGATCTATTTTTTTTAATGTGAGAATTCAGCAGACATCAACTACAACTAGTGATGAGACAATCTATAGAATTTAACATTGCAATACAAAAATGTGACAACATCAGTCAGAGAACTGAACTATGTCACTATTTTTAAACTATGATTCTTATTTTGTTTGGATTTAGAATGGCTACAGAGTCTACCTGTTACTGTGGAGGCACACCCAATAGCAATATTATTTCATGAATTTATAAAAAATTATAAAAAATAGAAAGCTTAACAGTACTTGGGCAGCATTTCCACCTTTTTGGAAACCAGGAAGTGACACAGGAGTCCTTGTGATATAGCTAATCCCTTTTATGCCTGATTAAGTGATGTTTTTGTAGAACTTGCCAAAAATCTGGAACAAATCTTTAAGTGCCAAAATGTTCATAGAAAATTGTATTTTAAAACAAAATGATTATAGCAGAACATTTTTACATTGATGTCATCAGGATGTACTGTTAGTTTTAGATTTAAGGCTTTAAGGCTTTAAACACATTTTTTAATTGTTTGAAGTTGTGATTTCTTGTGTGGGACAAAGCTGTTTTCTGGCAAAGGGCACGTTTTGAAGGAAAAAAATGAAATCAGATCAAAACATTTTAGAAACCATATTTATTTATTACTTATATATGTCTTTTAAAAAATAATGTTTCACCCCAAAAATGGAATTTGTGTGTCAATAAGTTACATTATGATTTTTTTTTTTTTTTGATAGGAAAAAATGAAAATGAATACACCATTATTACATAATACATTGAAACATAAAATGTGCTATTTCACACAATAAAAACCTTATGTTTAATGTGATTGTTGTTGAGGCCATCATGTACTAATTTAAATGATCACAAGAACAGATGTGTCAGGATGTGGGTTGCTTACCACCTTGACTGAACAGTTTCCCGGGGAAACCCTGAATCCCCAGTACATGTTGTTACGTCTATGAACACAGAGGTAGATAATGGCAGGAATATCTGCTGGCTTTTGAAATATTCATCATATTACAGCATCCTATTATCTGCAGACTGCAGACTGCTTTCTGGAGCTCACAGTGTGTGTTATTGTTGTGTTCCAGTGGCCAGTGGATCTGCAGCCCTGTATACTAAACAGGAGAACGAGCTTTTCATCATGAACTGCGACATAGATGGTATGCCTGCAGACATGCAACTTGAGGGTTGCATCATGTAATCATAATGAGGTCATGTGTTGTGATTTGTGTCTAAGTATCAGTGCTTGTTTCTATTGCAGGAGACATGGAGAACCAGGTGGAGATGGAGGAGAAGACGAGATTAATAAATCAAGTTTTGGAACTTCAGCACACACTGGAAGGTAACACACATACACACACACACACACACACACACACACACACACACACACACACACACACACACAACTTAATCTATATGTAAATCCTTGTCTAGCTCTAATACAAACTAGCGTAAATAAGTGCCCAAACATTCTTTTTGCATTTCTGTCTTTAATGCTTTTTTGAGCATGAAGGTTTAAAACACTCTGTGTACTGCTGCTCTTTCCTCTCTTCTGTTCCTCAGCTTAGCCACGCTGCTGTCTTGATATGGTGCTGTGCTAATGCACTCGCTCTACCTCTCCTCCACGCTCCCCCCCATCTCTTTCCACAATCACAAACACCAATGCCTGTGAGCTCAAGGTTTTGTCCAGTGGATGGCAGAGTTTTTCAAGTACAAGTAGTGATAGCAGGAAACCTGAAACATCTGTCAGGTGAATTCAAGATTGTGAATTCAGCTTTTTAATCTGTTAGCAGTTCCCTGAGCTGCATGATGTCATGGCCAAAACAGTTGCATTCAGCTAAATGTCATCAACCAGCTTTTTGTTATTGATAAAAATGCTTATGCTGGCTAAAGGGAGCCTCTTTAAATCTAAATAGTGTGACAGTATGACAGTATCTTGAATTTGTCATGTAAACAGCATATTCCATTTTGGTATTCCAAATTAATACTTTTTCCAAATGTAGCATTCTCCAATGAAGACCAGGAATTATTCTGGTTTTAACAGGGTTATTTGAAATACTGTCTTTTTTAGAATAAGGGGAAAAAACTGAATATTTTGTGCATGTAACCATAGTCACTGTTCTATTGACTCAAGTGGCTTCACCTCTTGATAAAAAAACCTCATTAACAAAAAAGACAAGCGTGCACATTAGTGCACAGTCTTTTTTTATCAGTCTGTCCCACTCATAGATGCAACTGTTCACCACGAAATGTGGACATTTTACACATCGTGCAAAAACAGCAATTTTGAGAAGGAGATAAACCTACAACAGGGCAGGTAGACATCACTGGATTTATTTCCTAAGTGATTTCTGTGTTTTAGCCTTCTGTTCTTTATCTTGTTTCTAGACCTGTCAGCGCGGGTTGACGCAGTGAAGGAGGAGAACCTGAAGTTAAAGTCTGAGAACCAGGTTCTTGGTCAGTACATTGAAAACCTCATGTCTGCCTCCAGCGTCTTCCAGACCACTGACACTAAGAGCAAACGGAAGTGAGGTACCCTCAGAAAAAACCCTGAAGTCCCAGGCCAGCAGCTGGGAGAGGAGACCCAGCGTGGAAACATGGAGAGGGATTTGTTTTCTCAGCAGACCTGGGCAGTTTCTCTAACTGTTTGAGCTCACTTAACTGAGTCAAAACTAACAATTTAATAATTCGAAAAACAAACTGGCTTTGTCACCCGTCCTGCAGCCTCAGAAATGGATCCATTTAATGTTAGTCTGGCCCAGGTCTGTTTTGCAGCAGCTTCCTCTCCACACTACAGACGAAGTAGACGTCACTCTTTAATCACCAACAGAAAAACAGAAGCAGACTATGTATATGAGGTGGTTAAAGGTCTTTGTACCTTCAGTTTCTTCTAAATGCGCTCTGTCAAAGTAGTATCTGTAAAATAATTCTTAGCTCCGCTTTACCTGCTTGGTTTTCTGTTTGAGGACAATTCTGATTTTCTGTCGTTTTCCCAACTTTCTGACAGTGTTCTTGTCTCAAAAACAAACCATAAATATTATTAATACAGACCATGAACCTCATTTCAACACCGATTTATTTTCGTATTTATTTTTTGTAAAATATTTTCTACGTCAGCTGGATCTGAGTTTTCAGAAGTCTTGGATGTCATCATGTCTACTACCCCATTTCCACCAATGTGGAACTGGTTCCGTTCCATTTCCCACACCTAATTTTAAACTGTTCAAGGCATTGCTACCAAAAATAAATTCGTTCAGAACCTGAAGAATTG
Source organism: Cephalopholis sonnerati (assembly GCA_019142605.1). Lineage (NCBI taxonomy): Eukaryota > Metazoa > Chordata > Actinopteri > Perciformes > Serranidae > Cephalopholis > Cephalopholis sonnerati. The sequence continues at coordinate 5,196,470 of JAGQAX010000003.1, forward strand.
GTTCTCAGTTGGAACCAAAAAATAGTAGGTTTGTCCTAACCAAAGTAAGAACTGTGACAACATCAGTGGGCGTGTCATATTCTACAGGGTCAGAAAGACAGGAGGGGCAAGTCAAGTGGGAAATCATTGGGGGGGAAAAGCTTGTGCAGTGGTCTCATTCATAGTTTTCCTGTGCTTAATTTTTGTGTAAAAACAAGCATCTGTGATAGAAGAACAAAAGTTTGCAGGTAATGAAATCTGTGATAATGCTCCTACTGTTTACTTCTGTTGTGCATTGTCAGCGCCCTATATTTGTGACACGTCTTAATTAAAATGGCTCCGCACAACTGCTGGAAACCCCATATGGTTTGCTTTATAGCACCAAGATTCCAAGAATCATGAACGCAACCAGTTCAAGAATGGGAGCTAATTTGGTGGAGAAGGGTTAGATTTAGAGCATGACTGTATTCCTCCATTTAGAAGCTGGCAAACTGAACAGTATTACTGAGAATGAAAAATGTATTTTGATCGCATGTATGAGGTTTTTTTGTTTAAAAGTTGAGTATATCTAGTGAAATGTCTCACCACTGAGAGCTCAGCAACAATGCAGGTACAAGCACAGAGAAACTAAGAGTTGTGTTAACTCCATAAAAGTGTAGATCTGAACTAATATCAGTGATGTTTTTACTGCAAATGGCTGAATTTATAAATTATAATAACACAAGATTTTCTTTCTGGACTTTCTTGTAATTCTTTTCAGTTGATGTCATGAATGAGTGTTTCGGCCCAAACTGGGATGTAAAACAAAGGAAATGGTCATAAAAGCTGCTGGGCTCTTTGAGAGACAAATCCTGCATTAATTCATTTTGTGTCTTACCCTTTAACGTTCATGGGGGGAGGGGACTAACCAGGCCAAATGACAGGAGGAGGTGAGACGAGGAAATGAGGAGGCAAGAGATGCTTTATGTGCAAGCAGTAAAGAGGCTTTGAGTGCTATTGATCCACTCAGCCAGGCCTGCAAGAGGAGGAGTCTGACCGTAAAACGTGCTGATGTCCTCAGTGTGCAGCAGAGTGGAGGGTGTGTCCTCAAGGACCACTGCTGCCTCAGACACAAAGACAAAAGTCATGTCATCTTTAAATATTTTAATTCCCTTTAAAGTGAGGTATCCAGTTTAGTGATGTCTGGAAAGCAGTAATTCATGTATAAGCATCAGGTGACTATGGTGCTGTCTGAAAGGGAAGGAAGTGGTAATATTACAGGATGCTATAAACCCTGTATATGCTGTGATGTATTTATTTTGATATTTTTTAACAGTTGTACTGTAATATTTCATTCATCTCTGTCTGATTGCTGAATATCCCAGACCTACACACACCCTGATACCAACTGTCTTGTGTGTAGACACCCTGCACCTTTGCCTTTAAACTTTTTTGTTTTAATAAAAACCTAAGATCAATCCTTTAGCAGGGTCTTTTGTCACCCACACAACCCTACATCACCCATCAAAGGGCCCATTTGCATATTGAGAAAGATTATATTTTAAATTAAGGTATTAAGAAACCTTTTATCGCCAGACTTTTCTGAGAAGTCCTTTTTATGCCTCTGCGCCGGTGATAGGTGAGGACGAAGGTCTGCTGTCCATCCCATACTTGTGAATGCGATATCTCAAGAATTCCTTGAAGGAATTTTCCCAAATTTGGCATAAACATTCACTTGGACTCAATGATGAATTGATTCGATTTTGGTGGCCAAAGGTCACTGTGACCTTGCTTCCATTTAATTCTTGGGAACAGAATATCTCAAGAATGCTTTGAGGGAGTTTCTTCAAATTTGGCACAAGCATCCACTTTGAGTCCAAGATGAACTGATTAGAATTTAGTGCTCCAAGGTCAAGGTCACTGTGACCTTTCGTCAATCTCATTTTGTGAACATGATATCTTAAGAACTCTAGAATTTCTAAAAATTTAGCACAAATGTCCACCTGGACTCACAAATGAACCAATTAGAATTTGGTGGTTAAATGTCAGTTTGACCTCAAAAAACATGTTTTTCGCTACTTATGTCAAAACTTGACCAAAATGTCTAGTACGATATAATGATGAAGTGATGGCATTTTATATTCCAAAGGTCAAAGGCCAGCTCCACTGTGACATCATAACTGTGCTGATTGTATACATTTTCTGTGCTGCTGGGATGAAGATGTGTGTGAAACATCCATGTTTTCACTGACATGGATGTAAACTGTAAGAGAAATTTGACTGGTGCGCAGAGGTGTACAACTGCGGCGTGGTAATTCTAGTTTTATTTGAAATGAAAGCAGGTTCTCTTTAACCATGTAGCACTATTTAATGGTATCAGCATATTAACACATTTCTGCCATGTTAAAAGTACCTCTGCCACAGGGTGCTGAGTAGCTCACCTGATAAAGCAGGTGCCCCATGTGCAAAGGCTCTGCCTTGCTGCAGCAGCTGCAGGTTTGATTCTGACCTGCAACCCTTTGCTGCATGTCATTCTCTCTCTCTCTCCCCCTGTCACGCTACCACTGTCCCACAAATAACAGCCAAAAGCTCCGATAAATATTCTAAGAAAAAGTACCTCAGCTGCTTCATCAGAATTTGTCTGCTGTTTCCTTCAGCTTTGTGGCAATTAAAAAAGATTAGCTGTTATTTCCATGTAAGTGTGTGTTTGCACGGCCTAAGAAGTATTTGTTACAATAGCATTTATATCATAATAATAATACCATGGTAGTTTTTCACTGGAAACCAGCTGTTTGCATTCAGATTAGCTGAACATAAAATACTGATAAAGATATTTATTTAAAGATATGTACATCTGTGTAACCCATCTGAGGTTCAAAACAGGTAAAAAGAAAAGTCTATTTGCACACTGGAAAAGAAAACCAGGGTTCCCATGGTTATGGAAAACCTGGAAGTCATGGAATTTCACAGTCACATTTCCAGGAATTAAAGTTATGGAATTAGTAAAAAACATTAAAAGTTTTTGAAGTCATTGAATTTTGTTGTGTGTAATTAATTAGTTGCAGCAATCTTCTGTGGATAACCTTCCATGTGATGTACCTTAACATCAGATTTATTTTCTGTAGCTGTCTGTAACGTGCGTTGATGGGTGACATTTTGTTTACCATCATGTACGTTTCTTCAGTTTCTCCTCATGTTCCATCTCTCCCTTCATGAATGCCAGCTTTTTTTAAAATCAGAATCCTTGAAAAGTTATGTAAAAGTTTTGAAACTTTGTCAATGAAAATGTTTGGGAACCATGGAGTATATTTTAAATGAAGATATTTAGAAACCTTTTATTGCCAAAGACTTTTCTGAGAAGTTGTTTTCTGTCAATTAGTTTGAAAGTAGGTTTTCTTTAACCATTTAACACTCAAACTGAAATCAATCCAAAATTAAGGACATAATTTGCCTCATTTGATTGGACTTTTGACAAATGTTTTTTGTATTAAATAGTTTTATTTTCAAGAGCAATGTACAATTTGCAAACAAATGTAAACAGGGATATCTGCCAGAATCTGACAAGAACATGAACTACAAAAGCTTGAGACAATATAAAACAAATAAATTAGCATCAATGTTTTCCCCAGGCAACAATCTAGGATCTGAACTCCAGCTAGTCTAGATATTCTGGGAAAACACAGCTGTGTACTGACTGAATGAGACATGTTTTCACAGGTTTAATATCCAGCTGTTTGCTGCAGAAACCCACAGATTTACTCGTCTTACTGACAACTGATGGCCAAGGCATTCAGTGTTACAGCATTTCAAACAGACCTAGGCTCAGAATAAGCACACCAGTGGTATATTTCAAGAAAACTGCCTCAAGTCACTCAAAACACTGCATTATTAAATCTTTATTCATTCCAGCATAAAACAAATCATAAACAAAATCAATAAATAGGGTCATCTGTGCTAATCCTCAGCTTGTAGAATGCTGTAACTTAGTAAAAAACACAGAAGTAACTGATGCTCCTTACAAACTACCTAAAATCTAAACAGAACATCCATATTTAAAGAGGTAAACTTTTAAACCTAAGCTGAGGCGACTTGTCAGCTGAAATGTCCTGACGATGCAGTAACATCTCATACAGCCTTTCCTAGCAGCCTGGAGTCCTTTGCTCCTGGCCTGTGATTGAAACTCGAACAATTTCAAACAAGGAAGGAACTTTGTCAAACTGTGTCCTCGAAACATGTTCTTTAAAACAAAGGACACGAGAATAAAGTCTAACTTCTGAGATGTTGCCCCTATGATATGCTGTAAAATGGTATGAACAAGTGAAGTCGACAGCAGCGAGGTCGCTCTCTACTGCTTTCACTCACAGAGGAGACACACTGGGAAATCTATGGTGGCATATATACAGACAGAAGACTGACAGCAGAGACCGGGTGAACGGGGACAGTCATGGAAGAGGTGGGCCCTTTTAGGCTGACAGGCATTTTGACAGCAACAGCTTAGAGAAGGATGAAGGAGGGAAAACATCTAAATGCACAGAGTCTCCAGGGGATTTATCCGCTCAATGAGCAGACAGGAAGGAGAGACGAGACGAGACGTGACGAGGTGAGGGATGATACAGGATGTGGTTTGTGAGACTGCGGACCTTTTGATGGGTGTGGCCGAGGGATGGAGGAGACGTGGGTGGGGCAGCCGGGGTGACTGCAGGCTACCAGGTGGTTTGGAGGAAATACATGCTGCTCCCCTCAGAGGGGGGAGCAGCAGCAGAGACGGCCCTTCCACTTCCTCCGCGTTGGGGGAGAAAGGACACAGTAGGCTGGAGGGTTCACCTCTTCAGTCTTTCCGTACCCTCCTCTTTCTCACAGCTTGTTTGTAGCTTTCTTCGGTGTCTCCTCCCTCCTTCGGCTGCAGACCAGAATTTGAGTGAAGGAAAAAGCAAATTTAACAGATGAGACATAAAACATCACTTTTGCATTTGCTGCATTACCAAAATGTTAACAAAGATGTAGTTAACCAAATCTGGAAATGTTATCAAGTCCAATAAAATTGACTTAATTAAATTAAGAACTTTTTAAATGCCAAATAAAATGGAGCACATGATCATTCTTAAAAGTGAAATCACTAAAAATGAAAATAAAAGCAGCCAGACTCCCTGACAATGCACGTATCTCACTAGGAGAAGGACACAGTGTCTGAGGCATGAAATAGTCTGAACAGGAGGGAGGTGAGTTAATGATCCTCTTCAGTGTCTTGTCTGCAGGCCACAAGAGAAGGTTAACCATGGGTGTGAGAATGACAATGGCTGAATCGATGATTGTGTGGCATTTATGGGTCCATGAGGTGATAAATACGGCAATGTTTTACACATGATGTGTTTAAGGTCTTGAGTACAGGTAATATGAGTTATAACTTGGGGTTTCCATCTGATACCTAGTTACCTAGACTAGGTAGTTACCTAGATACCTAAAACTAAAACAATTCTGATAGAGATGTATAATGATATACTTCAAAGCAACTAATGCACAACCCCAATTCCAAAAAAGTTGAGATGCTGAAAACAGAATGCGACTTTGCAATTCCCTTTTTTACCTATATTAAATTGACTACAGTACAAAGACATGCCAATAAAGATAGGACAGAGGCATGTTTACCACTGTGTGGCATCACCTTGTCTTTTAACAACACTCAAAAAGTGTTTTGGGAACTGAGGATGATAATTTGTTGAAGTTTTAAAAGTGACATTCTTTCCCATTCTTGCCTGATATATGACTTCAGCTCAACAGTCTGGGGTCTCTGTTGTTGTATTTTGTGCTTCATAATATTCCACACATGTTCAATAGGAGACAGGTCTGGACTGCAGACAGGTCAGTCTAGTACCTGCACTCTTTTAATATGAAGCCATGCTGTCATAACACATGCAGAATTGTCTCAGTGTCCTGCTGGAATAAGCAGGGACATCCCTGTAAAAGACGACAGCATGGATGGTAGCATATGTTGCTCCAAAACCTGTATGTACCTTTCAGCAGTCATGGTGCGTTCACAGATGTGAGAGTTAACCATGATGCCATGGGCACTAACACACCCAATACCATCAGAGATGCTGGCTTTGAACTTTGAGCTGGTAACAATCTGTGGATGGTCCTTTTCCTCTTTAATCTGGAGGACACAACATCCATGATTTCCAAAAATAATATGAAATGTGGACTCGTCAGTCCACAGCACACTTTTTCACTTTGAGTCAGTCCATCTCAGATGAGCTCAGGCTCAGAGAAATCTGCAATGTTTCTGGATGTTGTTGATATATGGCTTTCACTTTGCATGGTAGAGTCTTAACTTGCATTTGTAGATGCAGTGATGAACAGTGTTTACTGACAATGGTTTTCCAAAGTGTTTCTGAGCCCATGTAGTAATATCCTTTATACAATCATGACTTTCAATGCAGTGATGTCTAAGCAATTGAAGGTCATGGCCATTCACTGTTGGTTTTAGCCCCTTATGTGCAGAGATTTCTCCAGATTCTCTGAATCTTTTGATATTATGGATTATAGATGGTGAAATCCCTAAATTCTTTGCAATTGTGCTTTGAGGAAAGTTGTTTTTAAACTGTTGGACTGTTTAATCACACAGTTTTGCACGAAGTGACCGTCGTTGCTTCTTCACAACAGAGCCTTTCAAGGATGCCCCTCTCGTACTCAGTAATGATACTGTCATTTTTTACTAATTAACCTGTTTACCTGTAAAATGATTCAAACAGATGTTCTTGAGCATTCAACAACTTCCCCAGTATTTTGTTTCCCCTGTCCCAATTTTTTGGAATGTGGTACAGCCATTGAATTTAAAGCATGATTTTACAAAAACACAATAAAGTTTATCAGTTTGAACATTAAATACCTTGTCTCTGTACTGCATTCAAGTGAATATAGGTCAAAAAAGATTTGCAAATCATTGCATTCTGTCTTTATCTATGTTTTGAACAGTGTTCCAAACTATTTTGGAATCAGGGGTTGTACTATCAGGTACGGAAAAGCCATAAGTCACACAGTGGTAATGAAAATGTATTCAGAAGTAACCTATTAATGATGCATTTACCTCATAAATCATTTCTTGTGACAATTTTTTAATTATGTCGTTAAATGCATGTTTAAACAAAAGACCATTTTTAATGAGACATAACAAATGTGTGTATTGCGTAAATTAAACTAATGAGGTGATTGCTGAACACAACAGCAGAATAGTTAAGAGTGCAAGTACTAACAAGTCAATTGTGTGCAGAACATTATTTACAGTGACAGTTGTCCTTTTTTTCGGTATCCTAATGACAAATAAGACTCCCTGTTGTAGTACTGATACTTTAGGTACTGATGTATTCACTGGGGTTGGGCCAGTGTAAACATTTTCAAACTGGTTTGATATTTAGAGCTGATTCGCACCAGAAGGGTGTACCAAATTTTACCATTAGGTGTCGCACTTGATTCAGCAGCTGCTACAGGGTGAAACATAATCCCATCACATTATATCGGGTAACATCAGAGCCCTCTGTCTAACTGACTCTGTTAAAAATGCACTTCTGTTACCTCATGTGAAAAAACCACATTGGCTACCTATCAGCTGTGTGCTACAGATCAGACTGGAGATGTAACCACTTTAAAAGATGGATGAGTACGTGCTATCTTCCTATGTTTGTACTTTTTAAACAGAAAACACACATTATATTTTGTGATATTTACTGGAAATTACATACATTATAGCCAACAGCAAGTAGGTTGTTATTAGCGATGATTTAGAAACGTTAAGCTCCCCTGCGATCTCCCTCTAGCCAGCTGCCACCGTTTTGTATCGACATAAAGAGGCATTATATAGATGATGATTCATTTCAGCTTCATAAATCAGCCGTTCCCCGTCTATTGCGGCAAAGCCAACAACAAAAAACAAAAACAAAAACAGAGTGTCTAGAAAAAGTTCAGCTCTAAATGGCGCACCACGTTGCTTGCAGCCAGTTAGGACACCTCATTCACCAGCTTCAAATCCTGCATGTTTTCTTTGAGAGACAAAGTCTGCCGTATCTTGTCAACCCAAAAAACACATGAACTTGTTTACAAACAAACTCATCATGCGCCTCTCATTTCCCCTGCCACCTCTACTGAAATCTAATCTCCTTCATTTTGCTGTGCCTCCAGCCTGTCAGACACTAGCAGCTCTGTTAGTCCATTTATAAACAAACATAATATTACGTTAATCACGTTGTCATATTGCTTCTTTCTAATGCAATGACTTAGATTTAGCACTTAGAATTTGTCAGAACTTGTCATGATGACAAATCCTGGTTCAGATGGTTGAATTAAATCAAACCTGTTTAAGCTGGTACACAAACTGGACTGGGAAAACCTGAAATTGACCAGACTCTACTATCTGCCCAATTACCATATTTAAGACCTTTAAAAGGGCTGCAGACACCGGGACAGCTCTCCTACACAAGCTCAATAGTACGTCAGATTTCTTCCATCACCACAGTGTAAGGCAAGCACACAATTTGTTGTGAGCTGTGACTTTTGCTGTTGTGTTGGTAAACACATAAACATGATGTTCTAGCTGCTCACAATGAGCATGAGAAAACCTGCTACCCTTCCATGTGTGTTAAAACAAGTGTGGCTGCCAGTTCACACTTGTGGGACAAACAGACTGACTGACAGATGGAGTGTCGTGTAATAGCTGCTGTCATTGCTGTGAAAGTCCAGATATTATAGTGAAAAATGTCATCTGGTTAGTTTGGCGATGGCAAATTGCAGCTGTTTCTGGTCAATGAAAATAATCTTACTCTTTAACAAAAAGGTATGTCTCTGTGGGGATCCCCTCCATAATGTTGTTGGACACTCAGAATAACAATCTGAGCTGGTCAGTGATTAAAAAAACAACAACAAAAAAGCAATTTTAGTGAACGCGAACATGCGTTGAGTGGTTACACTGCAGCCTGTTGTTTCCTGGCTGCTGGGTGGAGTGACGGAGGCTAACATTAGCTCCAGAGCGAGTACCGACTCTGGCCCTAGACGAAATGCTATATACAATAACCAGCAGTAAATGCTATTAACAATATGTGCAAAGCTAACCATGCAAATTGGAATACCTACATTAAGGATAAAGGTAACTGTTAACGTTATGGTAGAGTTGACAGTAGTAAACATACGTGCAGTTTGTAAAAAAACATACACACTCAGGTCCTCAGGAAAGCAGCTCAGCCTTGCAGCCAATTTTAGCCAGTGGTCACTCGCGGTTTTTGCAACGAAGAAATCCCCTGCAGCCCAAAAAGTGTTTTCCCTATAGACCATCATTATAAAAGAGACGTCTGTAAAACTGCTGACAGGACACCTCAAACTGCAAACAAGGTCAGCTGTGGCAGCAAAATAAACAACAAAACAACGATCGGTATCAGCAGTGTATTGGCAGATATGGCTCTTACATGATCAGCGATCAGTATCAGCGGCATGAAAACAAGGAAATCTCTACTGTTGGATAAAAGGCAGAAGATAATGAAAGTGGTGAACTTGAGGGTCTGGATTCAGGTGTTAATTGCAAGAGTGCAAATGAATACTCAGATACCTATCAACAGCTCATGCTGCTGAGCAAGCAAGACAAACTCTCAATGACACCAACCTCATCCTCTAATGTTCTCTCAGGAGCTTTGCTCTCCTCTTCTCCCTCTTCTCCCTCTTCTCCCTCCTCCTCCTCCTCCTCCTCCTCTTCTTCTTCCTCATCATCATCATCATCATCCCCCTCTAGATTGTCACCTCCTGCATTGGCTTCATCCTCCTCCTCCTCAGCCTCTTCTGATACTTTTGGGAGAGGGAGAGTAGAGGTGAAGACAGGGAGGACAAAGACATAAGACATTAGAAAAATGCAGCCGTAAAGTTACAATACTGTGAATCAATACAGCACCAACAGAGGGGTGTGTGATGACCTGTATTTGAACCTCTAACCTGCAGCTGGTGCTCCTTCTGTAGCCTTGGCTGCTTTGTCCTCCTCATCTGCTGCTGCCTCCTCTTCTTCTTCCTCCTCTTCCTCTTCCTCTACATCAGCCCGAGGAGGATCCACCTTCTTGTACACGTAGTCGTCATCTGATTTCTATGGCACAAACAAGAGATGGGATCACAGTCAGGTTTAGACGATTTGCTGGTGTGCCTCTGCAAAGATCAGGGATCAGAAACAATGCGTAAATCACTCATTAGGTTTACAGTACCTTTGGCCAGCAGAAGAGCACAGCCAGTCCTACAGGCAGGCCAACTGTCAGTATGTAAATCACCCAGAGCCATGGCCGTTCCTCTGCTGCCAGCATCAGCTGAGCAAAAATCCCTGGCTATTGGGATTGAAAGGTGAAGACAGATAAAAGACCAGAGAGCGAGAGCAAATAGTGAGCCTATCCCTCAAAGAAACTGACAGCCCTGAAGTAAATTGTATGCACATAGTTAAAATGGAAATGTCCGTTAGGTTGCTCTATTTTCTTGTTGCCTTTATAATAACACTGACCTCGTTAGCGCTGGCTACCAGTTTCTTCAGCCCCCAGCTGTCAGAGGCCCAGCGGTCGGCCACCTCCTTGTGAGAGGTGATAATGAAGTTGTCAAAGTAGATATCTGAGGTCATGGACCACAACTCCAAGCCTACAGCCTTGAAAGGTGTCATCCTGAACGGCTGCAGGTCCTCAAAATATTCCGGGTTATCGATCTTGCGTGGCTTCCAGACTCCCTTGGGAGAAGACAAAAAAAAGTAGAGGAAAACAATGAAGAGGGTTTCAGCCAGTGGACAGACCAACAGGACAGGTCAGAGGTGCTACACATAACCCAGAGAGTAAACTGTCTCTTGGCTAAGTGCTGCAGTACGCAACTCATAATTAATGTTTTAAAGAAGCAAAGCTATGAAGAGTAAATAAACGGTCAGAGTAATAGACTGATCATATATCAGTGTGTAACCCCAGATGTCCCCTGGATCCGTCGCGCGCGCGATTCAGCCGTGGCGCGGGTGCCGGAGCTAATTGCGGCCATTCATGTCAATATAAGCTGCTCCACCAGAAGCAGCGCGGCACGTCCTAGCCGTGTTCTAGAAGCGGCTCTGCACTCTGCTCCGCTAAAAATACGCGCCGGGTCTATTTTTTGACGGACACCGTGTAACGACGCGTCAATTTCCACAGACCAAATGAGTCAAAGTAGTAAAAATGAACTCTAATAAACCCAAAACAGTATCGTAGCTAGCTTTATAGTTACCTGATAGTTGGGATTGTCCACCAGAGGAGCTTTCCATTTCCCCTTGTACTGAGGGTTGTTGATCTTGGGACGCTTCCACTCCCCGCAGCCAGGGGCCGTTTCACAGGCTGGGTTAGGTATCTGCGGGGCTTCCCACTCTCCATCCATCTCCTCTTCCCTGCTCACAGAGAAGAGCTGTCAGGCTGAATCACTTCCTCACTGTAACATAACTCAAAAGTTGCTCATGGATTTGTTTGGGTGGTGAATGTGTTTGTTTACCAGTCTTCTGGTTTCTCAGCGTTTGGGTCCGGGACAAACTCTGGTTCGTCGTCCAGCCAGCCCTCTGGCTTCAAAGCATCAGGGTCATCAATCTTTGCTGGAGCGTCCTCATCCCTGAGACACACACAAAACAGCCGTGTTTGTTACAATTAACTATGTCACTGAGGCCCAAACATTCAAACATGTCCAATCTGCAACAAAATCTACAGTCTACTGGTTTGGGGGTTGTACTAACCAGTCATCGGGCTTGACAGCCTCAGGGTCAGGAATTTTGGCCCTCTCATCCCAGTCCTCCGGCTTGGAGTCAGTCGGGTCGTCTATATCTTTGGGTGGGTTGACTGGGGGCACCACGTCATGCAGCAGGCTGCCACGGCTCACACTGGACTGGTCAATGAACATCTCGTAGCTGTTGTCTGGGTTCAGGACTGACAACAGAGACAAATGCTGAATGAATGTGTGAGCAAATGAGAAATTGAGATTTTATAAAAACAGTGAAAGGTATGCAGGTACATGTAAAACTGAAGTTAAAGTTATTAAGCTCCAACGTGGTACAGAAGTTATTATTACATAATAAAGACACATTTCAGAGTTCTCTTTTCAAATTGTCTGTGTACCCAAAGTGTAAAGGTGAGTCTTCTTGTCAGTGTAGAACTTCTTGAGGTCCACATCGGCCCTCTTGGCATGCTTCTCTTCCATGTCTTTGTTCAGAGGATTCTGATGGCGGAAGATGAAGTGCAGCTTGTAATCCTCGCCACATTTGTCTGGTCCAAACATGATGGTGTAGGGTGTCCGGTCATGAAATTGCTTCTACAGTGCATAAGAAACAAGTTTAATTTTAAAGAGTAACCAAAGTCTATTTAGTCTCAATCTGAACAACCTTTACGCAGTTCTACCTAAAACACAGAACAAAGGAAGACTGCTCTGAGGGGTTTGGATTGTGTTTCTATCGATAATAACAAAAATAACTTAAGTTCTCGTTCCAGTGTAAGATACTTTGGATTGAATGGCCTGTGTACATTAAGCCTTTACACATAGGAGATGGAGTAAGGTAGACTGGCAACATGTATACCAACCAGAGTGAGACTGCCAGTGTCTGAAAGCAGTTTGATGTAGGCTCCACCACAGTCAATACCATCCTGGAAATTCACCTCATATCTGCAACCACAACACAACAAAAGAGTTTAACAAGATTGGGCCCTGTTTCAGACAGCGGGTTTGGTGAAAACTCTGAGTTAAGCCCGGTCTACACTGTGTAATTTTGGGCTGTCTTAGATGAAAGATGACCGATATCTTTGGTCATGGCTCTAAAATGGTGGTCCTACGTCACACAATGAGAGAGTTTCAAGAATGGCTGTTGTCACAGTCTTGTGATCAAAGACAGCCTGGGATAAAATTCTGACAGTGTAAGAAATTTGGGATGACTGTGTGACTGCTGTTATGACCTATGTCTACCAACCAACCAATAGAAATGTAGAATGAAACAACGCACTAGTGCTAACCCCAAACAAACAAGACAGATAGCAGCTTGTCATGGAGGCAAAATGCACTCAAAGAAAAGTGTGAGATTCCAGCAAAGAGGAAAACCTTGTGGAGTTGTGGCAGCAGAAGCTTTGCCTGTATAATGTGTCCTCCAGCTCTTACCATGAGCACGTACAGAAGGATGAAGCATGGAAGGAATTAACGGCGGAGTTACAGCTGCCAGGTGAGCAACCTAGCAGCTAGCAAACACACACACAGACACACTGCAGTATATAGTGCCTACAAAACTTTAGGTTATTTAATAATGTGACCCTCTATGTTGTGCTTCACAGTTAGAGAAATAAAAACCCATTCAGCATCTGTATGGAAAGCTGTTGCATTGTACGTCGTAGCCTGCGATTCAGTAGGTGCTGTCATCATACAGTCTGCATACATTAGACTTGAGGTCATACCCAAGTGTATTAGATCCATGTTGCACAGTATAGCTGCTAGGGGTGTAACGATCCATCGATCTGGATCGATACATCGATTTAATGATCAACGATCCAATCACATCGATGCAAAGTGGAAACATCGATCATATCGTCATCTTTAGCATAGGCTTTATTTGAAGATTTGTGTCACTGTCAAACAGCGGCAGGCAGATGGTTAGCAGCCAAGAGAAAGACGATGAGGATAACGTTATTTACTCGGGAATAAATCAGCATAATGGAAATATTATGGATTTCGGAGAAAAGAAGGCTCAACAGACAGCACATGGCGCATGTAAACAATGATGTTACGAGATAAAACACAACGTGAAGTTACCTGCCTGGACGAGTATCTCACTCCGCTAGCTTCTTGCTTTAGCAAAATTAGCCGCTCTGTTTTAACAATGTTCGTCTGAAAAACCGTGCATGCAGGCTGAAATTCAACCGAGCTGTTCTGTCGGGAGATGCAGTGACTTAAACCAGCGGTGAGTAAGATAAATATTACTGCTGCGTGTCATTTGTTAAGCTATGAGAAGAGGAAAAATGTCTGCTAGCCGCTAGGCTAATTTATGCAATGGAAACATGCCAAAGCTAATAATGGGTGATTAGCAAAAAACAACTGACAGGTCTCTGACCCTTGACAGTTATTACTGGGCTGAATGTTACACTTTTTCTTGAATGGTCCTGTTGTTAATCTGTTTTATGGCTGTTGGGAGAAGTTTTCCTTCAGGGCTTTAAGCCAGATATTCCTGAAGTTTTATGAAAAAGATGACGTTTTTTTTCTTCCAGAAAGGTCTCTCTGTCAGAAAGCCCTTTGTGTCAGTGGAGTCAGTTTAAAGTGCACTTTACTGAACTTATTATTTATGTGTTTATGTGTTTTATGGCCAAAAGTAAAAAAGAAAGGGGTGTCAGCTTCTTCTGTAACAGACTGTGTTAAATGGGCATTTAACATCGCCTAATATCGATCGCAGACCCCTGAATTGTATCAAATCGTATCGTGGCACACTTTGTTATATCGGAAAATATATCATTGTTCATAGTATCAATATGATATCGTATCGTGATGAAACTGGTGATTTACACCCCTAGTAGCTGCACTAAACTTATAAGATTGTTAAAAACTTTGGGTTTTCTGTTCCAGAAGGAGAGGTAGCTTAAACTCTGAGTCATTCAGTACATTTACATGCAGCTTAAGAAAATCGAATTATTGGCTTAGTCCGACTGAAACCGGACTTTTAAATACATGTAAACAGCTTAGTCCAACTGAAATTGGACTATCCGTAGCTTGACTAACACACCTAGATAATTCAATTGAAAATCAAACTATTGCTGCATCTATCCACTTAGTCTGACTGGAGTCGGATTTGGCGTTCTGTGCATGCACCACTTTTTCTTTCGCGGGCTTTCACCCGGAAGAAGAAAGAGATGACATAGCAGCAGTTCACTTGCGGAAAGACAAACAAGCAAACACCATGGCAACTGAGAAGCAGAGGACGCACTGCTGGACGGACAAGGAAACTACATTCATGCTCTGACAGCTACAGGAGCTAAACATGTTGAAGTTTATGCATAGTAGGAAAACACGAAACACGGATTTATTCATTTAATTCATGTTTCCTCTTCGGGTCAACCGGAACTAGTTCGATACACACAATATTAAAAAGGACACAGCGCCGCTTATCAAGGCAGAGTCAGACATACTTGGTCAGAAATTCGATTTTCTCTTCTGCATGTATACACAGACAAGACGAGAAGTCCGACTTGACTGATTAATCGAGCTATGAGCTTAGCTTGATCACTGTGTGCATGTAAACGTACTGAGTGGTTAATGACTCTGTGAGCCTAATCTGCTCCTAATTTCCTCTATCTCCTCCCTTTTACAGAGCCAGACACGCTGTTTCATTTCCTCATTGATTCAGTTCATATCAAAAAAGGAGGTTTACTGTATGGCAGAATCAAAATCCTAGCTGAATATTTGTTACTCAGTGCTGTATAAAGCAGTGATTCTCAACTGGTGGGTCCCTGTTTTCAGTGAGTCGCGGACCTTTGCCTGGCCAAAAAATGTTAAGAAAAAAAAACAACAGTGTCGTCTATTCACACTCCTTAACAGTAGGTGGCGATAATGCCCTAATGAGAGTTAATACCCGCCATTCACACCATAGAAGAAGACCTGCAAAGTTTGTTTACATATGCTAATTGAGCATGGCGAAACGCAGGTACGCCACAGACTATATGAGATATGGATTTTCTTATATTGAGGACAAAGAAGGACAAAAACCTCAGTGTGTTTTGTGCTGCGAGGTGATGGCACATGAAAGCACGAAGCCATCAAAACTGAAGCGGCATTTGGAAATAAAACACCATTCTCTCAAAGGTAACCTGTTGTTGAGTACTCTTAACAGCACATTGTTTGTTATATATTCAGTGAGTGGGTACTCAGCTAAAGCTACATATACCCTACACTTTTTGAAACTACTTCTCAGTAGTTGGACTTTTTTATTTCATGTTTGTGCATGAAAGCACTGTTGAGTATGTTAAAAACTTGCTGGTTGTTTTGGTTTATCATGAAACTTGTTTTTTTGTGTTGGCATACTGTGGTATTCTATTCTGCCTATCTCAGATTCAAACTTCACCATCTTGTCATTCAATAAATTTGAGACGTTTTCCTTGATTTGGGTCGTGGCTCGTCATTAAGGGGTGATGGTGGGTCCCGAAGCCAGACCAGTTGAGAACCACTGGTATAAAGGACCTGCTTTTATATGCTGTCAGTTGTTTCTTTGAACAGTGGTTGTTTCCCTCACATTGAAATACACAACAGTCACCCTTAACCTCTGTAACAAGATATCTGCATATGTATGCTTTATTGTTGTCAGATGATAGCCAGTGGGTTCCAAGATTGAGTCACCCTCAACTCAGAATAAATCCATGTCCTTTTTGCAAGACGAAGTTCCCTTTTTTTAAATAGGTAATACTGTGACTCTTAACACAAGACAGCTGTCAGTTCATTAGAGCACTTAGTAGAACACACTAAAATGTTTATTGCACATGATGTGTCATAAATATCTCTCTCACTCATGACGTGATTGGTCACACTGATGGAACATAATTCCTCTAATACTGGAGATTATGTGTTAATGTCAGAGTGAGCAGGCTCCTGGCAGCTACAGAATCAAAAAGAGTTTGACTGTGTTTAAATTTACATTTGTTGAAGTAGCTGAAATAAAGGCACTAAATGCTGTTGAGCCAAAGATTTACATAGATTCTATGATTTAAAACATACTGTATTTTAACTTCCATATCTTTTCAAGCGCAAATCACCAACCACATTATTAATGGATCAGATTGTGAGCTTACAATTATGTCTCTAAGTCTTTGATCTATGTATTATTTAAATTTTCATGTGTATCAGTTATCTCCAGTTGCTGCCCCCCTATTTAATGGCTTACTCAAAACTCCTCTATCTGAACTGTATAACAACTCAGTGATCAGAAAAGCCACTCTGGTCACAGAGGATCCTTTCCACTTTCTATACCACTCCTTCCAGTTACTACCATCAAGCAGACAGTACAAAGTCCCACTGGCCAAGAAATCCTTCATTCCCTCTGCAGTAACCACTCTGAACAATCTAAAATAGACACTGCGCTTTAACCTATTTTCATCAGTTGCTGTTTTAACAGTCCCCTTTTTATATTTGTTTTAAATGTGAATCGTGTGTATTGTTGAACCTTGTCAATGGAGAATTTTGTCACTACTGCTAAAACTTTATAGTGTTAGGTTATCAACACTTGCCCCCATTCTGACTCAGCTTTTTTTTTTTCAGATAAATGTTCACAGTCAGCATATACATGCATTAATCTCTCAACTTCCACCGAATTCAAACGAAAGCTCTGCCTTTTATTTACCTGTTGCCATGGTGAATCGTTGTATAGGAGCTGCATTGAAGATGGCTCTATTCATTCACCGCGCACAAGCTTAACTCAGTGAAAATACTCAGACTTGATTAAACTCTAATCAGCTGTCTGAAAACCAAAACTTTCAGTTTTCCATCTCAAGGTTAGTAAATTTAGAGGCCAGGGTTTAACTCAGAGTTTGCTAAACCTGCTTTCTGGAATAGACCCCTGGTCACATTATTCCACACACTGTTTTGTTAATTGCAAAGTACAAACAAAAGATTTTAGTTACTCATCTATACATAAACTAACCACTGTGGCCTATATAAAAAGTCCACTTGGGTTGAACAAAAATGAGAGAGCATGAGTGTGCATGTTTGAACTCACTGTACGACCAGAGGTTCATCCTGGAAGACAAAGGGTTTGTTCAACATTGCAGAGATAGCGTGGTGTTTGGCCCGGGACTTGAGCACCAGACCCTTGTCTCCTGGAACTTTGTTCTCCTTCAGCTGCTCCACAGCCCACTTCCCTGCAGCCAGAGAGGAGATATTCAACATTTATTGTCACAGTGTGGCTGCAGAGTCTCTGCTTGAGACAACTTTAGTGTAACCGACAGGAAACTGCAAACACTTTTTAAGTGTCTTGAACTGAGGCAATGTGACCTCATATCTCAGCAATTAAGCTGCCTAGTTAAGTGTTTTCATAACCAGTAGAAATGGTGGCCCAAACAAAAATAAAACCCATGTTGTAAATATCTTTATTTGCATCATACATCAGAAAGGTGAGTCTGTGGGGGTAATGGTGAAACAGTCCCTCCAGGATGGTGCACTTGCAACAATCAACGCATAATTCAGTCAAACTTTGTGAAATCTGTGTGACCTTGCAATTATGTCCAATTCCCGCAACTTTGACTATTTAAAACAGGTAAAATCTCATGCCATTGTGCTGTGCACTGTGTATTAATCCACTCAGCCCCTGCTTGCCCTTCATTCTCTTTCTGTTTATCATGAGACCACTGCTACACCTGGGACAGAGTCATGCACAAATAGCCTTGAGTTGAGCCATTTAGGTGTCAGTGTGAAATTGTCGAGAGTTAAATGGCTCTGTGTTGGATATTAGCTGCTGCTGCTGCTGTGCTAGCATATGCTAACTGGGCAGAGAGCAGGAGGACAGCGGTTCGAGGGGACGGTTCTTCAGCGCTGCTTTGAATGGCAGCAACAGTTGACTGTTGGCGATCAGTTGTTACTGTCCCCCTTCCGTTTACCCCCCACCATCATATATACATTCTAATTCTGTGGGAAACACTGAATGTTTATAATAGTAGGCTCCAAATCTGAGACAGCAGCACAACTTTTTTTCACAATTTTGACTTGCCTTACAACTTTGGTGCCAAAAAAACAAAATCTAAAAGAAAAAAAAACAAACTATGAACATGACAACATGCATTGCATTTAAAAAAAATAGCTGTTATGAAATCAGCATATCAGGCTGCCACAATCACAAAAACTGCCCACAAAATCCTGGAAGGACTGATGAAAACAGAAAGTTGTGCCTCTGTACAAGTTCTCCTGTGTACATGTCTGGTTTAGCAGAGAGGTAAAAAAGCAACTAACCGTCATATTTGGCAATGTCATCATCTGCATCTCCCTTCACGGTCTCTGACAGCTGCCAACTGTGGAGATCAACATCACAAAACTCTAAAAAAGCTTCCACACAAGAAGAGGTGTCACAAAAACACACTGCAACCACTGATTGTGTATGTTGATCCTCATCAATCACTTCCATCAGAGGCTTATGTATCCCAGCATGCATCAAACTTTTACACTGTATTTTTAGCAGGACTTGGTGGTAAATCTGTCAGGCTCTACCTGTCCAGTGATCCGTCATCAAATGTCTCTGCAAAGTAGACTTCTCCAGTGGGAACAGGAGTCTTGTATGTCACCTGGGGAACACACACCATAAATTAGAGGTTGAAGTCTAAAGGCCATTTCCTATTAATCCACAATTTTGTTACAATGAAGAAAATCTTTGATATACTTCAGTCACACATATGACTTTTACTTAACCCATTCCTGACCTGGAAGGAGACATTTGCATCCGTTCCTGCTTTGCTAGCTTTGCCAGCCTTCCCACTTTCTGTGCCGTCTGTCTGATCAGAGTGGTCCTCATCTGCCACAGTCACCTCCTCCTCTTCTTCCTCCTCCTCCTCCTCCTCTGCCATCAGAACCTTTAATTCCTCCTCGTCCAACCCCACATCTTCATCATTGTCTGAAACATCAACCTCCATTTGCTTCTGCTGGGCTGCTAGAGCTGCCACAGCCAGGGAGGACAGGAGCAGCGTGCACCACGTCCAACCCAACTTCATCTGTAGGGGGAGGGTAAAGGGTGGGGGTAGTGTCAGCAGAAGGGCGAACAGAGTGTGAGATAAGGGCGTCAGAGATGAGCATGTTATGAGCAGAGTGAGGAGGGTGTGGTATGGGAAGATTTTGGAAAGGTATGGGATGAAGAGGCAAGTGTAAGGTGTTAGTTATGGAGCACAATGGGGCGTGTGAGTAAGTGTGTAAAAGAATGGAGAAATAAGCGGATGCTACTATAGTGCTACTATATGCAGGGCCTGTGTCCTCATCTTACATCCTCTCTTCACATTGTTTGCACTATTTCCTTTCAAAATGTTTAATTCTGCTCCTTCTCTGCTGTTATACTTTACCACCAGATAAATCATAAGGACAGACTCCTTCTAGGCAGATGCCAGAAACATCTGTGCTTTCAAATCTGTAGCATGCAACTAGCCTCTTTGGATTTATAAAATGCTCCCTTTTCCAAAAATCCTTACTAGTAAGTCCTAATTTGTAACAGTAAATACATGGGATTAAAATCTTTATGTGTCCTAATATGCACTTGAAACCTTACCTGGAGAAATACAGGTACAATACTGTACAGAGATCTGTTTCACCAAACAGCAGCTTCAATGAGCTATTGATCAGACCACACCTGCCGACACTTGTTGTGAGCAGCGGGAATTAAGAAAGCATCACTGCAGACAGCACAGCAGCACACTTCCCTTCATTCCTAATTAACTTTCATTCCCATACCGCTGTTGTTCTATTTGCTAACATCAGAGCGCAGAAGGATCAAAAGGATAAACATAAGGGAGAGATGATGAACCGGCTGCATTATTAAGAGCCTTGTCTCAAAAAGCATCAAAAAGTTGCTAATTTATTTACACCTTTGGTCTGAATGCAAGCAATGCAACAGTTTGTAAGACATCTTGGCCCAATCCCATGTAGGAAAAGGAGACTGCAAAACATTCAAAAGACTCTGATGTGAAAACAACAAATGTGTACATGTTAAAAAATTCACAAGCTTGATGCAGCTGCTGAAATCATCATAGAGCATCTCAGAAGTAGGAGCACCTGAGGGTATAGTTCAGTAAACCCAGAATGTCCTCAAATACTAGAGACAACCCTACATACACCTGACCTATGACCTGCAACTGGCCCCTGGCCTCCTGTCATTTTGCAAAAGTTGCCCCCAGGCAAAGCAAGCTGAGAATCCCTGCTTTAAAGGCTTCCCTGTCAGACGGAAAGGCAAAGCAGTGAAAATACTCTCAATATAAATACACTTAAACTGATATTGATTTTTTTAGGTGGCTAAAACATGTTTTGCTGCTGTCTCCTCCACAGCAGTACAATACCTAGCTTCCATGTCAGACTCCAGCCTGCTTCTCCAAACTGGGGGCGTGCCAACCGCCATCTACTGTATGTGATAAACTAACTATGGATAACTACCCCTACAACCCCAATTTAAAAAATCCAAACTATCCCTGCATTGCAAAAACTCTTTTGAGCTGTGGGTTGTTGCTGCATAGAATCTGGTCAAGATAATAAGTGGTCACATTCATAGCAATGGATTGCTTAGAGACCTCAATTAATTGGCTTTGTGACTTCAACAAGAATGAGTCAGAGGTAGTTGGTTCTTAACCAACGACATTAGCAAGTCAGCCAGTTTTGGGATTTTCTATTCTAACCAGTGACTTTTATTTGTGTCCATAAAAGAACTAACTGCTGGGGAGGCATGATATGTGATGAACGTTCAGCTGTTTTAACACGAACAGGGTAATTTACCTTTACTTTACAGAAGTAGGCATGGCTTTTGCAGTGTCCACATCATGACAACCTCAACAGTAAAATGAACTGTTTGAGGAAAACCCTTTACTGGTTGGATGCATCATAATCCCACAGCCTGCTTGTTCAAAATGACCTCAATAAAAGGTTAATACGTCAATTTTAGATTAACCAGTGCAAAATTCAACATCGCTCTCTTTCTCTTTCATTTGTTTGAGGCTATTTCCTCAGTTAACATATCACAGCTTAGCCTTGCTTGCTGATTAAACACAGACACAGGATCCAACAACAGCAATGTGGAGCTCATATACCCCCCACAACACCCAAGTACCCTTCAATGAATTGCTGACATGAATGAAAAAAAATGTCAGGAAAATGTCTCTCTTGCTGTCAATCCTACAGTCAAATAGGTAAGTTCTTCCTTTGGAGAAGGCTCTAGCTGTGGCCAAATTCAAACAAGGTATCTTAACACAGCCACCACTGTCTGTGACAAGTCATCTCAACCCCACATCCAGTAAAACAAGTTTATCATTACCAGTTTAGTAAAAGAGGTAGAAGAGCTGACTGTACAGTGTGTGTTGTAAAAATCCAACCATTCCCACACTTCCTATTGCTCATTTATTCATTTATAGGGAAAATGGACATAAATCAACATTACTATGAATATGCCAGGGTTGGCTAGCTGGCTAATTTTCAACTGCAGTCCTTTGGAGAGATGATGAAACTAATGAGGTGATGGTTTAAATTTATAGACAGAACATGCCATGCAGAGCAACAGGAAACAGCAAAACATTATTTCAGTAATAAAGCAACAATATCCTGTATATACTACATGAAGCAATGCAATGCAAACCACGCTACTTATACCAGTAACCATTTCTGACACATGCACCCATGCAGAACAGTTTAAAGACAAGAATAAAATACACCAATCATGATGCTGATCTTGACAAACTGTTTAAGGGTGCAGTTACAGGTTGATAAAATGGTAATATCATACACCTAAGTTAGCACATAAGCCATGCAGCACAGCTGTAAGACACTGCTATAGAAGATTATACTACATTGTAGACGTGGTATGAAAGGAGTGGTAAAATACAAGTTCATAAGTCATAAACACACCTAACAAAATCAATAAGCTATTCTGCCTGGATGCCTGCTACCACAGCAAATTTAGTTCCCGTTTAGCTTCAGTCCTATTCAATACACTCAGTGTAACTTACTGAGGTAACTAAACATCCCTACCAGCCTCTGGTTGGCGTCAACATTGCCAGGGAGGTCTTGTCTCATTTTTATCACTACGAAGAGATGCTTATTACTCAACAGATCTACAAACGACACAGAAAAGGTCACAGGACAGGGCTATGGAGCTAACATGGCTGCCACCGAACACTGCAATGTCCAAACTCTTTTAGATGAATGACTCTGGCTGCAGCACCTGCTCCGCTAGCTGGCTTTGCTAACTGAACGACGCGCCAATCATAAACAGCGAATGTTAGCATAAGCTTAGGTAGTAGGCTAATGGGCTTATAAAAGGATCCTACTGCTTCAACATGCCATGGCGTTAAAAACACAAACAGCAAATATGTATTTAACGTGAAGGGTGTCCGAAAATGTCTCGGTAGACTGCAACAATGAGTGGACAGCAACGGTTAGCTTGCTAATTTAGCAGCGATGTAGCACAGGGCGGGATGGAGAGAATGAATGAGCGCGCACAAACAAACCTTGCACCTTCTTGTAACTGCAAAGACAATCTCTCGATGAAAGCCGTTTCTCCGCTTAGGAAAAAATAGAGGATGTGTCTTGTGCGTTTGGCCCACTGAGAGTAACACCGAGGCCTGCCGTGTATCGTGGAGAAAAACACAGTAGTCGGTTGGAGAAGATGGAACGTAGATGACAGCTTTGCCCGGATAACAGTTGATGAGTGAGCGAGTCGGAGTCCCTGCAAGTGGGCATGCGCACATCGCGCAGATGGAGAGCGAGAATGGTGCCTTCACGTACCACCGACAGTTGTAAAATACACAATCTGAGCTAAGAGCGATGGCCCATTGTGTACACACCGGACAACCGATTCTTCTTTCTTTTCGAGTCTCTTCTTTGTCCACTAATATTACTGTTCTCTTGCATGAGATGTGCTTTGAATAAATGATATGTACTATTAAGGCGACTAGAATATTGTCACCACCACTTAAACTGTAATTTCTATACTACTTTTTTTGTTGTTGTTCTAGCTACAAAGCTAGAAATATTTTTCCTTGAGTGTCCCTGGGTGTCTGGGGAAAATGCATGACCCTCCCTTCACCTTATGACCATATTTTTTGATAATGTGTTTTTGTTTTGTTTTCTTGATATGTTCGAGCACTGCCAGAAATTAAAAACCCACCTATACTTTCTGTTTTACAGTTTCTGACTATAATAAATGTAATTTATGGTGATTTTAAAGAAAACATGCCTATAAAACTCACCGGCAGGTTTTGAGGTTAGGACCATGGATATAATGTTGGACGCGGGCCCTCATTCATTCCTATCCACCTTATTCCCGAGGGCACTACTGTAGAAATGACTAGTCCCAGTGGCTACTCTCAGTGGCTAACTGCCACTTACTTCGAAAGTAACTTGCCTTCAGTTTAGCAAATACTAATTTATTTTTTAACAAATATTTAACTAATGTTAACTTAGCATTTTCTAAAATGTCTTTGCGGAGCTCTGGTACCTGTTGCAGCGTCTGAGTCTGTAACGACTAACAACCGTTCTAAGCTAAATTTTTGTCTTCAGCAACAGTGTGTTGAACATGTAACCAGAACAAAAAGGGATTCCTGTTGCCAAAGGTTCCATTGATATGAGAAATAAAACCACAAGAGTTTCACAAGACATAGTGAAAAAGTATTAAATCTGAATTTGCAGAAGAGAACGACACGTAGACTGACAGGTCCATCACTCAACGTCAGCACATGATATCCCTGTCTTTCCCCATCTGACTTCATTCTCAACCTACATTAGAATATTGCTTGTTATAAAATAAACTCAGCAACATACCTTAAAATATGTATTTAGTCATTAGGGCTGAGAATGTGTTACTACTTACATACAAAAAAGAATGCCAAAAGTTATTTCTTTTACTACTAGTTTATATTAATATTACTGACATCTGCTGCTAAATTCAGCATCATGTTTCACTCAGAACAGTTATTAATAAATCAGAAGTTGAACTGTGTCGTTAATGCAGACAAGCGGAGGATTAGCTGGGAAACATCACATTTATTTACTTTACATGGAGCTACAGTTAATACTGAATTATGATAAATGTTTGCCAAATGTGTAAGTATCTCTTAATAAGTCATCAGAAATCATCTTTAGAAGGAGCAGATGTTTATCTTAAGCCAGCTCAGGCCATGTTAAAGTTAACAATAATTGCTAGCATGCTCTGTTGAAAAGGAAAAAAAAAAAAAACAATGCTTTCAGATAGCTGTCAGAGATGGCAGAGGTATGATCACATAATCCTGTTTGAGCTATAAAAGGTGTTGTGTTCCACGTTTTATTTCCCAGTTGCTCTTGGAAAGCAGAATAGAGTACTGTAAACAAACTGTTACCATTGGAAATTGCCGGTTTTGGTTCAATGCGCACATAATTTGCGCAAGGAATCACGGGGGCTAACAATAAGGTGGATAAAGTTGCTCAGTGGCACATGAAGCCAAAAAAGCTTTATGTCCATGGTATGAAGTTACTTAGATCTTCCGCATTATGGGGCCTATAGAGCAGGTACAGCAAAGACTTACTGGCGCAGCTGAGTGGCTAACTTCCGCCGGTTGAATAGCTAACTTTTGGTTTAGCCCTCCAATAAATTGAAAGATTGATCAAATAATTTAATTGTGCGGCTCTTATAGACTTTAGAAATGTCATCAGACCAAATGGATCAAATCCTGATAGTGAAACGAATAATTTCACAGGGGTTGTAACACTCAAAAAAGTTTATCCAGAGTTACAACGCCTCTTTCTTATGTAAATCTATGGGAAAAAAATGGTTTAGGAGCCTGACGGTGTAGTTTGACCTCTGTGTAAAATGGCAGACAGTATTTAAAAAAATACAACATACACTCACTTAAAGTTGTATTTCCATCCCCTGGGCCAAAGTAAACAAACAAACAAAAAAAAAAGTAACCCCCCAGTGCTTAAATTTATTCGACATGCCTCCCTCATCTTGCACCACCCACTCCCCTGTCATAGGTAATGAACAGTCCCTAAATATGCACAATGCTCAGGACAAAATGTCAATTTGTCAGTTGGCTTCCAACTTACAGCCACTCAAAACTACCAGGGCCAACAGGATCCATTCTGTCAGTGTTCCCACAAAAGTAATCAGTCAAATATGCGGGATACGCATCAATCGACGTACTTTCCGTGATTATTTACAATTTTGAAAACCCTAACCTACGAGTTCCTGAGGAGCACTTAAAGGCATCAGAGGTACTCTCTGTAGCTGCATTTCAAAGTAAAAGCTTACTTTAGCATATTCTAGTAAAAATGTCCCGTGGTTGACATAGTGCCAGCAAAAACCTGGCCCATCAAAAATTTAGACAAAGACGCTAACATAATAGCCATTTTACTTTGGAATAATGCTAAACAAGTGAAATATAGAAAACTACTCCAGCTTTACGCTGGCTTGCCATATGCACTTCCGGGTTAGAGTTGAGAAAATATTGATGGTGGCCACATGCGTGTAGGAGGAGTGGTAGCAGTGCAGTTATGAACTAAATTATTGAAATCTAACAGCAGCCTCTGAAACCGTGCAGAATGAAGGACACACCGTTGTCTAACTGTGAGCGGGATTTCCTGCTTAAAGCCATCGAGGAGAAAAAGGTGAGCTGCTTCCTGAATACTGTGTCCTCTTTACGCACCGACACGAAACTCTTGTTCCACGAAAGGAAAAACATAGTTACTGATACAAAATTAAGAATCGTTCTCTGTAATTAATTTAATAACCGGAGGATAGACTAACGGTAGTAGCAAACACGGCGGTTTTCTAAGTCAGTCTTCAGTAATTGGAAATAATAATATTTCAGTGAGTTTGGTTCATGGATAGACATCCTGTAGTAATAAGGTTAGCTTCTGCTGTCCTCTCCCTGCAGCGCCTAGATGGACGACAGACTTACGACTACAGGAAGATGAAGATCACATTTGGGACTGACTATGGATGCTGTTTTGTGGATTTGGGAAAAACCAGGTGAAACGATGACCAGATATGTGTTATGTATTTGCATTTGTTCATCTGTTAAACCACATAAATCGTCACCTTACATTTTGCTTAATTAAGTTAGCTATAGCCTAACGTTTTCCGTACAGTTTTAGAGCTTCATATACGGTATTTCCTGTAAGTATTCAGATCAAAGGGACTGTTTTTTTATATATCAGAGGAGGGGCTCGTTTGTTTGTTTTCTCTTTTAAATTTGGACTCTTCCTGAAGCTGCACATATTTTTCTTGAGCCTCCCAGAGTGACTGGTGAAAAATACATGACCCTCCCTCAGCATTAGATTTTTAAAATTTATCCTTTGATGTTCTAAAGGTAAAGTTAAAATTGAAGACGGAGTCCTTAAATTGAAAAAAAAAAAACCCTTGGTTTTTCAGTCTTGTTGTGCATGCAGGTTAGTTAGTGCAATCTGTTAATTTTTGGCCATATTTTAAATGAGATGTAGAGTAAAGTGATTTTGAGGAAATGTCACTATTTTAAGCTCAGACTTGGTCATGATTTTTTGTTTTTTAACTAATGTAAGTTCATTGCACATGATGTGTCCAAGGACTGTGAGAAATGTAAAAATTATATGATGAGTTTTTACAATTTCTGGCTCTGATAAATGGTGTAATTTTGGCGATTTTTAAAAAAAACATGTTTGTCATCTAATCTTAAGTAAAATAAATACAAAATACAATTATTTAAGTTTGTATGCCCCTTTCCCTAAGCCAAAATAAATACCATTAGTCCCTCCCCAGTGCTGCTTTAACATTAACTTTATTTGACATGCATCTCCCTTCTTGCACCGTCCCTCCACCCCTCAAAAGTAATGAACAATAATGAAGATTTTTTTTTTTTGTCATGCAGTTGCACCTTTCCATCAGATGGGAAATTCAAGATTTTTTGTGCATCATTTTTAAAAAACATTAACCCTTGAATGAGGATTTAGTATCCATAAAAATCATGGGACTTTATAATACACTTTAAAATAATGTTCTGTGGGATTAATAATGCTTGTCTTCAAGGTACTGGTGTTGTGTAGAGTCAAAGTGAGCACTGTCCATTCAAGGCTTCTAAATTCATGTGGGATTTTTAAAAAATCTAAGAACCTGCATTTTTTTGTGTAATAATTGAATCTTAATGTGCCGCACTCTACAGGGTCATGGCTCAGGTGTCATGTGAGCTGGTGGCTCCCAAAGAAAATCGACCAAACGAGGGAATCATGTTCTTCAATATTGAGCTATCACCAATGGCCTCACCAGCATTTGAACAAGGCAGGTGAGAAAAAACAAAAGAGATTATGTTTATATGTTGTCATGTCACATATTTGAGTTTATTTTTGACTGAGTTAAGGGACACATTAGACTAAGACTGTGTCTGAAACGTTGTTTCTTTATTTGACCAGTGCAGAGTGTGTAAATGATCTGTGGGGTTTCTTTCTCTACAGACAGTCTGAGTTGTCAGTGAAGTTAAACAGACAGCTGGAGAGATGCTTGAGGAACTCCAAGTGCATTGATACCGAATCCCTGTGTGTTGTGTCTGGAGAGAAGGTAAAAAACACACACAACCAGACTTCAAAGAGAACAGAGGGGTGTACTACGAAGCGAGATTAATGGGTTAGCGAGGTATGTTGAGTCTAAAGCCAGGGTTTTCAGTGTCACGAAGGTGGCTCTCCTTTAACCTGGCTAGATCACCATGGTAACTTATGCTAAACCCAGTAACCTGGTCGGGAGCAGGTTATGTTCAGAGTTTCAGATTAAATCGGCTGTAAAAGCTCCACCCCTTCACTGTTAAACCCCTTTAAACTCCACTGGATATGGCATCACCGTTTGTAGACGCTCCAGTGGACCTGGGTGCGAGAATAATCAGAGGATCGCTACGGAGGGAGAGAGTCTTTCGTGATTTTTAATTCTCTATGAGCGATATAGATTTTCAGCTGAGGGAATAAGATACATATGTGTGCTGGTTGAACCAAACATCAGAAATGCCACGAAGATGCCAGCTGTGCGCTCACAGTTGGCCAAACGGTGTGTGTGGCATCACGTTTCTTTGCCACAGGGACCTACATGCATTCAGTCAGTGATGCTGAAAATCTGAGCAAGAACACAGTCTGCCGCGCTATACGCAAGGTTGTTCTTGCTCTCACTGAGAGACTGAACATGTTTGGGGTGTTTCCCAGCCAGTTACGCGCATTAACAGTAAAAGAATCGTTCTACAAAATAGCCGGTAGTATACATTGCTATTTCCCTATCCTAAGCAGTATGACGTCTACTCAGGTGAAATGTAATATATAAATTGTATTCCATAATAGAATTCCCCAGGGTTTTAGGTGCCATTGATTGCACCCACATCCCCATCACAGGGCCCTTGGGAGAACATGAAAGTGATTTTGTGAATAGGAAATCCTTTCACAGTATCAATGTCCAGGTGAATTATTTGGTACTCATTTTTGTCTGGTGATTGGTGGCACATATGCACATCGCATGCAGGTACACTAATAGTGCTGCACAGTAGTATGCATATATATCAGAAATATTCACTTGTTCCTTCATTTCAGTGCTGTCACTGTGAAATGAACCTGAAATGCATGAAAACCAAGTTTTTATGCTTGGTTTTAATTTGCTGCCACGTCCGTTTAACAGTGTTGGTACCACAGCTGATAAATAAAATTTATCACAGATAATAATCAATCATAAAATGATTTCACTTTGTATTCGCCACAAATTAAATTGATTTTAACGTATCCCTGATTTTTGGACAGTGTCAGACTAAATGCACATCATGTTTAAATGCATTTGATGTTTTAGACCGACCATGTTCAGCAGTGAAAATTAACAAGAGGGTCTTGGAATTAAATGTTATCTTACGCATTGACGCGGTCAGCAATTTTCTGCCAGCATTCCTCTCTTGCCTTATTTGCAACAACAGTCTTGCTTTTTGCTGTAATCATTTTTTAAAATTCTTCATATCCTTCCATTATCTCAACTTGCTCCTCCTGGCTGAAGTAGGCGGCTTGTGATCAGTCCATTTTGTGCAGAAGTTGAGTCAAATGATGCTCCAGACGCCCCCTTTTATGTGAATGCACACAAAGCCTTAAGAAGAGAGCCTGGGTTAACAAATCGAGTTGGTAACCACCGTCGGGATACCAATTATCTGTGATTGCGGTTTTAGGCTTTGTCGATCCAGATCATGCAAAGAAAGCCTGGCTGTGTTGAGCTTCCTTCGTAGTACACCCCACAGAAGCGTATCCAGTGTGATGATAGTGACGTATGTCCGTGTTTAGGTGTGGCAGATCAGAGTGGACGTTCACATGTTGAATCATGACGGGAACCTGATGGATGCTGCCAGCATTGCTGCCATCACTGCTCTGTGCCACTTCAGACGTCCTGATGTTGGCATCCAGGGAGATGAAGTCACAGTGGTGAGTTGGTAATAACCACAGCAGCTGGTGTCTCTGCTTCAGTGAATCAACTGAGAGAAAAGGAGAAACTCCAGACACCAAGCGGCTCTGTTATTTAAATTTCTTTGATGATGCTCACAGGGGATATAATGTGGGAACTTTCTTGCATTACTTCAAGTGACCACTGGTTAGTAGTGCTGTTTTAGTTCATCTTTTTAATGTCAAAACAAAAATGCCCTACAGTTATGTTGTGCCACAGATCTTTTTTTGTAACTCATAACATAATGGTCTGAATTTCTTTTATACTTTGTGCTGGTTTTAATTATGTATTTATTTCTGTGCTCTCTAGTACAGTCCAGAGGAGAGAGATCCTATTCCTCTGAGTATCTACCACATGCCCATCAGTGTCAGCTTCGCCTTCTTCCAACAAGGGTAAGGCACCACATTTGAAAGTATTATTCACATTTTTTTTTTTAATTGTGTATTGGGTACTTATCCATCGTCAGATAGTCACACAGTAGATGTCAGTCAGCATGCCCCCAGTTTGGAGAAGCAGGTAACAACATGGCAAAATCTACATCCAGAGCAGAGCATTTTTGGACAAACGAAATATACAGAGCTGTAAATGTGTCCACCGTGGTACTAGTTTGCCACTAGCTAAACATAGCTAACTTGTTTGTCGATTGTTTGATCTGTGACATAATAGGTCAACCAGAAAAAGGTCCAATATTAACAAGCTGGAAGGGGGCATATCAATGTCTCTAGTAACAGAGTCAGACATACTTCGGTCAATAAATCAATTCCCCTCCTGTGCTTGTATACTGGGACGAAGACAATAGTCCAGTGAAATGGCCTGGTTGAGCTTTAACTGTAGCTCAACTTAACTGTGCATGTACACATATTGAATGGAGTCTGGCTTTGGAGGGTGCTGACTGACATCTACTGTATGTAATGTACAATTTCTGTATTTAATATATATATATATAATATTTATTAATATACTCACCCCACCTAAAAAGATCTGAACTACCCCTTTAAGGTTGCAATTTGAGGGCCACACTGTTAATTCAACTGTATGGTTGTTTGGAGGATGTAGTTAGCAGTCATTGATAGAAAGAGGTGGACATCAAAGAGAAGCACCTGTCAGTATCACACAATACAATTCTACAGCGCCACAAACTACATGACCACACAGTTGAATCCACACCTCTTAAACAGCTTCAACAAAAAGTGAACATTATGAACTTCATAAAGGGGGGTGCCCACCAGCTCACCAGGTTGAGCAGGCACCCCGTGTACAAAGGCTGTGTCTTTGCCGCAGCGGCCATGGGCTCAATTCCATCCCATGGCCCTTTGCTACATGTCATCCCCCCTCTCTCTCCCCCCTTTCACGCTGTAGCTTTCCTAGAAACTGAATGAAGGTAGGATTTACTGCAGGACTGGCAACTGAGTGTATAATACAAAAAACAATTACTATTATTAAAGGGGAACTACAGCCCATTTTCAAAATTTATACATGTTATTCCTCTGGTCTAAGACATTCCAAAAATATTAGTACATGAATAACTCTCTCCTAAATCCAAAAAATAGAGTGCTAAAACTCAAAATTGTTAAATCATAATGTATCAAATCTGGAGCCGCTCCATAGACAATGAATGCTGAAAGATGTTGTAGATGACGCTGAAGGCCACCAGGGAAATTTTCTGAGTAAATGGGTACATTTTCTGTTTCAGAGCTGAGAGCACACCAATAGAATACAGGTCATTTGGTGTGGAGCAGTTCCAGGCTTTATATGTTATGGCATAACGAGTTAGAAACTTCCTACTCTGGTTTCTGGCTTTGAGAGAGAGTAGCTCATGTTCACAAAATTTGATTAACCTTCCTCGGTTATGGAAATAACATACTACATTTTTTGATTGTGGTGGTGTTCCTTTTTATGGGTTCAGTGTGTAAGATTTAGGGGGATTTAGTGGCATCTAGCGGTAAGGATTGCAGATTACAATCATCTGAAACTTCTGTTGGGTAGAATACCTTAAGTGTTCATTGTTCAGGAAGTTTTAACCAGGACCCGAATTATCCACAGGGGTCTCTTCCTCTTCAAAACAAACAGACCAGATGATTAAAACCAGTAAAAATACTGAATAAAGCAGTTTCATGTTAAATAATTTGTGTTTTTTCAACACTGCTCGCCATAGAGGGACTTCTAAGAGCGGTGGCCAACATGAAAACATCCCATAGCCAGTGTTTGGTTTGGCTGTTCTGGGCTACTGTGATGCAACAAACATGGTAATGCAACAGTGCAACATTGTCTCTTCACCCATGCTGCAGCCATAAAAATACAACGTATGACGTAGTACATAAAGTAATCAACATTTTACACCAAACAGAACAATAAGGAAGACCTTAATTATGTGTTGGTCAGCAACATGGTGCCAGGCAGTGCATATACATAAAGCGTCTCCAATACACGTACATATACGTGTACAAAGTGTATGGGAATATGTTCATAAAATTTCTAAAAAATAAATAAATAAATAAATAAATGAATAAATAAATAAATTTCAAGTGCCAAAAATAATAATTCTTTAAAAAAAAGATCAATAAATAACATCAAGTGCTAAAAATACCTGTACAAAAACGCAGATCATCAAATCATAATCCAGTGCCTACTATGGCATTATCGGCTGTTATTTAAAAGCTTTATATACATAGGGCTAAATGAATTTTTAAATCTGTTCAGTCTATAGCATGGCACTCTAAATTTCTTACCAGAGGAAGGAAATTTCTACAGAAATGTTATACAGAGTACGTAGAACATGAGATGACTCATGGATGATCTTATTAGTGTGACTTGGAGTGGCCTGTTCATAAACAGTCTGCAGGAAAGTTTTCTCTTTAACACCAGCGATTTTTCATGCAGTATGGATCAACCGGAGCAGTTTGGTTTTTAACTGCACAGAGAGGTTATCGAACCGGACTGTCATACTGTACCTGATTAGGCTCTTTAGGACTGCCTGATAAAAAATAAACATAATTTTTTTATCTACACCATGAACTCTCGGATGACGCAAAAAATGCAACTGTTGTTGTAATCTGCTGCAGAGACTGTCAACATGTGTGTTCCAGGTTAGTGAGTTATCAACAAAGACACCAGGGTATTTATATAGGGGCACCTGTACCATGGTTTGGTTGTGGCTGATCACAGACCTGTGGTCACCGACTGCGCAAGGGTCAAACATCATGTCTTTGTTCTTAACAACATTCAAAACAAGGTGGTTGTTCTCACACCAATTCACAAACCTTTGAGTCTCCAAAAAGTAGTCAGATGGGTCGCAGGTAGACTAATTAAAGCTTACCAGTCATTGAGTGAATATTATCCTTCCTCATACCAAGGTTTCTTCTTCTGTACTTCCTGTGGGCTCTACAGAACGTATCTGCTGGTGGATCCCTGTGAACGGGAGGAGCGGGTGATGGACGGCTTGCTGATGATTGCTATGAACAAACACAGAGAAATCTGCTCCATTCAGTCCAGCGGAGGTATCATGTTGCTTAAAGAGCAGGTGAATGCAGTCTAGATAATACTCCACTGCTGTTTAAGTCTTGCAGCCACGATTATGTTAAACAGTGATATCACTGTAGAGCTTCACTGTTGTCCTTCACTCGGAGAACTGCTGTCTCAAACACACAGAAAATAACAGAAACATTTACTACAA